>CM042148.1:64931062-64938562 GCA_023376005.1 Doryteuthis pealeii
TGATGCAATTCAATTGCATATGTAAACGGGGTTACAAATTCTCTACCTCACAGGAGGAAATAAACCACCTTATGTACATGGATGATATAAAAATGGAAAACCTGAAAAAGAAATAGAAACCCTGGTACAAACCAATAGAATATACAATGAAATACCAAGGAGTTAAATAATAACAATGATACCAAGAAATAATTACTGTTATTAACAAGCATATATGAGCACTGTCTACCTACAGAATTTATATATATATATATATATATATATATATTAATAATTAATAAGTCATCCACAGACACGTGTTTCGGCATATCATGCCTCTTCAGTGTGGCTAGACACAACTATCCTTGGGTAGGGTTCGAACTCAGACTGACCGCATGGTAGTCCGATGTCTTATCCCCTCGCCCACTGACAGCTGATGCGGGGACTGGTCTTTTTAAACTATTAAATACATACGAATGTATATATATATATATATATATGTTGTAGATAGAAGGAAAGTGGTCAAGAAATGAACAACTGAAAACAAGTCACAGGGTGAAACAGTTTCGTCCATGTTCACAGACGTCTTCAGTCATTGTAACTTTATTAAAGCAAAGCTTACGTTTAAGTACAGGTGGCGGCGGTGGCGCCGGGGAGGTCAAAGGGGTGAGTGTTTAGTAATGTGAGATAAGGAGGAGCGGGGAATTTTGGGTATGATGGGGTCGCTGGGTATCACTACACACTCACCCCCTTGACCTCCCCGGCGCCACCACCGCCACCTGTACTTAAACGTATGCTTTGCTTTAATAAAGTTACAATGACTTAAGACGTCTGTGAACACGGACGAAACTGTTTCACCCTGTGACTTGTTTTCAGTTGTTCATTTCTTGACCACTTTCCTTCTATCTACAACATATCGTCGGTTCCTAAACCCATCCACCCTTCCTTCATATATATATATATATATATATATATATATATATATATATATATATATATAAGGAAGCGCGTGGTGTAATGGTTAAACCTTTGGAAATCGTCGCCCCGAGTTCAAATCCTGGACGTGGTAATTGCAATTCACTTAGCCCTAATACCCTCCAGCTATGGGTAAATAGTAGGACAGACTAGGCTCTTTAACCATGGTTAGGCAACCGGTCTAGGAGAAGGAAAACTCTGAATTCAAACCTAATAAACTCCGCTTAAGAAATTGACCATGTGTCACATCCTGCTCGTGCGGAGGGTTTGGTATATATATATATATATATATATATATAATAATATATATATATATATATATCAAAGAAAGTATGTCTCTGGCTGTCTGTATGTTTGCACAACGAACAAGCGCACGTCTTTTTATAAAGGAAATTGGAGGAGACCAGCAAAGAACAAAGTTCTATAAAGTCCATACCGTTATTTTAACTACTTCATTTCTTTTGTGTTAAACTAGCAGAGCTACCCCGCATTGTCTGGGATTTAAAAAGTGAGAAATAAATCTCTTATCTATACTCATAATTATAATTGATAAAAGTTGTTTTCCTATATATTTGTTTTCTCATGTTTTACACTTTTTTTCTGTAAAAAAGAAATTGTTTAAAATCATACAAGTCCTCACCCCCACGCACCTTTATTTGATTTTATGAAATTTTAATAAAGTATCAATTTTCATGCTAAAAATATAACCGATTAAATAAAAAAATATCCCCAGAGAAATCAGTGGGAATCTTATTTGAAACTTCAGAGGGAAATATAAAAAAGATAGTCTAAATCGAAAAAGAAAACTGAAATAAAAATAAAATATTGTTTTTCTAGGAAACTTTGTACTCGATTATATATATATATATATATATATATATATATTATATATATATATATATAATGGACTCTCGTCGATTTTCGACGGATGAGTGTTCATTCAATGAACAACCAGCACAGTGATTTGTTTATAGTGGTGAAGGCTTGTGTAGGACCATTACGCACTTTTTGATACAGTCGATAGGAAAGAATTGGTGCATCAAGGAATGCCACGAACCCAAGCAACGACCGACCACAGGAATTTTGAATTCAGAGTTATCCCACTTCTATACTGGTTACCTACCCAAGGTTAAAGAGTCCAGTCTGCCCTACTATTTTACCCATAGCTGAGGGGAGAATATAGGGATTCATACCTTTCCCAAGGGTTTTAGCGCTATGTGAAATGCCAACAGCTTCGTCTAGGTATTGAACTGGAACCGACGAGTCCATTTTCCACGACTCTAACCACTATCCCACGTGCCTCCATGATATATATATATATTTGAAAGGAAGGGAAAACTCAACACGTTATTCCATTATAAATTTATTTCGACCAAAATTGGGGCCTTTATAAATCTAAGTTGATTTAACGAAGCTCCCCAAATCAAGTCTCATCAGATGGATAATCATCAATAATTTGATTTGCATAACAGAAAAATTTTCTCAGTGTAGAATCTTTTACCCCCTCAAAATTTTTTTTAACAAAATGTATACATTAAAAGACTGTCACTATGGTGACAGGAAGTTATTGCAAATGAGAAAAAAGAAAATTTTTCAGGGCCAAGTTTTTTAGGGGTAGTAGTCAGTCAAATTAACAACTATATATATATATATATATATATATATATATCATCATCATCATCATGTCGCGCTTTCAGCGTGGATATCCATGACAATCTCTCTTCATCCGTTCCTATCGCTCATTATTCTTGGGAGGTCCTCTATGCAGCATCCTGCATCCACACAGAGCTGATCAATGTACGTTTTTGCTGGTCGGTCCACACTGGCTTGTCCATGTGCTGGCTTCCACAGGAGAACGTCGCTTATAAGTTCGTCCTTGCTTCTCCAGCAGTGTCCCGCGTGTCTTGTCCGTCTTACTCTGATGGTTTGTGTGATATGTGGCAGGTGGCCGTACAGCTGTTTTCTCGTAGGGTGTTGTTTCCATGTCTTGTTCAGGATCACCCGCAGCATTCTTATGCAGCTCCCATCTAGTTTATTCTCTAGTCGCTTAGTTAGGGTCCAAGTGGTGCAGCCATACAGCAGTACTGATATGACAACGGCCTGGAAGAACCGTCTCTTTAACTTGTCTGTGAGGTTATATATATATATATATATATATTTCAAATGAAAATGGCATGGCCTATATATTTAACTAAGGGAAATAGTTAAAATAAAGAGATGCAAAAGTTGAATGAACTTAAAATTAAATGCCATTTAGAAGAAACTATGAGAAAAAATAAATATTTGTCTGCTACATTTTGGGAATCATTCATGGAACTCACGGTGAAAATAGAAATAAAATAGCTAATTTTCCTCTAATTTGCATAAGAAGCATGCGTGGAACACCCCTCCCTCTCTCTCTCTCTCTCTCTCTCTCTCTCTATATATATATATATATATATATATATATATATATATATATATATATACATACTCACACAGTACGGATTTACTCTGAGGAAGGTCGATATTTCTTTGTGTGCTGAACATTTCAACATTTTTTCTATTATTATCATTTAATTTCATTTTGTTATTTAAAAATTATAATAGATAGAATAATGTACACATGGATAAAATCCTGACCGAAACACGTGTAAGTTAAATTAATTAAAATAATCCTATTTTATCCATCCTATACTTTCTTTCCTTTATTTCTTTTCAACACATACACACTCACACAGTAAGGATTTACTCTGAGGAAGGTCGATATTTCTTTGTGTGCTGAACATTTCTACATTTTTTCTATTATTATTATTTCATTTCGTTTTGTTATTTAAAAAATAATAATAGATAAATAATGTACACATGGATAAACTCCTGACCGAAACACGTGTAAGTTAAATTAATTAAAATAATCCTATTTTATCCATTCTAAACTTTCTTTTCCTTTCTTTCTCTTTTCAACACACACACACACACACACACACACACACACACATATATATATATATATATATATATATATATATATATATATATATATATATATTATATATATTACAGTTGCTAATGATTAAGAAATCAATAAGTTGCACGTTGTCGATTCAAGTTTATTCAGGTGGAGTTGAAGAAGCAGCTCTGCTTTTGGCCAACATTTGGGGTTACATAAAGCACCGAAAGGGAAAGTTTCGCAATTGGGCAAGAAATCAAGGCGAACGGATTGTTAGTAGACGACACATTTTTGGCAGTCACTTCATTTACCCTCCTCCCCGTTGATGTGTGAATTGAAATGTAAATTGAATTACAATACCTAAATGAATGTCTTTATTACACAGATATCTTAACGCTTTATCTAATTGAAACCACCCACAGCGGCCCTTCGACAATGTAAAAAAAAACGATGGTCAGTTCATTATAATTAAGCGGAAGGGCTCAGATTAAGATAATAATACTTTTTTAAAATAGAATTCATGGCTAGGGTGAGGACTATGGCTAAGTTTAGCAGTAAGATTTATGCTATGGTTATGGTTATAGTTATGGTTAGGGTTCGTTTAGGGTTAGGTATATGGCTATGATTTTATTTAGTGAAATGGTAGAGTTAGTTTTAAAGTTGTGGTTAAAGTTATAGATACGGTTAGGGTTAGTGTTATGGCTAGTATTAGGGTGAGGATTACTTTTATGACTAGGATTAGGGTTAGGCTTATGGCTAGTGATAGGTTTAGTGTTACGGCTTGGAGTTAGGTTTAGTTTTATGGCTAGGGATATGGCATAGATTACGGTTAGTGTTTGTAGCATGGCTACGGTTAGGGTAAGAGTAAGTGATATGGCACGGTCAGATTTAGGATTATGGCTAAAGTTACAGTTAGTATTTGTCTAGGCCCAAGGTTAGGATTAGTATTATGTCTAGGGTTACGGTTGTAACTAGGGTTACAGTTAGTGTTAATGTTTTGGCTAGGGTTAATGGTTAAGTAAGGTTTATTACTAGGTTTAGTGTTATGGCTAGTGTTCGTGTTAGTGTTATGGCCAGGGCTAGGGTTAGGATTAGTGTTGTAGCTTGAGTTAGGGTAAGGTTTAAGGCTAGGGTTAAGGTTATGCCTATGATTAGGGTAAGTTTTATGACTAGTATTAGGGTTAGGGTTAGTATTTAGGCTAGTGTTGGGCTTAGGGTTAGGGCTAGAATTAGGGTCATCGCTAGGGTTAGGGTTAGTGTTGGATCTTGGTTTAGGGTTGGGAGTAATGTTATAGCTGGGGTAAGGTTTTTGTTAATGCCTAGGCTCTGTGTTAGGGTTATGACTAGGGTTAGATTTAGTGTCATGGCTATGTTTGGGGTTAGGGTTTTTACTAGTGTTAGGGTTAGGGATTTATGGCTAGGATTGGGGATTGGTTTATCTAAGGTTAGGGTTAAGGATTATGGATATGGTTAGATTTAGTGTTATGGCTAGTGATAAGGTTAGGAAAATAGCTAGGGTAGGTTAGATTTTGTTAGCTATAGTTAATGTTATGTGCTATGGCTAGGCGTTAGTTTAGTGGTAAGGTTATTTATTAGGTATTAATAGGGTAAGGTTATTATTATGGCTTATGGTTCTGGTTTGGTTGAGGTAGTAAAGTGTTATGTGTTAGGTTTGGGCTAGGGATGATAATATCTATGCTAGGGTTAGTATTATGGCTAGAGTTAGGGTTAGATTTTAGGCTAGGGTTAATGTTAAGGTTATAGCTCTATATTTATGGCTAGGGTTAGGGTTGTGGCTAGGGCTACGGTTAGATTTAAGGCTAAGGTTAGGGTTGTAGCTGCCGTTAGAGTTGGTATTATGGCTAGGGTTAAGGATAGGATTAGTGTTAGTGTTACGGATTTGGTTAGGATTAATAGGGTTTTGGTTAGGATTAAGTTTAGAGCTAGATTTAGTGTTGGGATTATATCTAGTTTAGGGTTAGGTTTAGGTTTATTGCTAGAGTTAAGGTTATGACTAGGTTTAGGGTTTA
This sequence comes from Doryteuthis pealeii, assembly GCA_023376005.1. Taxonomy (NCBI): domain Eukaryota; kingdom Metazoa; phylum Mollusca; class Cephalopoda; order Myopsida; family Loliginidae; genus Doryteuthis; species Doryteuthis pealeii. Next base: position 64,936,976 of record CM042148.1, read on the forward strand.
GTGTTATGGCTAGGGTTAGGGTTAGGGTATGTTTAGGATTATATCTAGGTTTAGGCTAGGCTTACAGTTAAGACTAGACTGATGCTTAGTGCCAGGGTTATGCTCATTGATAGGGTTAGTTTTATGGCTAAGGTTAGAGTTAGGTTTATAGCTGGGTTTAGGGTTAGGTTTATGGCGAGGTTTAGGTTTAAGGTTAGAGTTATGGCTAGGGTTAGTGTTAGGATCGTTATTATTGTTAGTATTAGATTAGTGTTATAGCTAGGGTTAGGGTTAAGGTTATGGCTAGGGTTTTTCTTAGGGTTAAGGCTAGGTTTAGTGTTAAGGTTAGGGTTATGGCTAAGATTAGATTTAGTGTTATGGCTAGGCTTAGGGTTAGGATCATAGCTAGCTTTAGGTTTAGTGTTTAGTGTTATGGCTAGGGTTATATAGAAAATATTTTTTATTGGGTAAAAGACAGGATGAGTCGTAAATCAACATATTAACAGACTTAGCAAGAAAAAATGTTTTATTTGCCGTTTATGATAAATATCTTCATTGCTCGTACTTCAAATTTTACTTCTCAGCACAAAGCTAAATTTTATTAATCTCTATATGAATATGGATAAGAGATTTACTTTTTTCACTTTATAAATCCAGGACAAGGCTGTGTAACTCTGCTAGTATTGAATAAGAGCTTGTTTGTTTGTTCGTTTATTGATTTTAACGGCATATCAACCCGTCTGGTGTTATGTCATGCCTAACGGTTAGGAAGTGATACATATATTTATGTATAGTGTATTTATATTTATACTTTTTAGTAATTGGTTTTAACAATGTGTTAGTATTATTGGGGATTATGTTGTATGCTATTGATTTGTTTCATGTCTATATTCTATGGTATAATTTTATTTCCCTTAAAAATAGAAAATATCCTCCATGTTGACGTTTTCAAACAGATCTTCCATATTGTTTGCTTTAAAATAACGGTTTCTGATGTGAGCAAAAAACCTGCATTCCATGAATAAGTGTTTAACTGTCAAAGGTGTTTGACATGTTCCACATTGTAGTTGTTGTTCTTATTTGAGTATATAGGAGTGCGTTAGTCTTGTATGAACAATGCGTAATCGGGATACAATGAATTGTTCCTTTCTAGGCTTCCTTAAAGTTGGTCTCCAGCCTCCCAAAGTGGGGTTTGATTAGGAAGAGTTTATTGTGGATGTTGTTATTCCAGTGTTGTTGCCATTTTGTATGAAGGAATCTATCAATTTTAGTTTTCAAATCAGTATATGGTATCTTGAAATTGTCGGGGATCAAATCTAGAGCCGAGTCAGCTCTTTCATTCCCCCTCTCTCCTATATTTGAATAAGAGATTCGGTTTAAAATTTAAAGAATGTTACCGAATACGATAGGCACCAAAAGAAAATTAAAGGGCCTCACGACCAAATCGTTGTGAGTAGAACGAATAAGGATGGGAGGAGGGGGAAGAGGAGAGGGGAGGAGGAGGGGGAGGGGAGAGGGAGAGAACTGTTTTGAATAATTCAGTGTATATTAATCCTTTTCCATTTTAGACATAGATGGCTGTAAACCCTGGAAATCTGTTGAGTGCAT
>CM042148.1:64943562-64961062 GCA_023376005.1 Doryteuthis pealeii
TGACATAACCCCAAACGGGTTGATATGCCGTTAAAATCAATAAACATAACACAACATATTTCACTTGAAAATGAAATTTTCTGAAATAGCTTCATGACATCACCCCTTCTATTTCCCAGAAGACGGTTAATATAAAAAGTAAAGTCGTCGGGGTGGCCTAAACCCGGTATCAGGAGGGAGTATATCCCCTTTTTACTAGCGCTAGACCAAGGAGATTTTTTGGGCGTCTGAGTCGGAGCGTCTCTCCTACCATCAGCTCCTTACTTTATCGCACATATCCAGGTACTACTCATACGCTGAATTGGCGAGGGCCGAAATCGAACCAGGACCTCGAGGTTCCCAGTCTGATACTCTACCGGCCCTACCCAACTTATATAAAAACTGAAACGCCCAAACGTAGGTAGAACTATCCATTCATTTATAAACAAATACATCCTCTGAATATTATTTTCGTATTTCTATACTTACAGACCGGCGGATTTAGTTCAATTTTGAGAGTAGTCCTAAAAAAAATGGTGACTATGTTGGAAGTATAGTGACTAAATGACCCACATTGATGTTGATTTGCAAGAAAATAATATCCAAGCGTTACGTATTTATTTACATGACTGGTAAATACTTGACTGGTAAATAAAACTTTTTTTCCCCTGTTACTTAAAATGTGTTGATTTACATTTCATCCTGTCTTACGATTCGCCTGTCTTGGTGATTTGCAAGGTCTTCATTACAACTTCCACTTCCGGTGCCACGAAACCTGAAATTGGCAAGAATTTGCATTGTTTCAAATTTGGACAAATGGAATTAACGCTGCCAGGAATAGCCGAAAGTCAGACGAATGAATTTATTTGGCTTTGCGATTTACAAGTAAAAACGTTCTTTTTTTTCGGGGTTTCCATAAATATAGAATAAAAAAGAAAGAATCAGCTGGTTGGTGGGTTAGATTTTACGGCACGTCAATCGTTGGGTTATTTTATGCCGAACACAATTAACAAAAAAAAACAACCATTCTTTTACGTAAATAACATAAAAGATGTTAGAATAGATGTCATTTTATCAATGTTGATAGACATAAAGATATAACGAAAATTAAGTATCAGCTATGAATAAGTGAAAAGTAAGTAAAGTCGTCGGGGCGGCCTAAAGTCGGTATGAGCCAATCAGCGAGGGAGTCTATACCCTTTTCACTTGCGCTAGACCAAGGAGATTATTTTAGCATCTGAGGTGGAGCGCCACACCTACCATCAGCTCCTTACTTTACCGCACAGATCCCTGTGCTACTCATAGGCTGAGTTGGCGGGGACCGGGATCGAACTAGGAACGTTGTGGTTTCTAGCCGAACGCTCTATCGACTGAGCTAACCCGGCCCCATGGGGAGCTATGAAATATGTCTACGAAACTATCTACAAATATACACCTCTCAAGCAAAATTGATTACCAGCTGTTGTGTCGCATTCTAAAGATTCGTTTAAAAAAAATATTTATCTAAAACTATTTGCACTTACACATCATAATACAACCTAGCAAGATTTAGCATTAAATAACCCACAGGCGTTGAAGTACCATTAAACAAAATAACCACAAATAAACATCTCGTTCTACTTACCTTACTGACTACATGTGAAATATACGCTACTTTTTGGAAAAAACGATGAATAATGTTATATACTCTTTACTCGAGTATATAATGGCGTGAGTGTAAAGTTTTTTAAGTACCATCCTTGGCCAGTTGAAAAGGGCTTAAAGAAAGTCCTATGTTATGGAATCCTTTGGTGATCCTTTGATAAGTCCTATCCTGCGTATTGGTAAAGGTCCAGTGATTTAATCTATGTCCGTCGTCTATGAACGTTGTAGTAATTATGACCAGTAGGGGTGTTAAGTATTGTATCAGCCTCTGAGTACTGCCAGTGATTGGCCAAGGAATAGATCACATGATCTCGCCTAGTCTACAAGTAGGAGCGGAGATCTATCACACACCTTAGATAGCAAAAAATCTCAACAGAGAGAGAGAGAGAGAGAGAGAGAGAGAGAGAGAGAGAAGAGAGAGAGAGAGAGAGTATGAGATGATAATGAGGGGTTATTACTTGTTTTCTCTTGTCTAATCTGTCGGCTGCCATGTTCTCAGGGCTGATTCTTTGGGTTACTTCTCCGAGTTGATTCTACTTTTTGTTTGGGCTGGTCATCTCTTGTTTTAATGAATTACCAAGACTTTGTTGTTTTTCTTTATGTCTTTTATCAAACAGGAATCAACGGCGCGGTGAGAGCGACATCTCGGGAGACAGACTTTCGTGTCCACTCACTCTGAATTTCAGGCCGCAACTGATCTAAAATTTAAAACTTCTCTCTCACGCCTCTACTGGTGCGTTTTTTTCTTAGTTTTTTTTTTTTTTTTTTTTTGGGGGGGGTTGATGGGTCAGGTGGAATGTCACCACAAATCAATAATAACGAACTCTGATTCCAAATTTATCTATCTACAGTACATACATGATTTCTAAGCCACCTATGAACTTTGTAATAATAACAGTTATTATATCAATTCTCTCAGAAAGACTATTTCGGGTTTCCTTATTCTTAAAGGGGCTGTTCTCCGTAACAACCGTGCTGGACTGCGACATCCTAATATGTTCTAACTCCAGTCGCACTACAACGTTCCCTTTTCCACTAAAACCCTTTAGAAAATATATGAGCCCTTCATCCCCCAGCTTGGGTTAGATAGCAACACTTGTTTTCTCAAAGGATGGCTTTGGCATTAAATGATCTACAAACGTTTATATGCCATTAAACAAATAAAGTAAACCATACATTTCCGATTCAAAATTCTTGGCGTGGCAGTTTGGCTTTCATTTCACACTAATACCTTGGGAAAGGTGTGAATCCATTGTTTTCTGCTCAGCTATCGGTAAATATTAGGACAGATTGGGTTATATAATCTTGCTTTGGCAATTTGTATTGGAAAAGGAAAACTCTGAATTCAAACTAGCATTACTTTGCTGAAATGGACTGTTACATCGTAGTAAGCGAGTTCGAGCCCCAATCACGCTATTACGTTCACCTTCGGACTACTACCCTTGGGTAAGGTATGAATCACTTAACCCCCAGCTATTGGTTAGATAGTACCACTACTATTATTCTACAAGGATGGTTTGGGCATTAAATAACGCAACTATGTTGATATGCCATAAAACAAAAACTAGATAAATGAATAAATAAAAACAAACTTTCCTTACTTTTAATTGTGGATGGTTCCAAAATTGTATTGTTCTCTTGAAGATTCCTCTTTTGGGAAACCGTAGCCTAATCTCACTTAAGATCAATGGGTTGTAGATAGAGACAGTATGGAGAGTAGAACCAGCCATTTTCAGGAATTAATGTTTCCAGTGACTGAAGTCTGTTCTGCCAAATAATAAGATAAAAAATAAAAAAGGAAATTGAGATTCTAGTGAATAAAGTGATTATATTTTGCAATAAAAATGCATTGGAAATGATTTTTGCTATAAAAATGCATTCAAAATGATTTTTAGTATAAAAATGCATTGGAAATGATCTTTGCAATAAAAATGCATTGGGTAATGATTTTTACAATAAAAATGCATTGGAAATGATTTTTACAATAAAAATGCAATGGAAATGATTTTTTAAAAATGCATGGGAAATGATTTTTGCTATAAAAATGCATTGGAAATGATTTTATTAGAGCAAAAGATTTTTACTAGAGAAAAAACATACAGCTCTGCGTGGATATTGAATGTTAAGTAGAAGATTTCCATGAACAATGACCAATAGGGACGAGTGACGGGTTAGATCCGTGGAGATCAGTGCTGCTGCTGCTGATGATGATGATGATGATGATGATGAGATAGGAATATTACGTTCAATAAATTCTTACGAAACAACTACAAAAAAATGTAAATAAATATAAATGTGAAAGGAACACGATTACCTTGCCTCTTGGCAGAAGATAAACCCTAGACGTATTGACATGCCGTTAAAATCAATCAATCAATTATTTTCTTATCTATACTAGCAAACATATGCACCCTCCGGGTGCTAGTCTTTAGGATTTAATTTAACAAAATATATTAAATTTGGAAGGCTATGAAACTAAAAAAATGCATATAAAAAGATTTGAAACAGAGGTGGTATAATCGATTAATAGAACAACTGAAACCTACTCTTCCATCACTCGCGTATTTCATTGCTAAATTTTCCTAATTTTTCCATTCAGTTAAAATAGGAAGTAAGTAAAGTAAAGTCGTCGGGGCGGCCTAATGTCGGTATCAGCCAATCAGCGAGGGAGTCTATCCCGTTTTCACTAGCGATAGACCAAGGAGATTGTTTTTGCATCTGGGGTGGAGCGCCACACCTACCACCATCTCCTTACTTTACCGCACAGATCCCTGTGCTACTCATAACGTTGAGTTGGCGAGGACCGGTATCGAACTAGGAACCTTGTGATGTCTAGCCGAACGCTCTACCGACTGAGCTAATAAAGAATGAAATTACAGTTATTTCTTCTTATTTTTTGCTCATATTTGTTAAAATAAAACCAGACAGTTAGAAATCAATAAAACTAAGCACATATTTATCAAAATCAATTTTTTATATCAATATGCAAATTAGTGTTCATGTTCACACTGTAAACCACTTTTTTGTTGTATATATAAATACAATTGCTTGTTATTAGTACGTAGATATGGCCAACAGTATTAATAATGTAAAACGATTTTATTAATAATTGAGGTTTAAATAAAGATACAATCGTAGAAATGTATCGTAAATAACTAATAGGAATTGTGACTTGAGTAGTGACATAGTGTCGGTTACAGACAGAAAAACACACAATCTCCATTATAATAAGATTTTAACCACACTCCTTATCGAATGAGCCGTCAGATATGAACTGGTTCATAAACTGCTTGTTGGTGAAAAAAACAACAAAACAATGAAGATTGAATGATAGTCAGTTGTAGACAGTCTCTACCTTTGATCGACAGACAGAAACGGCAAAGTCGACTGGATATCGATCCATCGAAGTGTTGTCGAAAGAAGAACAAAAATAAAAAAAATTAAAAATAGAAAATAAAAAAGACAGAAAGATAATAAATAGTTCATATGAATCAATGGAAGATATTGTATTTTTTTTTAATTTGAAAAAAAAAAAAAAACTCAACAAAATTGCGCTATCTTTCTCAGAGGGTAAAGGTTCTTATCATCAACCATTATCTATCTAGCGCCATTTTATATCGTAAAGAAAGGGAATGTGACTACAGTTAATCCGTACACATATCAATATTAATAGTGTTTCCTTTTTTTTATTTTCTTTCTGTAGAAATGACATGGACACACACTTCCAAACTTTTGAAACACACACACACACAAATATACCTCATACACACACGCGTGCTATCAGTAGATTGATGGGTAGCAAGATAGTCTCGCAGATTATTACTACTGAATAAGCGAGTAATTCAGGAAAACTTAATCATCACCAGGTAATGACTCTCTATAGAAATAAATAAAAGAGAAAAAAATAAAGGGAAACAAGGATGAAAGACCGAAAGAAAGACAGAAAGAAAGAAAGATCGAAAGAAAGAAAGAAAGAAAGAGAAGTTTTCTCTCTCTCTCTCTCTCTCTCCCTCTCTCTCTCTCTCTCTCTCTCTCTCTCTCTCTCTCTCTCTCTTCAATGAGAAGAAAACATAGATAAACTGGAAAATAGAAGAAAGAAAGAGTCTCTCTCTCTCTCTCTCTCCTCTCTCTCTCTCTCTCTCTCTCTCTTCAATGAGAAGAAAACATAACTGGAAAATAGAAGAAGAAAGAGTCTCTCTCTCCCTCTCCCTCTCTCTCTCTCTCTCTCTCTCTCTCTCTCTCTCTCTCGCCAACCATCTGATATTGCCAGGTCTTTTTATGAATATAGCAAACTATATGAGTTTGTGTATGTGTATGTGTGTGTGTGTATGTACGTGTATGTGTATGTTGCATTGTAAGGCCTGACTTATTACAGTCTGTTATTTTTTTCACTCTTTTTGAGTTTTTCACATCAGCGTTAGCTGATGGTATTTCACTGGAAGCTGAGTGACAACAAGTCTCCTCAAGTCTCCAGGACTCTTCTGGGTATTATAGCCGATTGCAGCAGTGCATTAGTTTGAATGGTCTCAATTCTTCCTCTGATTTCCAGGTCCTCCAGTCTTGTTTATTGGGACCGTTCCAAGTGCACCAACTACAATTGGTATCCCTTTCACTCTCATATTCCATAGCTTTTTCAATTCTCAGGCAAGGTCCAGGTATTTTTCCATCTTTTTGTTTTCTTTCAACTTCACCCTGCGATCTGCTGGATTATTATGAAGTGAAACACTAATTTGTCAATAATACATTAGAACATTCGCCAACATCTTTGTCTCTGTATAAAGTTCTTAAATGCTATCAATATGTTGAATTTTTGATCATTGATTGTAATTTTATATACTCGGCCCAATGTATCTAGCATGGTATATATATATTATATATATATATATATATATATATATATATATATATATTGAATACAATCTTCTCTTAATCGTTTTATCAGATTGTTTCGATCTGAACGATAGTGTTCCTTCATTCATATGACCTGTAAGTATATGTCTTTGCTACGTTCGGTATGTATATATACGTCTCTCTGTCTCTCTCTCTCTCTCTGTCTCTCTCTCTGTCTCTCTCTCTCTCTCTCTCAATATGTATATATATATATATATATATATATATATATATATATATATATATGCATGTTTTGCTTGGTTCATGTGTGAACAACAGATCTCTAGCGGGCACCATACCCAATTAGGGTTTTACCATAACTGGCAACTAGTTAACCTGACCTAGAGATTTGTGTTCTCCTGTTAGAAAGGGATTTATCAACGCAAGTAAGTAAATTAACTCTCTGTACACCGCACGTTTCTTCATTCCCTCTGCCAAAATTTCATTCGCCTCCGCGCGTCTATATGAATGACTTTCAAAAGACCCACTCAAGCCCTAGCACCTATATGATTGTCCCAACCTCATTACCCTTATGGCAAACCCCGGTCCTTTTTATAATTTATGTGCTAGAAGGCAGCGGCTAGAGTCTTCGTCCTGTGAATAACGTTAAACGCTGATCTGATGGTGAGGTTCCAGTTCTGGATGTCTGGGGAATGTGGTGCACCCCTTCACCACCATTGCTTCCAGATCGACACTAACCTAGACATTCCTTTCAAGTCAGGTCGAGAAAATTTCAGGAAAACGTTTTAAGCATATATATATATATATATATATATATATATATATATATATATATATATATATATATATATATATAAACAACACCATATATATATATATATATATATATATATATATATATATATATAGTCATTCACAGACACGTGTTTCGACTTATCAAGACTCTTCAGTGTGGCTAGACATTTTGTGTGCTACCTGCTGCTGGGATAGAATTCCTGATCGATTTAGCAGCAGTCGGACAACTTAACCACTCGGCCATATTGTCACCCTCAGAATGAGAAGTGGAGTTTAACTATTTTAATACACACATCTCTATGTATGTAAAGGCCGCCATAGAGTGCCCCATCCTTTTATAGGAGAGCATTTGCGTTACGCTTTAGTTGGCGGTCATCCGCGATATATATATATATATATATATATATATATATATATATATATATAAGTAAAATAAGTGAGGTATCAGCCAGACAGCGAAGAAGTCTATTCTCTTTACTAGCGCTAGACAAATGAGTAGCGTCAAAAGTACCACGCCTACTATCAGTGCACAGATCCAGTACTCATTCGCTGAGTTCTTCTTATCTGTTTTATTAGGCGTACACGTGTTTCGGGTTGTTTAAAATCCTTTTAAAGCTAAATATATTTTGTGTTTGGGCTGTATATACATATGGGCATTTATGAATGTAGGGACGTGACCCACATTCCAAATAATATCCACATATATATATATATATATATATATATATATATATATATTATAACTGTTTATACAGAGATTTAGTGAGCACCTACCTAAGTTTTGTATAAACAGTTATATTCAATAAATATGAATTATATAAATATATATAAATTTAATATAAATATATATAAATTTAATAAATATATAAATTATATTTAAATATATATATATATATATATATATATATATATATATATATATATTAATATAACTGTTTATACGGATGTTTTAGTGAGCATCTACCTAAGGTTTTTATATAAACAGTTATATTTAATAAATAAAGCTCTTACATTTGTAATTGAGCAATTTATTTTCCTTTATTTCATCTCGGAAAGGTTACCATATATATATATATATATATATATATATATATATAATCCAAAAGTCCAGAGAAGAAATCTTCCTTACGACACAAGAGTTTTATTTAAACAAAACCAAGTCGCAATTTGAGAGCTCAATGTGTGCTCTCAATGTTAGATTAACAGGGCAAATAAATAAGTAAAGAAATAACAAAAGACTTAGAGATTTAGCTTTATAGTCTATTTCAGGGAGCTTAGACAAATAGTCTAACTCTCCCGACTCATTCGCATCTGATGAGTCGGGAGAGTTAGACTATTTGTTTAAGCTCCCTGAAATAGACTATAAAGCTAAATCTCTAAGTCTTTTGTTATTTCTTCACTTATATATATATATATATATATATATATATATATATATATATACATATATATATAAAGATAGATATATAGTTATGAATTGTGTCGATTTAACTAGCCACTGCACTACGAGGAGGATATGGCAAAAGGTCAATTTTTAAGTCGAGTAAAACTGGTTTGCATTCAGAGTTTCCCGTCTACTGGACTAGTTACCTAATCAATGCTAAAGAACCCAGTCTCTCCTACTATTTATCCACACTTGAGGGGGGCAGGACAAGAACAGATGGATTCATACCTTTCCTACGGGCATTAGCGCAAAGTTAAACCGAAACAGCCTCTTCTAGAATTTGAAATAGGGTCACAGATTTCATTTGCTGTGACGGTAACCGTTACGCTAAACGCGCCACCACACATATATTTGAGTTCTGGTCGTGCATAATTTATACGAAACGAGAAAGTATGCCCACTCATGCGTATATAATCAGGCAGTAAATCCTGTAATTCTCACAATACCGCCTTTTCTCACACAGCCCAACCGGAAATTTGATTCCCAAAGGAAAGGTGAATTCACGAAGAAAAGCCTTTCGTGACGAACCGGCGCGCTTTTCACAAAATACGGTGGGAATCCTTACGATTAGTTTAAGCCCGCCGGCGCACAACAACACATGCCAAATGTTAACCTTCGACCTCAGATGGCGAAGGTCACACCTTTAGCCGAATGCAATCTGCACACACGCGTTTTCACACACCATCTATCTATCTATCACTTTTTTTACTCTATCTCTATTTTTACACACACACTCTCTCTCTCTCTCTCTCTCTCTCTCTCTCTCTCTCTCTCTCTCTCTCTCTCTCTCTGTATGTATATATATGTGTGGTTGAGAATAGAAGAAAATGTGGATATAACAACACAAGCTCATTATTGGTTGAAGCTTTCTCAAAGAGAAATACGCTTAAGAAAGCTTCAGCCAATAATGAGGCAAAATATCAATAGAATTTAAGCTGTTTGTGTTGTTATATCCACATTTTCCTCTATTCTCAACAACATTTGGTCGGATTTATTCAAAATCCTTCACTCCTCATATATATATATATATATATATAGACATAATAACATCTTTTTTGTCTTTATTTTTTTATACGCATTGTATTGCATTCGAATTTTAATATTTTATAATATATATATATATTAAATTCAAATATAACTTAAGTTAGATATTAACCGGAAATGAAACAGACAACATTGGCAACAATAAAGAAATTGAATCATTTCTCAAGAGAACTTCACAAAGGTAGGACACCAATTCTATTAAGTTTTTATTTTTAAGTTTTAGATTTCTTAATATCTTCATATGTATTAATTATATTAATTTAATGCTTCAAAATAGTCGAGTAAAAATGAAAAAGATTTTCCATTAAGGATTTCTCTTAAAAAATTATTTTTTCCCTTGAAAGAGGTCCTTTGGAAAAGATTATTTCCTTTATTTCATTCATTCAATTAATTTTGTTCATTTCATTTTTTCATTAATTCTTAACTATATATATAGAGAGAGAGAGAGAGTAGCACAGGGATCTGTGTGGTAAAGTAAAGAGCTGATAGTAGTTGTGGCGCTCCACCTTAGACACAAAGACAATATACTTGGTCTAGCACGAGTGAAAATGGGATAGACTCCCTCGTTGATTGTCTGATACCGACTTTAGGCCACCCCGACTATATATATATATATATATATATATATATATATATATATATATACCTTGGAGGAAAATACTGACACGGAATGTCTATTTGCGAAATGGTCGGTCCGGCATCTCACTCACAACAACGACAAGTCGCAACACCGGATTGAGCTTCAACTATAATCTAGACTAACAAGTTCTCGGGGACTGATAGAAAACCGGTAACATTCTCGTCATTAACTCTCCATGTATGCATATCTGGGAATACATGGTGGGCTAAAAGTCTTGTTACCCTTATATATTGATTTAATTTCATTTTTTAATATATATATATCATTAATAATAATAATGATATATGATACTAATTATACAATTCTCTTGGACATTGAGATACAGACAGATCACCTAATCCCGGCTAAGAGATTAAGCCTAGTTTTAATTAACAAGAAGAGAATTTGTCACCTCGTGGACTTTGCCGTCCCGGAAGTTCACAGAGTGAAAATGAAAGAACCCGAAAAAATTGACAAATACCTAGACTGAGAACTGAACAAAACCTGTGGAACATGAAGATAGAGGTCTTGCAAATTGTAATTGGTGCCCTTGGAACGGTCACCAAGGGTTTGGAAAAGAGTCTTGATGAATTGGAAATCAAAGGAAGAATCAAAACTATTCAAACAGCAGCATTGTTAAGATCGCCTAAAATAGTCAGAAGAGTCCTGTTGACCTGAGAGGACTTGCAGTGAAAGACCATGAGTTAAGGTGGGTGTGAGAAACTCACTCGGAGTGAAATAATCTATATATCTATCTATATATAAAGGAATTTGCAATTAGTTTGTCCGGGGGTATCTTCGAAAATAAAACAATTAACGACAAAGTAAATAGATATACGTATTAAATATCATCAGGTCTGGGTTTTAAAGCAAAAATAATGAAGATTTTATTTATATTTTCGAATAAATTTAAAAATTAAACAACTATATAAAATAGCATTAAGATAATGATCGATATTTCTTAGCGTTCCTTTTTTATTAAACAAATTTAGCTACTACTGCTACAACTATTATATTTCATATAATTATTACGGTGAAATATCATATTCTTTGCTTAACCGAAGAATTCTAATGAACAGTAAAGGACACCGAGGAACAACCAAAGGATTTTACCCAACACTAAGGGACACCGAGGAACAACTAAACGATTCTTCACTAAAGATCGCGCTCTGCTTAACACAAGTGTTCTCACCTGAAGCCTAAAAATGTCCACAAAATTGTAACAGTGTGTGTGTCTGTCTGTCTGTCTGTCTGTCTATCTGTCTCTCTCTGTCTCTCTCTCTCTCTCTGTCTCTGTCTCTCTCTGTCTCTCTGTCTCTCTCTCTCTCTCCTCTCTCTCTCTCTCTCTCTCTCTGTGGTGTGTGTGTGTGTGTTGATCAGCAAGTGAAATTCATCAAAAACTTTTGACGAATCTCATGAGATAACCGTCGGCGTGAAATTCAAAGTTGGGAGTTATTAATATCGTTCTCTTTAAAAGACTTAAATTTTGGTGTAAAGAGAATTTTATTTCTTACTGAGTTTACTGCCGTTTTAGTTATTCTAATCTTAATTTAATTTAGTATGCACACACACACACACACACACACACACACATATATATATATATATATATATATATATATGTGTGTGTATGTATATATATGCAATGTCATTAATATGTATTCACATGCATATATATGTGAATTATTTTCTATTGATGCAATCTTGGAAGTAATACTTTTACCCTTAGGACCGATACAAAAGTTTAGTCCACTGAAAGAAAGATAAAATTTGCCCCAAGCTAAAGATTGCAAAGAGAAAGAGAGAAAGAGGGAAAGAGAGAAAGAAACAATGACAAAGACTAGCAGAGAGAGAGAGAGACAGAGAGAGACAGAGAGAGACAGAGAGAGAGAGAGAGAGAGAGACAGAGAGCGTCTCTGTGTATTTGTGTGTGAGAGATTATTTTCATGGAATAGATAGATAGACATAGATAGATAGATAGATAGATAGAAAGAGAAGAGAAGAGAGAGAGAGAGAGAGAAGGGTATGTGTGTTTGTGTGTGTGTGATATTACTCTCATGGAATCGATAGATAGATAGATAGATAGATAGAGAAAGAGAGAGAGAAAGAGAGAGAGATCGTCTCTGTATGTTTGTATGAGATTATTATCATGGAATAGATAGACACATAGATAGACAGATAGAGAGAGAAAGACAGAGAGAGAGGGGGGGGAGAGAAAGAGAAAGAGAAAGAAAGATAAAGATGACGGGATGAGGAAAAGCGTATAATAGTAAATTGATCCGAGCTGCTATCTTAGTATAATTCGTTTTTATTTCTTGCTGCCGGCTATCGGGCAAATGTCGATTAGTTTTCAAGATAACACTTACAGCCAGGTGAATGTTGTCGAATGTAGTCTTCACTTAGAATAGAGAAATTTGAATTTGTATTTTACTAAATAACGTACAATCGTTTCTGACACTTCAAGGTCGAAGAACTGTCAATTGAAGTTGGTTAATTATCAAAATAATTATACCAATTGTGTTGCTTTAGCTTGGCGCCATTGTATAATGACAACGTATTTGAAATTGATTTAAAAAAAGAATTTAACAAAATTCATTAACTCTTTGCCTACCAAATTTCATCCATGGCTGTGGCAAATATTTTTTTTACCTTTATGATGGCTTATTTTAAAGTTCAATGACTATTCACCTCAGAACTCATTCTATTCAAATACAGTTCTTAAAGAGCCGGCTTGGCTCAGTCGGTAGAGCGTTCGACTAGAAACCTTGAGGTTCCTGGTTCAATGCCGGTCCTTACTAACTCAGCATAACGGGGATCTGTGCGGTAAATTGATGAGCTGATGGTAGGTGTGGCGCTTCACTTCAGACGCCAAAAACAATCTCCTTGGTCTAGCGCTGGTGAAAAGGGGATAGACTCCCTCGCTGTCTGGTGGATACCGACTTTAGGCCGCCCTGTCGACTTTACTTACTTATTGAACAGTAGTAGAGTTGTGGTCTCATTTTATCTCATCAATTGATGAGGAATCTCCGCCATCCCTTATCACCTTTCACCTCTACCTACTACTAAGTTTCTCCTCCTACCACTTTATTTTCTTTAAACAAAAACTCGGTTTCGGTTTATCGGTTAATGGCATATCAACCTTTATGGTTTCATACCTTTCCCAAAAGTACTAGTCAGAAAATAAATGCACTCGTTCGACTGGTGTTCGAACTCGCTTACTACGATGTCAAAATACAGAACGTTAGCCACTACGCTACGAGGTCACCTACTCCAAAATTCTTGACGTTTTTGTTAATTACTATACCATTTTACCTCTGACTAAATATATAGATTAGCAAGTTTTTATTTTATTTAATGTACACTTGTCTCGTATAAATTATGCTTATAAAAACCAAAAGTGTTTATTAAAAGACACATTTGATAAGATAATACTATTAATTCAGAGGATGAATCTACTATATTTTTGGAATCCTTTAAAAAAAGATTAATTTGTCTGAGAACAAGTAATCGCATCACGCCTATCTAAATTTAAAGATATTGACGTAACAAGGAAAATATTGATATTTATACTTTTCTATGGATAGAAAGTCTCTCTCATATTTAGTTTATAACTATTACTAGCAACAGAAAACACCCTCCGGGCGTCGTAAAAATTAATTTTTCAAAGACATTGCCAAAGAGAGTAGGAGTTAAAAATTCAGTATCAGAGGGTTTGTATCATAAGTAAGACAAATCCTCATATTTATTAAAGGAGTAAAAAAAAATAAAACAATTTGAAATGAAAACTGAGCCCCGTCCCTCTCAAATAAAATATTGCGTGCATGTAATAATCAAACAATTATTTTGAATATTTTCCACATCAATTTTACACAAAATCGTAGGTATTTATTTATTTGTAAACTTTTTAGTTTACTTTTGTTACTGTAAAAAAGAAAAAAAATAGGACGAGAGTAAAAAACAATTTTTAAAATTGCTTACTCAAATTTTGGGTGTATATAGCATAAAAATATTGTGACGTAAGCTGTGACGTAGACCTATGACGTAGTTTTTGTTACAGACAGAAATACAGACAATCTCTATTATTAATAGATAATAGAAGAAGATATTAAAGGACTTTTATTTTAGCACAGAAAACTTATAAAGCCTCTCTCATCTACGTATATAAAGGAGTCTCATGGTGTATGGTCTAATGGTTAGAGTCGTATGAAATGGACTCGTCGACCCGAGTTCAATTCCTGGTCGAAGCTGTTTGCATTTCACATAGCGCTAATACCCTTGGGAAATATATGAATCCAATTCTCCCTCCAGCTATGGGTAAATAGTAGAGCAAACTGGGCTCTTTAACCATGACAATGTAACCAGTCTAGGAGAAGGAAAACCCTGAATTCAAATCTGTTAAACTTCGCTTAAGAAATGAGCTTGTGTCACATCCCGCTTGTCCGGGTTGGCAAATATATATATCAAGGAGTCTCGTCTTTTCTAGTATGTACGTGTCGACTTATAACTCAGAAAAGTGATGTTATTGAGCATTAAAATCGCACATACGCATTAATATGTTTATAACAAGGAAAAGTACATTTAGTTTTGATTTTTACTGATTAAATTATATAATTCAATAATAATAAAAATTGAGCTGTGGAACTCTTCATAGTTCTTCATAAATAAGTATAAAAAGCACATAGGAATTCGCTAAATCATTATCATCTTAACTGCTCTTACTCCACTCTTCTCTCTTTCCCTTTTACTCTCTGGTGTTCCTAAAATCCCTTTAGTCCAGTCATCGATCAGGTACATCTGCTAGTATGTATATATATTAAAAGGACTCACATCTGTTTACGTACGTATCGACTTATAACTCAGAAAAGAAATTATATTGAGTATTAAAATCGCGTATAAACTTTAATATGTTTATTATAAGGAAGTGTACAAAATTTAATTTTTCATTTATACAGATTAAATGATATAATTCAATAATGAAATAGTAATCGATTTGTGGAATTCTTCAAAGTTCTTCATAAATATGTACAAAAACCAACGTTTGGAAAAACAATTATGTTTAAACCCCCAAACGAGTTTAGAGATAATTTTTACGATAATATTTTAAATGCAAAAAAAACAAAAAAAACAAAACAAAAAAAAAAACAAGAACGAAAAACCAAACAATTTCTAAAATAAACGGATATTATTATAGGCGCACTCTTGGCTTCTTTTATCATTAAATACAATTCTTACTTCTCTCTTTCCTCTTTCTCACTCACTCCCAGGTGTTCTTAAAATCTTTTTAATTCCGTCATGGACCAGGTACTGCAGATAATTAAGGTTATAACTGTTTTATTAAAGCACTTTTATACTCGTCTCTTCTCATAGATCAGATAACATTGAATTTCGTGATTACAAACTTAACTATTTAGATACTTTCTACAAACTACGAGTGTTATCCCAAAGGTAAGGTTCCTAAAATATTTAGAAATCAATAAACCTTGCAAATTAATTATCACAGATGTTTAGATTATTTTAAATTTTTAACATGTATCTAATTTTCTACGTAATCCCCATTTCGACCGATGCATTTTTCACCTCATCGCCATGTGTTGCATAGGGGCAGGTTTGTAGTAGTATTCGTTAGTACTAGTAGCCGTCGTTAGTTCAAAGTAACAACATACGACTTTCGTATAGTCAAAAAGGGGTTCTTTATTTCTTTCTAGGCTCGTGGGTTCTTTTTCAGAGAGAATGAGAGAGGGAGAGTAAGGTCAAGCTGTTCTATCATAAATCACGTTCATGCGCGCTGTTAATTTCTACCCTAGGCATATCACGACGGAACCCTAACAAATACGTTCGACCATCTCGGGTCCGGCGAAAAAGAGAGACCAAATTTTCTTTACTTCCGTTTGTGGTCCTGTGGTGGTGGAAGGTCACGTCCGCTTCTGCTCAAAACCTCCGTTAATTGTGATAAAATTCAAATCGGTTTAATGCCTTTGTGTTCAAAAGTGAAAAACAGCGGTAATGTCACACTTGGCGGTAGTTTCAATCGGGGAGCTCCATT
The DNA here is from genome assembly GCA_023376005.1 of Doryteuthis pealeii. Classification (NCBI taxonomy): domain Eukaryota; kingdom Metazoa; phylum Mollusca; class Cephalopoda; order Myopsida; family Loliginidae; genus Doryteuthis; species Doryteuthis pealeii. The sequence continues at coordinate 64,959,982 of CM042148.1, forward strand.
AGAAATGACTGCCAACCTAGAACGAACGTAACAGCGAGATGAGTGCTGGCACATTCACAACAAACACAACAGTGTTGTCAATAGTCGCACAAACAGTTTCTCTGCGTCCTCCGTACTTTGGAGACCTTGGTATTTGGATTAACTTTAAATACGTATCGTTTACAAGTATTCTCTCACAATACTGACCATATGGTCGACGGGGCTAAGGATATTCGTACTGTATCCCCTTATTAAATTCGATATCTATATATTAATACTTGTGTTCCTTAAACTTCCCTCTGTTATCATCTTGCAACACCCTCAGGTTAAAAAGGAAACTGTCCAAATCGTCCAAGATGAAATGCAAAAATGTGAATACTGATTATCTGGTATCGCTAATCTACCGACTTATTTCTTATGAGTGTCATCACCTCAGCTAAATAATAGACCATTTCGTTTTGATTATAAAGTAAGAAAGGAAATGCTTTTTTTTTATAATAAGAAAGAAAGAAAAAAGAAAGACAGAAAGAGAAAGATAGAGTGAGAGGATCAGAACAGGAAAGCAATAACGCTGACTTGTTTGAGTCGATGCTGAAAAGAAGGAAATAAAGAAAAAATGTGGGGGGTGAGAGAGATAGATAGATAGATAGAGAGAGAGAGAGAGAGAGAGAGAGAGAGAGAGAGAGAGAGAGACTTTTTACAGATTGAATTAAACGCAATAGCTCTTAAGTAAACATATCAAACGTTATAAAAATTAAATTATCTTACTATGGTATATCCACACCCTTCTATATATATATATATATATATATATATATATATATATATATATATATATATATATATATATATATATATATATATATATATATATATATATATATATATATATATATATATATATATATATATATATATATATATACTAGAGGATTTAACTGTCATTGCTTGGGTTTCAAATTTTAACTTTTTCCCTACTTTAAACAGCTCACAGTGGCTCTCCCACCACTGAAATCCTACACATGCCACACCCAAACATGGTTAGTTCATTATAATTGAACAGAACAATCAGATTGCAATAATACTAGGGCTTCAGGTCCTG
>CM042148.1:64968562-64989388 GCA_023376005.1 Doryteuthis pealeii
TAAAAAATACACAGGGATATCTTGAATAGTGCAATAATTCTTTTCGGAGGTTTGTCCATTCTGTTTCTTATTCACCAAAAATGTCGACCTATGTACGAGGCATAGCATAAAAGAATAGTTTCATGGCCACCAAAATGAGTCGACCTATACATGTATAAGGGCAGGTTTAGTTCAGTCGGTAGAGTACTCGCCTCGGAATCCCAAGATTCTGAGTTCGATACCGGTCCCCGCAAACTCAGCGTATAAGTAGCACAGATTGTATAATCTGATATGTGCGGTAAAGTGGAGAGCTGACGGTATGTGTGACGCTCCGTCTCAGCAAAAGTACTCCTCTGGTCAAGCGCTAGCGAAATGGGGATAGACTTCCTTGCTGTTCGGCTGATACCGGCAATAGGCCACTCTGCCAACTTTACTTTATACATGTCAACTATCCTCAAGTTCACCATATCTTTATTATTGTGACACTGCGTTCTGTGTATGCGTGCTTATAGATGGCGCTGTTGTGTCACGTGATCGAAGTGTGAACTGATCGCACTATTTTGCTTGCTGTATTTTATAGTGTAAAGGTGGCTATTTCACTAGCACATAGTTATGCCTTATCAAATCATCAACGATGAACTTGGCTTCCATTAAACAAAAGGTGGATAATGTTTGAATCTCCCACGCACATGAATAGTTTTTGGCCACCCCAAGGTGCCAATCCCTACATGAGGCGCTTACGGTGAAGTCACGCTGAAAACACCAGTTCCCGCTAGATCAACGAAGTTAAGCAGCGATGAGCTAGTTCAATACTTAGCTTGGGTGACCACTTAAGCAACAGCAGATACTTGATTCGGCATTAAATGACCCGAAGGTTGATATGCATAAAATAACAACCTATCTTCTATACACAAAGAGTTCATGGTTTCTTGTCCACCAAAATGAGATGACCTATACACGAGGCATATCATACATGTATGAATACATCAATCTCATCTTTATGTTCAATAACTTCTTTTGGTTCTCTGGCAAGGTCCAGGTAATTATCCCGCTTTTTACATTCATCAATTTTCATTGTCTCGTGCGCTATATTAGATGGCCAATTCTCTTATTCTTGTTAACTAAAATTAGGTTTGGTCTTCTGGTCTCGATTGGATGAATCCGCTTTTGTCTCAATGTCACAGTTTCATTTTTCAGGGACTGATTCTGGTTTGTGCTTATCATAAATGGATGATTATATTTCGAAAATTAAAGGCGATCAATACATGAGATATGTCAGGAAAAAGTTTTCCTTGGTTCTAAATCGAAAGACTACCTATGCATATGGGCATATGTAAATTAATATCTATCAGCCTATTGCTATCTATTTATTTATCTCAGTCTATTCCTATCTCTCTATCTATCTATCTATCTCAGACTATTCCTATCTATCTATCTATTCTATTATCTATTTATCTATCTATCTATCTATCCATCTCAAGCTATTCCTATCTACTATCTCAGCCTATTCATATCTATCTATCAATATATCTATCTATATATTAATCTATCTATCTCAGACTATTCCTATCTATCTATCTATCTATCATCTATCTATCTCAGACTATTCTATCTATCTATCTATCTATCTCAGCATATTTATATATATATATATCTCAGCCTATTCATATCGATTAGCTAGCTAGCTATCCAACTATTCTATCTATCTATCTCAACCTATTCAATCTATCTATCTATTTATCTATCTATCTCAGACTATTTCATCTATCTATACAGCCTATTTCTATCTATCTATCTCTCTGTCTATCTCAGCCTATTCCTATCTATCTCTCTATCTATCTATCTCAGACTATTCCTATCTATCTATCTATCTATCTATCCATCCATCTCAGCCTATTCCTATCTATCTATCTCAGCTATTCATATCTATCTCAGCCTATTCATATCTATCTATCTACCTATCTATCTATCTATCTCAGACTATTATATCTATCTATCTATCTCAGACTATTCCTATCTATCTATCTATCTATCTATCTCAGCATATTTCTATATATATATCTCAGCCTATTCATATCGATCTAGCTAGCTAGCTACCTCAGCCTATTCCTATTATCTATCTCAACCTATACACATCTATCTATCTATTTATCTATCTATCTCAGACTATTTCTATCTATCACAGTCTATTCTATCTATCTATCTCTCTGTCTATCTCAGCCTATTCCTATCTATCTATATATCTATTTATCTCGGACTATTCCTATATATCTTCTCAGCCCTATCATTATCTAATATATCTATCTATCTATCTATCTATCTATCTCAGCCTATTCCTATCTATCTATCTATCTATCTCAGCATATTTCTAATATATAATATATCTCAGGCCTATTCATATCGATCTAGCTAGCTAGCTATCTCAGCCTATTCTATCTATCTATCTCACCTATTCACATCTATCTATCTATTTATCTATCTATCTCAGACTATTTCTATCTATCTATCACAGCTATTCCTATCTATCTATCTATCTATCTATCTATCTCAGCCTATTCCTATATATATATATATATATATATTTATATATATATATATATATATATATTATGCCTATTCATATCGATCTAGCTATCTATCTATCTCAGCCTATTTCTATCTATCTATCTCAGCCTATTCTATATATATATATATCTCAGCCTGTTCATATCTAGCTAGCTAGCTAGCTATCTCAGCCTAATCTATCTATCTAATCTATCTATCTATCTATCTCAGCTATCTATCTATCTATCTCTATCTCAGCCCTATTCCTATCTATCTATGACAGCCTATTCCTATCTATCTATCTAGCCTATTCCTATATATATTATTCAGTCTATTCATATCTATCTAGCTATCTATTTTATCTCAGCCTAATCTATCTATCTATCTATATAATATATATCAGCCTATTCCTATCAATCTATCTCAGCCTATTCATATCTATCTATCTAGCTATCTCAACCTATTCCTTTATATCTTTCATACCAGCCTATTACCTGGTGCGCTATACTAGTTGACCAATTCTCTTATTTTAGTTGATTAAAACTAGGTTGCTCTTCTGGTCTCGCCTGTATCTCAATGTCCGGTGTTTCATTTTTAAGGACCGATTCTGGTTTTGTACTTCCACACGAGGTGTATCATGAATGGGTGATTTATTCGTCGAAAATGAAAGGCGACCTATACACGAGAACATATCAGGAACGAATGTTTTCTTGGCTCTAAATCGAAAGACGAACTATGCATATGGCATATATAAATTCATATTGGTCTTGTATAATATGTCAACTGTTGATTTTCAGCCAGGAAATCACTCATTTCTGATAAGCCACGTGTATTGGTCGATTTTGATTTCCGACCAAGAAATCAATCATTCATACCCGTGTAAAGCAATCTATAGGCGAGATCTGTTTTATCGGAGTAAATTAGCTTATCTAGCTTTTCTTTGAAATTATGTCAATTTTATTACTAGCAAAAATATGCGCGCTCCGCCGGTGCAAGTATTAAAGTTTTAATGTACTGAATATTATATCAAATTTAGAAAGACTAACGAAACTAAATAAGAACACATATAAAAAAGATTACGATTATTTTAATTTTATTATAATTGGATTTCTAAATAAAATTAATACATAGAATTAATAACGCCAAGTGATTATTTATTAAACCGCGTTTTGTAAACCAGTATGCAAATTATATATACCATGTACTATGTAAACAATTATGTCTTAGTGATTTAACATACATTGCAGGGATATTAAATTCATTAATAACGTGGGCTGTTTTGAGAAAAATCTAACTCAGCTTGACTTTAATAGACATCGATAATAAATAAAAGGTTTATTAAAGATTAAATAATGGTTATCAATTAATCATTGAGACTATAATGTAAAAAACTAAGGGAATTGTGTTGTCGATGGTCGGTTACAACCAGACTGTCTCTCAAAATGTATATTATATATATTTACTAATCCTCCACACGAGCAGGATGCGACACAACGTCAATTTCTTAAGCGGAGTTTAACAGGTTTTAATTCCAGAGTTTTCCCTCTTAGACTGGTTACCTAGCCAGGGTTAAAGACCACAGTCTGCCTTGCTATTTACTCATAGCTGGAGAGAGAATTGGACCCATACCTTTCCCAAGGGTATTAGCGCCATTGAAATGCCAACAGCTTCATCCAGGAATTGAACTCGGGAATGACCAGTCCATTTCCTACGACTCTAAATCATTAGACCACGCGCCTCTATTATAATTAGACTTGCTCTAGTTGAAAATGGGCAAATGAATTCTTTCTATTCTTCCGATATCAATGACTTCTTCTTATTTGGAGCTTAGAACAATAGTAATATTGTAGCATAGGGTACAATGAAGGTAATGCTACGGAGGGGGCGGTATCCCCAGTAAAAGCAAGGTAGAAGATAATAATCCCCAAACCAAACAACGGCAACTGGCAGTGAAGAAGTCACATAATTAGTCATGCACAGATTGCCGGTGCTTGCGACCTTGGATCGGAATTCTGTACACTATCTACTAGTTTTGGATGCCTGTCATTCTAAGAACACGATTGACGTGTTGCAGTAGGATTATATTAAACCAGTATGCGTCAAAACAGCACCTTATATCATAGGGCAAGGTGTGACATGTGACATATGCGATCAACAAACGTGACCTTCAATATAAATAATCCTTTAATAAATATGAACAAACACAAGGAGTGTCTCTCAATCCTCACTCACCTGACAAGAAGCAATGGAAGGTAGTACTCATACCTCTCTGACAATATCAAATCGATTAATTGGCAATACCATGTCAAATCACCCAAGAAAAAAGTAAAATGTCACCCACCCACTTTCAAATTTTCTGAAATTTTAACAGGCATGGATAGCAATTTTGTAATCCCCGGGCCAAATGCTTTTATAATACAATTTTTAGGAGTAGGAAGCTCTAGTATCACTAATTTTTACAGACAAAATAGATTACAAAAAATCGCCTTTTTGGCCCACCCCCCAAAAAAAAAGGCGGAGAGCTAAAAATCAACATAAATTCGCCAATTTTTTAATTTGGAAGCTCAATTTTGGAGATTGTCTAACTTTAAGACAATCCACCCTGTACACAAATTTCCGCAATAAATTGTAAAGGGGGTGTGGTGACATGCCTGGATGTCTACACCCCGGATTATTCCTAAATACATTATTTCGTCTGAAAATGTTACTAGATGAGGCTTGATACATGATGTCAATATTTAAATTTTCAGTCTGTTGTCTTCATCTATTTTTAATTTTACACTTATACTACTTATATAATATATTATATAGCTATATTTATACTATTATTATATAATATCTCCATTTTTTTAATACTCCTAGTAATATCTTTAATAGTGCAGATATTCTTTCGAAAGTATTTAAATCAATATATATATCATCTATAGTATATTATATAATCATATAATTATATATATTATATATATATTAATACCTAAGTATTACTATATATATAATATCGTTTAAGTAGATGTGCCCTTCCGACCTTAATTCCATGTTTGATTGTTTTGCTGCAAAATCTAGGGAACATCCGTCCTGAAGCTTAGGGCACTCTGTCTTGTCGTTGACATGACCTAACCACCCTGATATACTTCACACGACTGAACAGTTGCTCATTGTAATACCGTTCTAAAAGTGACAATCACTGTACAGGCTTTGCAAGAGTCACAATTCTAAACCACCTGGCAATAATTAACATAGGATACTAATCATGTGCCTTATGTTTAATGGACATGAGAAATCAAGTCTTACCCCAATTCGGATCAAGGCAAAGGTGATCTACCTCGAAGTTCCGGCAAAAACTAATTAATTACAGAATGAAGCTCCAAGCTTTGACCAGAAGGTTTCAGTTTAGGACTAGAAGCACCTGAAGAAGGTCTGGAAAGCCACATCGGTCCAAACACTTGGTGTACGAATACAACTTTTTACAATTACACGCAGTAAGATGTGATTACCAAGACCGATTTCTTAGGCGGAATGAAAATCTAAAATTCCATGATACCCCCACACTTCGTGACTAATCCTATATCAAATAAGCGAACTCCTATTCACTATGGGGAAGACTAAAATCATGATTAGCACATGCATTATATGGTATATATTACAACCCCTACCCACACGAAGCAGGATTTGCGACACAAATAAATTTCCTTAAGCGGCAGCTTTAACAAGTTTTAATTCAGAGATCTTTCTTATTCCCTATAGACTGGTCTACCTAGTAAACAAGCATTCAGGGTCTGCCCTGTCATTTACTCATACCGGTTAGCTGGCTAGGGAGAATATAGGAAATTCATACCTTTCCCAAGTGTATACTAACGCCTGTGACAAATTGCTAACGGTTTTGCTCTAGGACTTGAACTCGCGTAGAGACTGATGAGTCCATTTCCTACGATTCTAACCATTAGACACGCGCCTCCATAATTACACATGCATGATACACACATAGAAATAGCATAATCTTACTTAGATGCACTGTCGTCCTTCACATTCATAACCCGCACCACCACGAACGTCTTCATCTCATCGGGCCCTCAACATACTCCAGCAAACCCGCCTGCAGATCCACACAGTCTGATGCAAACTATGACATACCAAAAGATGTGTCCTTCCCATTGGTATTATAATTTTTGATGCTTATGCGCCACCACCATGTCTTTTAAGGATCAGCAGCCGACTTACAGACTTTTTTCACAGATTGCACAGACAGGTATTTGTTTGCCTTCCCGTGAATTGTGATATAACATACACACATATATTTTTAATATTAATGCACACTGTATTATGTACCATGTGTTTAACACATACACAGAACACACACGGACACTCTATATTCACACGACTAGCGAGCAGTACCAAAGAGCTGGATTCTTTAAATTACCCCTTCTGCTCCCTGTGGGCAGGTACTAAATAATTCATTTTCATCTTTGAATTACTTAATTCCAGATTGTATGTTTACCTACCCCTCCGCCTACGAGCAGAATATGACAAAAGATGACTTTTAGAGCAGCAGTTTAAACGCGTTCGTATTCTCAGCTTACCTTCTAGACGATATTCTGCATACACAGACTTTAATCAAGAGCCACTCGGCCTCACTCACTATTAGCCCGTTGCTGGAAGGAGACCAGTGTTTATGATATATAGTTTCTTGTCCCGTTCTAGTTTAAAATTCGCTTAATCAGCACTCTCCAATATCGTTATTTGTGTCAGATCATTTATTTCTTATTAAACAAGAATGTCGACGTATTAAGCCTATAGATTAGTTCGGTTGGTTGGATTTTACGGCATGTAAAGCCTTTTTGGATTATTGATACCGAAGCATTTGTATTAATTCTTGAAGGTATTGAAAATTCATTCTTTTATAAACTCAATTTTAGACTTCTTTTAAAAAGAATTATTTTTGCAATTTTATAAGTCATTAGTTGCTCGACACCCTATAAGAAACAACACTCGGGACAGGCGTGGACCTGGAAGTAATGGCGATGAAGAGGTATCCTACACCCAGATCCCCAAACTTCACATTAGATGCAGCTTAAACGTCAGTATCGAAACCGTTAGCACCATAACATACAAGAATGACTTCTTATACTCCAAAAAGAAAAAGAATCGAACCGAATACACGAATAGATTAGTTCTTGTCATCAAAATAGAATCTTGACCCGTACACAGTATCATACAAAGTATTGGGTAGTTGAATTTACGATTTTATGTGGTCTCCTTTAGGCTTCAAACAAGAAACGACTTCGCTCAGCGGAGATCCTTTGTGTTAAGCAGAGCGCATCCTTAGTAAAGAATCCTTTGTTGTTCCTTGGTGCTCCTCAGTCTTGCAGGTCCTTCGTCAATAATGCAAATGGAGCGTTCCAGTAAAAGCCGATATAAAGACATAGTAACCAGCCACGTTATTCAGGTTTGTTGAATGGCTCAGAGTTTGCAAACCATGTCCTTGCTTAGATCTATAGATTTAGTGATGTAGCACACCTCTATATCACCAAAATATTCCAACACATACGCGCCTTGTTCCAGGATTTTGAACTCGTTTCGCTCGGTCCATTTCCTACGACGAAAATCATATTACGTTGTGTTAATGGGCCAACCGTTGTGGTATTTTCACGGTACAAATAGATTATAAGTAACGTGTCCTTTTTTCGGCTGCTACCTATCGATATACGGTAAGCGTGGACTGCGGCGTATATATTATATAGCGGAGTTCGTCACGTGCCTCCAAATTCACAGTGCTCTAAAGATGTGTTGATAGAAACTTACACACGACTGAAAATAGTAGTCAAACTGTCCTTCTATTATCGTGCTCCCTAGTGGGCTTCGTGTGACCAGAGAGGGGAAGGAGAGGGAAAAGAGTCGAGAGAGAGAAAATGTCTAAATACTTGATTATCTGGACCCCACACGTAGCCCACTAGAAGGCCTATCGTACCCTACGACGACGTCAGGCAAAAAGAGGACGATCCCTTTCTTCATTGTTGCAGCGACACCCGTGACCTCGGTTCCGTCACCCGACTTCCGTCCTTGCGGTCAAACACCCGACTCTCCGATTGACACCCAATCTCCGGCTTCGGGTGGTCACTCTACGTCAAACCATACGTTTCATCCTGTTTGGGTCTTATCGCACTATTTTTTTAACCTGCTTAATTATTTCTATATCCTCCTCTCACCATTAGTAGTCTCCTAGGCCACAAAGTCAAGGAATATACCCATCTCTCTGCAACAGGTTAATACGCTTTGACTCTTTCATATGTATATTAACTTTACACAAATAGCAGTCATAAAGAATTTTTTTTAGCAGTACATTAATAAATGATCTCATATGATTTACCAAAGCCTTTCCGCACGAGCAGGATTTGACACAAGGTATAATCTTTTAAGCTGTGTTAACAGCGTTTAAGAATCAGGAGCTTTTTCTTTCACCTACCCAAAGTTAAAGAGTCCAGTTCTGCCCTACCCATTTGCTCATAGTTGGATTAATACCTTTCCCAAGCCGGGTATAGCACTATTGTGATTGAGAAGGTACAAACGTTATGTTGACAATTTGTTTTGCAACCAGACAATAAACTGAAATTTTTGTCACTCCAATCCTGCCTCGTTTATCCAATTTGTTAACCTTTAGTAAAAAAAAATACAAGATCTAGCGTGATTCTCGCCTCGCCAGCTTCACTCGATTTATCGACTCTGCAGTCCATAGAAACCAAGTCCGAATCGTCAATTCTCACGCCGCTGTTCCATTCCGTTAATCCTATGTAACTTTCATGTAAAGTAGCTGTCGACTCAATCCCGATTTCCCTCCTTTTATTGAGATTTTGATAATCTGTCCGAACTGAATATGTTACAATATTCTGTCTTGCCTGATAAGAAACCGGATGTCTTTATAATTTTTTGAACTCCAAGAACCAGCACTATTTCTACTCTTCGGGATCTCCTTGCTATGCGAGACCGTTGCGTCACCCGCTTGTGAGCTCGAGGTAAAGTTTATTTTTCTTCGCGCTCGATGTGAAATGCAAACGAGCATCGTCATTGGGCTTCTGAACTTGGTTTCGCAGAGTTAAAGGTTAATAGCTGTTCGATACTATAAAAGAAAATAAATTGATTAACAATATTACTGACGTAGAGTTCGTGTACTTAGTATTATCAATTAAATTTTTATTCTTGTTACTTAATTTCCATTTATTTCTTTCTAAACAATATCGATGGCAATTGTTTCTACTATAATTGCTTTAATTGGCCAATACTTTTGTTCGTCACCATTCTACCGGAATACTGACTTTATTTTTGGTGCTTATTCGCAGAAATTCTCAACGTCCCGCTCTGCCTTGAAAAAACGACTGAGGCTGTTATCTGTATACTGAAAAAAAAACAATCCCTCCCCGATAATAAAGTGAAAATATTTTTTTATTTTTTACATAAAAAAAATGTTTATTGATTTTTTATTTGTAACCTTGATTGTCGAAAAAAAAATAAATGAAAATACCGGAAAAAAATAAATTTTTTAGCGGATTGAAGGGCGATTTTATCGACAAAATATTTTTTGGTGTTTAAGGCATATTTTAGCGATCAAGTAAATGTATTTTAACCTCTTAATCGACAAGTAATGTAAATATCAACCCCTCCCATAAAAGTATTTTAAGAAGAGAAGGGTAAAATATTTCACATTTATTTGTCGAAAAAGACATGAGAGGGTAATAATAGCATTAACTTTTCGGAAACATGATAAAAACGCCTTAAGCGCTTCAGCAAAGGACAGATTCAGCTAGGACCTTCAGGATCCTATCTACTCGTCATGCTGAGGTTGCGCGAGGGCGGTATCGAACCAGGAATTTTTGGGCCCTAGTCGCAACGCTTCTACCGACTGAGCTTAAAACCGTGTTACAATTATCAGCTAAAAACTTTAGTTTTTCATTTTTTTTTTACTGTGTATTTGTACGATCTATACATGCGGTTCTAAACGTTTTTGCTAGCGAGCGCAATAAGCGACATGAACAGAAGCTGCCGGGTACAGAGTATTGAATACAACCTGCAGGTTATCGAGTAATGTCTGTTAGTATTATCTCTGTTCCCGTGTTTGGTTGGAATGATTCACCAGTTTAGAGACTAAAGCCGAGTCAGTTCTTCCCGAGTCAGGTATTACCTCTTAGGTTGCCTGGAGAACGTTTTTCCGTCTCGTTACTACTTTTATGCCAGTTGGTGAGAACGTTATGTGGAACGTGTATTGTAGGAAAATAATTGAAGACCTGTTTTTATTTTTGCATTCGGAGAGACTTTGTCGTTCAGACATTGCAGCTTAGAAGCAGATTACCTTCGGATTTAGTGTTTTTCACTTATAATCATGTTTCTGTTTAATGGGGCATATGCTTATCAGAGTTAACAGAAAAATAATTTAGGAGAAACATGACAGTATTAATAACAGGGGACAAAGGCCTTTACGTAAGCAAGTGAACAGGCAAACAGAGTAATTAAATTGCTAGGTTGACGATTAACAAGTCCTTTGGATCTAGTTGTTATTCTCTACCGAGATTTCATCAGACATTATTATAGGAAATAAATAGTAATCGATCCATTCTCATGTATTTATGTAGGCATATACAAGTCTCATTTAGCCATACTTTCGCCAGACACAGTGTGGTGCTATTTAACCCATAGCTGGGGATGAGTCGCTGTATACTGTTCCAAGCTGGGTTTACTCCGAGAAGTGACTTATAGCTCCGACTTGAGTTCCATACGACTGTCACAGTTCTGCATCTTAGCATCTACGTTCAACGGAGACTTCCTACTTAATACCATGGGGTGATTGTAGATTAAAACTATAATCAGAGAAGAACTATGTTTGATCATAGTTATGCTTAATGTGATTCCTTACCTAGTATGTCAAACCGTCTCGTCTTATCTTTGTAGCTTTGAGGTTGGTAATCGCGTTCATGAATCGTTGCCTATTTACGTTTATTTGTGTGTTAGTTGTTTCTTTCAGATTTTTTTTTGCACACGATCCCATTAGCAATAAAATACTTTTAACATTTCTATTTGTATATAGACCCTACAACAGCTACCTATCACTCCGGGGAAAGAGCAGAAACAATGATTAATAGACATGATGAAGCGGGGTTACTCACATTCACGTAGAATGGCTTTACCAGGGTAGTTGTATTAGGATTGATTCTAAGTTGGCCCTTTCCTTCCGCGGCGGAAGTTTAGATGTTGCTAGGTCCAAGTTGAAACTCGATGTTCAATAATATTGAACAGAGCATTGATAATGGTAAAGAAAATGGAGTTTAAAATCGGCCATTGACAGAATACGTATATAACGCGCAAAGATGGCCGATTTTTAAGATTTTTCTTTACCAATAGTATATACATATATGGCCGTCCCAACTTATTATATATAATACACTCATCTAAAATAACTCAATATAATATATAATATATATATATTAATAGTATATATATATTATATTATATATTCGGGAATATGTGCTTTATTGATAGTCGTAGCCTATTTTGAAAGTCTAGTTAATTATAATTAATTATTGAGGCGGGCATTATATTTAAATGTAAGGCTAAAACAAATCGAGAAAAATTCAAACTCGGAAAACTTTCAAAATTAGTTAGACCTTTAATTAAGCACATATTCTCTCCCAAAAACTTGTCGTCTTAAAAAAGCTCATATCAAACACATCGCTTGTGTATTACTTCTTCTATATATATATATATATATATATAGAATACTTATTACTATAATATATATATATATATAATGTCATGCATATGTATATGTGAAATGAATATAAGGGAGGAATAGACCCGCTCCAATAATCAGACGCTGCAAGTACAAATATGCGTAGTGAGAAGTATAGATTTCGATAGTATCTGAGGAGAGAAAGACTCATTTCTCCAGGATGTGTTGGCGTGCCAGTATTTATTGGAACAAGGGGAGCAACCTCCTTCAGTGTTCAAGTCTTGAGATAATCTTATAAGAATACATGTCAGCCCGCTTATGGTTGTGAGGTCTTTACAGGAAACGAATTACGAGGAGGCCACCGGTTGTTAATTAGATGCTATTTGTATAAATGCATGTTGAAAATAATATCCGATATGTAGTCTTCGTCCTTTTGGCGAATTACTTTCTGCTAACGTATTGGCGTTCTTACCCGATTCTTCCACGGTGCTCAAAATGCACGGCAACTTTGGCCTGTACTGGGTCTGGTGTATCAGGTGTAGCGACGGTTGTCTTGTTTATCTAGTGTCAGCCTTCAAGCCCACGAAGGGGACCCGTTCCTCTCGTTACTGCATGTGATTTTATTGGTCAGGGAGAAGGCTCTCTCACCTTTACGATGACAGTGGTTCTTCTTTGCAGTGCAATAACTTTATGCTCGCACTGGTATCTGTGTGCTTCATAACATCGGTCGTAGTATTCTTTGTTAGTAGAGTAAAGTGACACAAACTTTCGTTTCTTTTAATGACTTGATTCTTCAATTCGGATTTCTTAACTCTGAGAGGAAGATTTGGTTCATTAACAGATAGTTTAGTAATGGTCCTTAACTTCGTTCCAGACGGTCAGTACCAATATCATTGGTTCATAATAGTATGTTTTTTTTACATTCGTCCAGTTGTAAAATATTACAATCTCAGGTTCACACAACAGCGACACCATGTCTTTGATTGCCAGGACCCCAGTCGCTCGCTTCTCACCAACTCGGCCAACGGTCAACCCCGACTGCAAACCAACTCCACGGCCGCAGACAAAACTCAACTCGCAAAAATCTAAGGGTTTCCCTCATATATGAGGAAATGGGTGGGGAGATTTTCTTAGAATGTCGTGGAATCATTCAAGGTTCTAAATGTTCTACCAAATTGCACGTTCCAATTAAGAGGTTTCCATTTCTCTGACAAAGCAGATTAAAATAATTTTCATAGCAAAATCGCCAGACCTGAACTGGCCTATGCAATGAGGGTACTCAACATACGGTTAATAACCGAGAATGTTCATATTTCCCTGCCTCGTCCCACTTCCGTAAGGTATATGAGGATCATGAACATCTGATTATAGTTTTCTCTGTTCTGCACAATGGCCGACAAATATGGTGTTTCTGAGGTAGGGGCGCCATTATGCTAACATATGACCTGTTGGATATTAACTCTGATTTTACTACTCTTTCAACATTCTCAGAAAAACACTGGTATTTGTCCCGGCTGATAATCAGTTTGATTCATCGTAGCGCATAGACAAGTTCAAAATGACTCGCCGGCACTACCTGGTAGCCATTTACCTTAGTCTTAATCACCTCGGGAAAGTCATGTATATCCACATCTCCCTCCTAGTTATGGCTAAGTGTCTTAGAGCAGATTCATTCAACTATTGTTGTGATGTTCAGTCCGCCCAACATGTAAAAGAGTCAAGTCGAGAATAGGGGTAAAATAAAGAAAGTGATTTACCAATTAATGAAGTCCGATATGTATGACGAACTAGTCCGTGCTAAAGCGCGAAGAAGGAACAGTTTCACCTTTCCAGCTCTCGGTGTCTACATATTTATAGGATAACGGCGTGCATGTTCTCTTCCACTGTCCAGGATAACGGCCCGTCGACAACACAACTATTACATTATAAGTTAAACCATCATATACATATATATTATACCTATATATTATCTGCTATACTTGAGTATATACTTAAGAACTTGGGCGTTACTGCGAAGCATCTCAAAAATAATGATGATGTAAACTTGTGTCTATTGGCTGCAATTGGATTCACTTATTTTTTTTTAATGTGTGGTGGTGTGATCATAATATCGGGTTTCAGTTACATACCCTTTACAAATACTGTTGTTCTGTTCAACGGATCTGTTTGCTCTGTTGTAATTGACAGCGGCAGCGTCTGTAAAAAAATGAACTTATAATCAACACGGAGAGTATTTCCTTTATTGTCGGCGTCATCCCCTCACCTGAGTTTGTAATATACTTATATGATAAATAATATTTTCAATGAGTTATATAAATGTTATTATTTATTAATTCTTATCACAAATATATAACATTGAAGAGAAAGGAAAGTGAAAGTTTAAATGACTAATATCCTATAATGCCCACGTATTATTCTGTATATATTCGGTCACTAAATGCACAATATAACGTGTCACCCTCCGATAATACACGCTATCATATATTTATAATTGATCGTATAATCATACTCTCAAAGATTTATTATCTAAGCGTGTATATATACTAAAATGAACCAGATCTGCTTTCCTACTGTATCATATTTAGATCCTTAGTCAATACTTATAACATATACTACTACACATTCATCAAATCTACTTACACGACAATATAATAGTATGCATAGCATCCTCATACTACGCTCGCTAATGCCCCCACCTTCTATATAGGAAGAGCAGAACTTGTTCCATTTAACACACACATAACTCTTATATGATATGTATCGTACTTGTATGTATTGCTGGGAGCCGGTGGATGTATTAAGATCAGTCAGGGCCAATGCACGTCGTCGCCCCGCGGTTTCAACCTGGTTCTGGAGACTCTTGAGTATGTGCGACTCTCTCTCTCGCACTAACCTCCTTGGGAAAGAGTGGTGAATTCTCACTCTCCCTCCAGCTCATGGAGCGTGATAGTTCCCCTTATCCGCGACAGAGGCTGGCGCTCTTGTTCTTTAAATCTCGTATAACATACCGCTCTTCGTTAGCCGATGAAGGACAACCTCTCCCGATCTCAAACCTTCGTCTAAACTCTCTCGCTTATAGATAAATTGTACTCTGTGCTTCAGCATCCTCTGCTCATACGCGCGAAGGTGTTGTTTTAATTATTATTATTATATTATATTTATTATTTTAACTTTTGTAATAATTTATATATTTTATAATTACTATAACTCGATATTCGTGTGAACACTGTAATAATAGACACCTTTGACCTCTCGTGAAGTGGATCTGATATAGCACAACCGCAATACGGGTTTGGATGTTCCTGTTATACTGTATATCTCCTACATCCATTGCACTCTGGCATTTCTCCAGACCTATTCATACCACGCCGGGCATACGGGTTTTGAAGTATGCTAATCATACTATAGAAACCAGCTCCAAGCTCGAGACGCACTCGCTCTTTTGCGCAAACCAGATTCCTCCAATCCTTTCACTTTTACTGACTGATTAGGGCCAGACATCCCACCTAGCGCTATGTTGCCTCATTTTAAGTTTTACCACATCGGCTAAGAGGAGAAGTAAATCAGATTGTTAATAGTTGTGTTAGTGCTGCTTCACTACGGAAGGATATGGATTTGGCCTAACTTCTAAACCACAACGTCTGATGGTTGTCCATTAACAAAGAAACCAATATACTCCACCTCACTCTCTGACGTATGTGGGGAGGTCCAACGCGCTAGACGCATAATCCCTGCGCATGGTGCGCGAGGCTTGCCTCATTTTATCTCTTTACCACAATCCCGCTTGAAGAGGACACGAACCGGTAATGAGAGCGTCGGAATACACACCGTTCACAGCCTTTGTTCACGGTGGGATCGAAAATGATTGTTGAGAGAATCCTTTCAACATACACCAATAAGAACAAAATATCGATTTTTGTCATAAGTTCGGTGCGTCGACCAACATTAGGTGATCAATTTGTTAAAAGCACGGATCAGCGACATTACCTAGCTATTCTTTACGAATAAGTACTGCTGATTCTAATTGGCCTCAGACAAGAACTTTAACTTCAGTCTTGCTGTTCACCTGACACTCCGACGTGGCTCGCTGCACTCCGTCAGTTCTTATCAGTACTTGTACATCATCCACTCTCCGTCTACGCGCTTGCACGCCTTCATCGATACAACTTGGGAACGTTCGTTAGCCCACTACTCGCCGTAGCTCATTACAACACGGTCAGTCAAAAGTCCCAAGCAAGTCCCTGGCCGCTACCATTAAGTTGGTTAAACCGGTTTGAAAATTAAAATCAGCCCGATCTCATGTCACTTGACAGTCGCGTGTATATTATACTGCACGTGCATCTGTGCGTCCCTTATGCCTCGCGTCTCAGCATATTATTATGCTTCATTCTACTCAATCTCTCCATCCTCTCTGCGTGTCCCTCCTCGTAGTCGTGTCGATATAAGTACTCAGCTGCCCATTCCCTGTCCTGAGTACCTTGGACCGCCACGCGCATACTCGCCTCATGTGAGCTTCTCGCTACATCGCAGTGCCACTTTCAAACGCCTCCACCCACGCACACTCCGCTAGCTGCGATCTCGTCTCCAGGAGTCAGCGCGGTCCAGCTCCGCAACGTGCGGCGCGATGGCACTAAACAGTTACGACAACGTAGACACACGTGCTCGAACATGGTTCGTTGATCGTCTCGCCTGCAATGACGTCGCTCCCCGTGGCTCGCACTGTAGCTCACTCTTACTCGACTATTCCTAAGTTACGCGCTTCTGTATTGGACGACGTGATCCCATACCAAACCCTACGTACATCATAAACACAACATAGATAGGAGCCGGATCACTAAGCTCACCTGACTCTGCCTCCCGCGGTCACATATACTCCGCTGCACCCTCGCCGTTCATGTCTCCTTGTTAGACTCATGTCCACGTATGCGCAAGATTTCGCGTGAATATATCGGTCGCTACCTCCTGCAGGTCACGATCCTCCCCTCGACTCGGGAGAGCTGGCATACTCGTCAAGTTGCTTAATGAAGAATCTATAGATACAACTAGTATGAGATACTCTGCTCATGCGCATATTCGATACCGAACTCATGATCTCGCTGACATAGCCTGGGAATCCGATCGTAGTCAGTCACAGCGCTAGTCACTGCTATGGACTCTGACTTTGGCGCACGTAATTCTTACAGAACGCTCGATACGTGTGCGCGTTAAGAGATTGATTAACGCTGTGGATATGGCTGATAGTGCTAGTGGGCCGCTAGGCGCAAGCGATCATCAGAGGCAACAACGCAAAGATCGATCGTTCTGACTTGCAAGGAGATGAAAACGAACGGCATTTGATTCTCTTCGACTCATACTATATTCCTCCCAGGTTGTTCTTTGAAAACTTTTCAACGTGACATCATAATCATTTATAGTAAGCTATTATTAGTTCTATGTTCGCCACGATATGATTATCACCACACACACACACCACACCACACCATCACACACCACTAGAATAGTATAATAAAATATAGTTTAACAATGATATCTCCTTTCCCCTCTTCCTTACTCATTACTATATATAGTGTTACTATGTTGTTGTGGGTGTGTGATGCGTGTCGTGTGCTGTGTGTGTATCAGGAGATAAGTTGCTTCATTAACTAGCTATATAGGACCTTACTAGTATAGATTCTCTACATCAGTCTTCCATGCTCATCCTTATACTATGTCGGCGCCTGGTGTGTGTGTGTTGTGCTCAGCTTGTGTCGTTGCGTGATGTTCAGTGCGCGCTTTGTGTAACAGTGTATTTATCGGACTCGGCTATTACGACTACTAGAATACTGACTCTGGTCTACTAGGTACATTTAGTAATTTACTACCCACTGTTTATATCTCTTCTATTTTTATTATATATATATATGATGTATTTAATATAATATTTATATTTACATATACTATATGAACTATATTATTGAATATATATATTATTAGTAATAGTATATAACTATCCTCTATCTCAGGACAGTACATCTTCTATGTCTTTATAATATATATAGTTTATATCTATCTCAATGTATCCATAGTGAATGTAATTATCATACTATATTATATACACTTATCCATCCTCATTCCACCATCATTACACAGATCTGTCCTGATTATCCATTCAGAAAATATCTCCAAATACCTGCCAAGATATATTAACATGCTATATAATATAGTTTAAATTGAGGATTATATATATAAAAATCGACTATCATTAATTTATATTATATATAAATATATAATATATATATATATACACTAAATCTATTTGTTAATTTTCTCCTTCTAACATATATACTATTATATTTAATATATACTATATATATATTATAAGAGAGAAATAAAAAATGATTAGCTGTATAATATATCTCTATCATGTACCGATAATGCTATATACTATATAGTTATATATACACATATACAGATTATTTATACTATCATTACTATATCGAGCTGTATGTATTTGATTACTCATGCAATCCCTTGCATCATAACTATACGTTAATAATCATGCTTGCCACAACACTTATAATATTACTGCTATGTATTCCTGGACGTATCCAAATTATTGTTATTCTTCTATATAATCTCACCATGCACACGCTTTTCAAGATACCATTTCTCATAACTCTTAGTGCATACGCATACCAACAATCTACTATTCACACATATATATTATACACTTAAACCTATGCTATAACATATATATACTATAATATATTACTTATATATATAATTATACACAATTATAATAATAAAACACAATATATAATATTCTTTCATGCAATAAAATCAAATTTGACCATACAACAAAATGGTATATGTATCGAATGAGAATCTGTTACTTGAGAATGAACGGGATTTTCGGATACAAGACCGATCCGACTGTCACTCCCGAGCTGAGTAATGACCATAAATGAATTCGACTAAGCGATAGAATGCAAGACGAAGCTATATAACAGTAGAGCCAATGAAACACAGATAAGCCAGAACCATCCTGCAACGCTGAGAAAGACTCATATTGCAACAACTTGAACCATCACCTATGTGCATCGGCGACGAAGTTGTTAAGTTGCAATAGTGAATCGACTGCGAACTAAGTATAAAACAAATACCCCTGGAATTTGCCAGAGAATTGAAAGGCTGCTTATAATCATGAGGGTGAATGTGATACCAATTGTAGTTGGTGATTTGGAAACGACAGAATACATTTGAAAAAAAAGAAACTGGAGAATTGGCATAATAATAAATAATTAATTATAATAATAATAAATAGATAATAAATAATAATAAACTGAGAAACTTTGGAACATGAAGGTGAAGGTCCGTCACCAGTTCGTTATTGGTGCCTTGGAAAGGTCCCCAAAATTATAAGAACCAAGAATTTTGGAGAATTGAAAAAATCAGTGGATAGAATTCCTAGGCACTGTCCTGGGGTCGCCTTGAATAACTAAAAGAGTTATGGAGAACCTCAGGAGACTTGCTGTCACTCAGATTTCCAGTGAAACCAACGGTTACGACTTGGAGTTGAAAAACCTAATAATAATAATAATAAATATAATAAAATAATAATATAATACAGCGAAAAGACTAGACAAATACTTTGACCTTGCACAGGAAACTGAAGATTTCTGCGGAACATGAGGTGAATTTTCGTACCAATTGAAATTTAGGCTGACAGCCTTGAACGAATACCCTCACTGCCTCTGGAAAATAACTTTGGCGTGAACTCAAAGTGAGAGAAAAGAATTCGGGGACCATCTAAACTACGGCACTTGGGATGGCTAATTATCACTCAGAGGGTCCTGGGACTGGGGAGACTCTGCTTCAATATATACATAAACCAACAGAATAAAAAATTTCAGCATAATTTTTTTTTTACATTTAATTTTCCAATTTCGGTACTTATTTTCTACCAGAGGGCACTCCTTTAATAAAAAATTTATTCTATTCACACTACATGTTTTTCTCTTATTCATACGTGCTAATTAGTTTCGAGAACTATGTAACCTCACCAATATTTGCGTTCATATAAGGGGAGGGTTCAAATTAGTGACCTGAAAAGATCGAAAGTTTTTGATATGAAATAACTTAATGGCATTATAAAATTTCATACATGATGAATTAAAAAAACTGAAAATTTCACTTAAAATCGTGATAACAATCCTTGATGTTTTTGTAATTTTCTTTTTCAATCACGGGGGTTAAAATTAATTTGTAAAATATGTCTTATGAAAATCCAAAATTGCAGATTCCCTAAACTATATATTACTAAAATTTCCATTGAGCTTGTTCTTGATTATGACATAGAAAAATCCAGAGCTGTGGAGTCAGACTTCGTGGAGGTCAGAGAAGTCTGAAGCAATCTATGGACGCCAGGTGACCCACCAGCTAACGGACATTATGTTATTAGTCTAATGTTCCATATGTATTCACGCTGAATTCATTGGTCATGTGTGTGCCATGTATATATGTTATATTGTACTCATGCACGTACTTATTATTCATGTTTTAGTATATCTTATGCTGTTATGATGCTATGCATGGCTGTACATGTATTCTAT
>CM042148.1:64989488-65006988 GCA_023376005.1 Doryteuthis pealeii
CTAGATATATAATATATATATATATGTATATACATTATATGTGCATTTTAGTGACCGAATACTATACAAAAATACTTGGGCATTATGGATATTAGTCATTTTACTTGTCAATGTTCCTTTCTCTTCAGTTAATATAATATATTATATATATATATATAATATACTATTATATATTACAAACTCAAGGTGAGGGGACTGAACGCTGACATAGGAATACTTCCGTTTATTAAAATTTTTTTACAGACGCTGCCGCTGTCAATTACAACAGAGACAAAGATCCGTTGAACAGGAACAACAGTATTTGATAAGGGTATCTAACGAACCCGAAAATTTATGATAAAAAATAATTAAAAAAAAAAAGTGAAATCCAATGCGCCAAACATCAAGTCATTCATTTATTTTAGATGCTTCGCAATAACGACCCAATTATTATATAATATATATATATTATAATATATATATATATATATATATATATGTTTAATTGATATATATATATGTGTGTACCGGCGTTCCTACAGTTGGAGAACATGCACGGGTTCTCACTATAAATAGTGAGGACACGAGTGGAAGGTAGAACTGTTCCCGTTAACGGACAAGCTAGTCGTAATTGTACCATTAATTGTAATACACTTGTCTTATTTACCCTATCTCGACTTGACTTCTTTTACTTGATAACATCCAACAATATGTTAGACTGCTCTACTACTTAGCCAAACTATGAGGGAGATTTGATTCATGACTTTCCCGAGGTATTAGCCACTAAGTTAAATGCACTAGGCCGGCGAGTATTTGAAACTTGTTCTATGGCACCGATGATAAAACTATTATACCCACAAATACCGTTTTTCTGAGAATGTTGAATAGAAAATCAGAGTTAATATCCGAAAGTAATGTAGCATAATGGCGCACCCTACCCAGGAAAACCATATTTGTGGCCTTGGCCAGACACAGAGAAACCTTAATAGGATTGTATCATGATTCTCATACCGTTACGAAGTGGACGGCAGGAAGAATATGAATTCTCGTTATTAACCTGTGAGTCTAATGCATAGCCAGTTAGTCTGATTTTGCTATTAAAATTTATTTTAATCTGTTTGTTCAGAAGAAAGAAACTCTAATTACACGTGCAATTTGGTAGAACTTTAGAACCTTTGAATGATTCCACGACTTTCTAGAAAATTCCCCAACCATTTCTATATAAGATGTAACCTTGATTTTGCGAGTTGAGTTTGGTCTGCGCCGTGAGTGGTTTGCCAGTCGGCGTTGACCGTTGGGCCGAGTGGTGAGAAGCGAGCGACTGGG
Organism: Doryteuthis pealeii; assembly: GCA_023376005.1. Taxonomy (NCBI): domain Eukaryota; kingdom Metazoa; phylum Mollusca; class Cephalopoda; order Myopsida; family Loliginidae; genus Doryteuthis; species Doryteuthis pealeii. Next base: position 64,990,794 of record CM042148.1, read on the forward strand.
GTCCTGAAATCAAGACATGGCATGTCGCTGTTGTGTGAAACCTGAGATTTAATATTTTACACTGGACGAAGTTAAAAAAAAACCATTACCTATTAATGAAGCCTGATTATTGGTACTGCCGGTTGGAACGAGTTAAGACATTACTAAAAACATATCTGCTTAATGAAACCAAATCTCTCTCTCTCCAGAGTTAAGAATCCGAAATTGAATGAACAATTCATTTAAAAAAGAAACGAAAGTTGTTGGTCAACTTTACGTCTACTACAAAAATACTACGGAATGTTATGAAGGAACAGAACCAGTGGAATAAAGTTAATTGACTGCAAAGAAGAACCATTTCTGTTAAGGTGATATATTTCCCTGACAATAAAAATGCATTTCAGTAAAGAGGAAGGGCCCTTCGTTGGCTTGAACTGGCTGACTACTAGATAAACAAGACAACGTGCCAACCCCCCTGATACACGACCGTTTACAGGCCCAATAGTGCCGTGGCATTTGACGCACTGTGAGATCGGTAAAACGCCAATAGTTACAAAATAGTTAAATTCCCCAAAAGACGATCCAACATAATCGGATATTATTTTCCAACCATGCATTTAATACAATTAAAATCTAATTGAACAACCGGTGGCCCTCCTAATTGTCCTGTAAAAACCTCAACCATACGGGCCATGATCTAATGTATTCTTATAAATTCTCAAACTTGAACACTTCTCCCCTTGTCAAAATTCTGGCACCTAACACATCCTGGAGAAAATGAGTCTTCCTCTCCTCAGATACTATCGGAACCTATATTTCTTCTAGCCCATATCTTGTACTGCAGGCGTCTGATTTATGGAGCGGCATTTCCTCCCTTATATTCCATATCCACATATACATATGCATATACATTTATATATATTATACTATATATATATATATATATATATTATTATTAAATATATATATTATATGAGAAGTAAATTACACAACCGATGTGTTTTGATATGGCTTTTTTAGACGACAATTTTTGGGAGAATATGTGCTTAATTTAAAGTCGTAACTAATGTTGAAAGTTTCTCGATTTGAATTTTTCTTCGATTTGTTTTAGCCTTTACATTTAAAATTTTGCCGCCTAATTAATTAATTATTAATTAACAACTTTCAAATTAGGTACGACTTCAATTAAGCACATATTCTTCGCCGAATATATATATTATATATATATATATTATAATATATATATATATATATATGATATGAGTTTATTTTTAGATGAGTGTATTATATTATATAAGTTGGGGACGCCATTAATATATACTAATTTTTTGGTAAAGAAAATTCTTTAAAATCGGCCATCTTGCGTTATATACCTATTTCTGTCATATGCGATTTTTTAAATCCATTTTCTTTACCAATTATAATGCTCTGTTCCATATTATTGAACATCGAGTCTCCAACTTGGACCTGAGCAACCTCTAACTTTCCGCCGCTGGAAGAAAGGGCCAACTTAGAATCAGTCCTAATACCACCTACCTGGTAACCATCTACGGTGAAATGTGGATACCCCTTCATTGTTATAATCATATGTTTCAGCTCTTTTCCCGGAGTGATAGTAGCTGTTAGGGTCTAATATTTCAAATAGATATGTTAAAAGTATTTGTATTTTCTATTGGATCAGTGTGCAAAAAAAAATCGTAAAGAAATAACTAACACAAAAACGTAATAGGAACATTCAATTGAACGCGGATTACCTAAACCTCCAGCTTACCAAGATAAGACGAGAGCGGTTTGACATACTGTTAAATCAATCAAATAACAATTAACTATGATTTTCAACAGAGTTTCTTCTCTGATTATGTATTTAATCTAGCAATCCCCATGGATTAAGTAGAGTCTTCGTTCGTAGATGCTAAAATGCCAGAACTGTGGACATTCGTATGGAACTCAAAGTCGGGCTCATTAAGTCACTTTCGGAGTAATCCTTGGACCAGTATTAACCCACTCATCCCCAGTATGGGTTAAATACACCACTTACTGTTGTGCTGCAAAGATGCAATAACTGTTATATTGCTACATGAAATAATGGAATGGAATCGTCTATTTTCCTATAAATAATGTGCTGATGGAAATCTCGTAGAGAATAACAACTTAGATCCAAAGGAACTGTGTTATTCAACCTAGCAATTATTAATTACTCTGTTTGCCTTTACAACTTGTTAGTTAAACCTTTTCCCCTGTTATTAATACCTGTCATGTTCTTCCTCATTAGTTTTTCTGTTAAACTCTGATAACCATATTTGCCCATAAACCAAAGGAAACATGATGAATTTGAAAAAACTACTCCGAGTAATTCGCTTCCCTAACTGCAAATGTCTGACGACAAAGTCTTTCTCGAATAGCAAAAATAAAAACAGTTTTCAATTTAGCCTCAATTACCACGTCCAAAGCGGTCTCACCAACTGGCATAAAAGTAGTAACGAACTGGAAAACGTTCTCCAGGCAACAAAATGGTAATCCTCCTCGGAAGAACTACCTCGGCATTGAGTTCTTCTAAAACTGTTGAATCATTCCAACCAACAAGGGTAACAGAGTAATTACTAACAGACATTACTCATAACCTGCAGGTTGTGAGTGTCAAACCTTACTAGGCAGTTCTGTTCATTATCGCTTATGCGTCTCGCTTACAAAACGATTTAAACCCATGTATAATCGTAATTACACAGTAAAAAAAAAAATGAAAAAATTAAGTTTTTAGCGAATAATTGTAACACCGGTTTAGCTCAGTGCGTGAGCGTCGGACTAGGACACAAAAATTCCTGGTTCGATACCGGCCTCGCCAACTCAGCATACGAGTGCATAGGGATCTGAAGTCCCTAGCTGAATCGTGCCTGCTGAAAGCTTAAGGCGTTTTTTCCCGAAAAGTTAATTGCGATATTTTACCCTCTCATGTCTTTTTCGACAAATAAATGTAAATATTTTACCCTCTCTCGTTAAAATATTTTATGGGAGGGTTAATATTACATTGTTACGTGTCGATAAGAGTTAAATATTGTACATTTATTGTCGATAAAAAGCCTTCAACCACAAAAATGATTTGTCGATAAAATCGCCTTTCAATCCGCTAAAAAAATTTATTTTTTTCGGTATTTTCATTTATTTTTTTTTCGACAATTCAATTACAAATTAAAACATCAAAACATGTTTTTATGATTTCATTTTATTGGGGAGGGTTGTTTTTTTTTCAGTATTTACCAGCCATTAGCGTTTTTTTAAGGCAGGAGGCTGGACGGAATTCTCGATAGCCACCAAAAAATAAATCAAGTATGCGTATCAAGTGACGAAAACAAAAAGTTATGGCAATTAAAGCAATTAAGTTAGAAACAATTGCATCGATTTGTTTAGAAAGAAAATAAATGGAATTAATGAACGAAGAATAGAAATTAATTAGATAACTTACTAAATCGACTCTACGTCAGTAAATTGTAATCATTTTTCTTTTATGTATAACAAGACAGCTATTAACCCATTTAATCTGCGAAACAAGATTCGAATCTGAAACGATGCTGTTTTCATTCACATCGTAGCGAGAATAATAACTACCTCGAGCCTCCAAGCGGGTTACGAACTGTCTCGGCATGCAGGATGCCGGACAGAGTAAGAAAGTATTCTGTTTCTTGGAGTTCAAATTTATAAGACAGCCGGTTTCTTTATCGGCAGACAGAATTTGTAACATACGTTTCAGTTTCGGCAGATCAAAATCTCAACTAAAAGGAGATCGGATTGTCCGAACATACTTTACAGAAGTTCCATAGATTAACGAATGAACATAAGCGGCGTGAGAAATTGACGATCGACTTGGTTTTCTAGTGGACTGCAGAGTCGATAAATCGAGTGAAACTGGCGAGGCGAGAATCACGTTTAGACTTGTAATTTTTTTTTTTACTAAGGTTTAACATTGGATAAACGAGGCAGGTTAAGCTGACAAAAAAATTTCAGTTTATTGTCTGTTGCAAACAAATGCAACATACGTTGTACCTTTCTCACAACATTAGTGCTTAATACCCTTGGGAAAGTATTAATCCAACTATGACAAATGTAGGCAGACTGGACTCTTTAACTTTGTTAGGTGAAAGAAAGCTCTGAATTCAAACCTGGTTAAACACAGCTTAAAGATTAACCTGTGTCAAATCCTGCTCGTGGCGGAGGCTCTTGGAAATACATATGAGATCATTTTAAATGTACTGCTCAAAAAAATCTCTTTATGATCTGCTGATTTGGTTGGGTTAAAAGTTATTACATATGAAGAGTCAAACATTAACGTTGCAAGATGGTATATTCCTGACTTTTTGTGAGCTAGACTACTAAATTGGAAGGAGAGGAAGAAAAATAAAGCGTTTAAAAAAATAGTTGATGACCCAAAACAAGGATGAACGATGGTTGACCGTAGCGTGACCCCGAACGGAGAATTGGGTGTCAATCGAAGTCGGTGTTGACGCAAGCGAAGTCATGTTTTTAGTAGGATGTGGGGTCTGTTTGAGGTTTCTAGGGTGTGACCGGAACCGAGGGTCACGTGTGCGTAAACAATGAAGAAAGGATCGGTCTCTTTTTGCCTGACGCCGTCGTAGGGTACGATAGGGCCTCTAGTGGCTAGTGTTGGGTCACGATAATCAAGTTAGTTAACATGTTCTCTCTCTCTCTTTCCCTCTGCCTTTCTCTCTCTCTGGTACGAGCCCACTAGGCGAAGCACGATAATAAAGGAGCAGTTGTGACGACATATTTCTCGTGTTGTAATTCTATTTCAACACCATTTTGCACTGTGAATTTGGGCACGTGGACGAGACCCGCTATATTAATATATACGCCGCCGCCACCGTACCGTTATCATCAGTAGCGCTCGAAAAAAGGAACGTTACTTATTATCATTTGGTACGTGAAAATATACCACAACGCCACATTAACCAACGTAATATGATTTTACTCGTAGGAAATGGACACCGGCGAAACAGTTCAAATCCTGGACCAAGGCGGTTGTGTTGAATATTTGGTATATAAGGTTGCTACATCACTAAAATTTATAGACTAAAGCAAGGTCACATGGTTTAAAACTCAGCCATTCAAACAGAACCTGAATACGTGGCTGTAAACTACTTAACGCTGATTTACTGAGAGACGCTCCATTTGCAAATATTGACGTAAGGACCTGCAAGACTGAGGAGCACAGGACAAACAAAGGATTTCTTACTAAGGATCGCGCTCTGCTTAACACAAAGATCTCCGCTGGACAAGCTTCTTGTTTGGAGCCTAAAGGATGACCACTAAATCGTAAAATTCACATATCCGAATACTTTGTATGTTTTAATATGCCTTGTGTACGGTCATTTCTATTTGATGGACAAGAAATAATATTCGTGTATTGGCGATTCTTTTTCTTTTGCGAGGATAAGAAGTCATTCTTTTATGTTATGGTTGTACGTGTTCTGATATGACGTTAAGGCTGCATCTAATGGTGAAGTTTGGGAACTGGGGTGTGAGGATTACCTCTTCATCGCCATTACTTCCAGGTCCAAGCCCTGTCCCGGGAGTGGTTTTTTCTTATTAGGGTTCAACTATGACTTAAATTGCAAAAAAATAATTTTTTTTTAAAAGAAGCTAAAAATGAGGTTTAAAAAGAATGATTTTCAATACCTTCAAGAATTAATAAAACAAAATGTTCTTCGGTATCCAAGATAATCCCAAAAGGCTCCTTACATGCCGAAAAATCCAACCAACCAACTAATCTAAGGCTTATACGTCCGACATCTGTTAAATAAGAAAGACTTATGAATCTGACACACGATATGGAGAATATTAAGGGATTTTTTAACAGAACGACAAGAAAACATATATCAAACTGTCTCCTTCCAGCAACGGGTAAATTAGTAGAGCCGAGGGGCTCTTTAAAAAGTTGTGTTGCAAATTGTCTAGAAGTGAAGCTGAATCAACTGTTAAACCTGTCTTAAATCAGTCTTTGTCATATTCTGCTCGTGGCGGAGGGGTAGTAAATACATTCCTGGAATTATAAATTATCAAAGAATGAAAGATGAATATTTAAGTACCTCCCACAGGGAGCAGTAAGGGTAATTTTTAAGAATCAGCACTTTGTACTCTCATCTGTGTGAATAATAAGAGTTCGTGTGTGTCTGTGTATGTGTGTTAATACACATGGTACCATATACAGTGGCATATATAAAAATATATGTGTGTATGTATATGCAACAATTCAGAACAAAACATCTGTCTTGCTGCAATCTGTAAAAAAGTCTTGTAAGTCGGGCTGCTGAATCTAAAAGACTTTATGGTGGTGCATAAGCATCAAAATTATTCATTCCAATGGGAAGGGTACATCTTTTGTATGTCATTTTGCATCAAACTGTGTGGATCTGCAGCGGGTTTGTGGCAGGCATTTAGGCCCATGAGATGAAAACGTTCTGGGGCGGCGGGGGCGGGGCTGGGGGGGCCGGCTTTTTGCGGCGGGGCGCGCGGTGGGGGCGGGGCGGGCCTGGGGGGTTATAGGATGGTGAAGGGACGACAGTGATCTGTAAAGATTTATGCTATTTCTATGTGTTATATGATGATGTAATATGCGAGGCGCTGGTTAATGGGTTAGAATCGTAGGAAATGGAGCTTGCATCAACCGAGTTCAATTTCCTAGACAAAGCTGTTAGCATTTCACATGGCGTTAATACCCGTTGGGAAAGGTTATGAATCCAAATTCTCCTCCAGCTACCGGTAAATAGCAGGGCAGACTGAATTTGTTAAACTAGGTAACAGTCTAGGAGAAAGAAAAACTCTGAATTAAAAACTGTTAAACTCCGCTTAGAAATTATTGTTGTGTCCGCATCCTCTGTGTGGAGGGTTGTAAGGATATATTATATGCATGTGTAATCATGTATTTTAGTCTTCCCCCCAAGTGAATAGAGTTCGCTTTTTGAATTAAGAATTATGTCACAAGTGATGGGTATCAGGATTTTAGTTTTTCATTCCGCCTAAGAAATGGTCTTGTATCACATCTTACCGTGGGTTGGTAAATATGTATTAAACCCAAGTGTTTTGACCGATGTGCTTTTCCGACTTCTTTCAGGTGCTTCTAGTCTAACTTTGAGAACCTTCTGGTCAAGCTTGGGAGCTTCATGGTCGTAATGAAATGTTTTTCCGGAACTTCAGGTGAAACCTTTCCCTTAATCCTTGGGTAGATTGTTCTCATTCCATTATCATAAGCTATTTAAGTAATCTATGATTATTTATTGCCGGTGGTTAGAATTGACACCTGCAACTACGGTGATTGTCACTTAGAAACTGTAGTAATACAAACGCTTATTAATCGTTGAAATATATCCAGTGGTTAGGTCATTATACGACAAGAAGAGTCCCAGTTCGACAGAATGTTCCCTAGTTTGACAAAAATCACTGGAATAAGGTCGGAGGGCACAATCTACTAAACGATATTTATATATATATATAATATATATAATATATTGATATTATATATTATAATATATATATTATAATTATAGATATATATATATTATTTCAATACTTTCGAAAGGATTTACTTCACTATTAAAGATAATTACTGAGTATTAAACAAAATGGAATAATATTATTATATATATATTATATATATATATATTATATATAATATATAGATAAATAAAATTAGATGAAGACAAACGACTGAAAATTCTAAATATTACACAATTATCAAGCTCATCTATAAACATTCCAGACGAAAATGTATTAGGATAAGTTCCGCGTGTCAGATCATCCAGGCCATGTCACCCACCCCTTCAATTTTTCGGAAATTTTGTACAGGTGTGGATTGTCTTAAAGTTAGACAATCTCCAAATTGGAGCTTCCAATTTTAAAAAAATTGGCGGAATTTATTGTTGATTTTAGCTCTCCGCCTTTTTTTTTTGGGGGGGGGGCCAAAATGGCGATTTTTTGTAATCTATTTTGTCTTGTAAATAGTGACTAGAAGCTCCCTTACTCCTAAAATTGTTTATAAAAGCATTTTGGCCCCGGGGATTACAAAATTGACTTATCCATGCCTGTTAAAATTTTCAGAAATTTTGAAGTGGGGGGTGGACAATTTTACCTTTTTCTGTGCATTTGACATGGTATTGCCAATTAAATCGATTTGATATTGCTCAGAGAAAGTATAGTTACTTAACCTTCCATTGGCTTCTTGTCAGGTGAGTTTAGGATTTGAGAGGACACCCTTGTGTTTGTTCATATTTATTAAAGGATTATTTATTATGAAGGTCACGTGTTGATCGCATAGTCACAGTCACAAGCCTTGCCCTATGATATAAGGTGCTTGTTTTGACGCAACTGGTTTTAATATAACCTACCTGCAACACGTCAATCGTGTTCTTAGAATGACAGGCATCAAAAACTAGTAGATAGTAGTACAGAATTCCATCCTATATATTCGCTTTCTCTCTCTATCTCTATTCTAATATTGTTGATTTTCACTGCCAGTTGCCGTTGTTGGTATATCTACTTGCTTGTTACTGGGGATACCGGCCCCCTCTCCGTAGCATTACCCTTCTATCTACCTATGCTACAATATTACTATTGTTCTAAGCTCCAATAAGAAAGAGTCATTGATATCGAAGGAAATAGAAAGGAATTCATTTGCCATTTTTCAACTAGAGCAAGTCTAATTATTAATAGAGGCGCGTGGTCGAATGATTAGAGTCGTGAAATGGACTGGTCATCCCGAGTTCAATTCTGGATGAAGCTGTTGGCTTCAATGGCGCTAATACCCTTGGAAAGGTATGGGTTCCAATTCGTTCTCGTCCAGCTATGAGTAAATAGCAAGCGCAGACTTGTGTCCTTTAACCCTGCTAGGTAACCAGTCTAAGAGAAGGAAAACTCTTGAATTAAAACCTGTTAAACTCCGCTTAAGAAATTGACGTTGTTGTCGCATCCTGCTCGTGTGGAGGGAGTTTGTAGTAAATATATGATAATATACCATTTATGAGACATCTGGTTGTAACCGACCATCGACAATCACATTTCCCAGTTTTACATTATAGGTTTCTCAATGATTAATTGTATAACCAATTATTTAATCTTAATTTAAAACTTTATTTATTCATCGATGTCTATTAAATCAAGCCCTGAGTTAGATTTTTTCTCAAAACAGCCCACGTTATTAATGAATTTGAATATCCTGCAATGTATGTTAAAAATCACTAAGACATATTGTTTACCATATTACGATGGTATATATAATTTGCATACTGTTTTAACAAAAACGCGGTATTAATCTATCTACTTGGCGGTTATTAATTCTATGTATAATTTTATTTAGAAATCAATTATAATAAATTAAAAATAATCGTATCTTTTATATCTCTTTTAGTCTTTCTATTTGATATAATATTCCAGTACATGTAAAACTTTATTTATCTCTCTTATTTTGCTAGTACATAAAATTGACATTAATTTTCAAAGAAAAGCTAGATAAGCTATTTACTCCGATATAAACAAGATCTCGCCTATAGATTGCTTTTTACACGTTGTATGAATGATTTGATTGCTTGGTCGGAAATCAAAAATCACCAATACACGGGTCTTATCAGGAAATGAGTGATTTTCCTGGCTGAAAATCAACATTTACATATTATAACAAGGACCAAATGGAATTTATAGTATGCCATCATGCATAGGTCGTCTTTCGATTTAGAGCCAAGAAAACATTCTTCCTGATATGTCTTCGTGTATAGGCGCCTTCATTTCGACGAATAAAATCACCCATTCATATACACCTCGTGTGGGAAGTACAAACAGAATCGCTCCTTAAAAATGAAAACACCGGACATTCGAGATACAGGCGAGACCAGAAGAAGCAAACCTAGTTTTAATCAAACTAAAATAAGAGAATTGGTCAACTAGTATAGCGCACCAGGTTAATAGCTGGTATGAATAGATATTAACAGAGATAGGTTGAGATAGCATAGATAGATAGATATGAATTAGGCTAGTAGATTATAGGAATAGGCTGATATATAATATAGATAGATAGATGATTAGGCTGAGAAAATTAGAAGCTAGATAGATATGAATAGACTGAAATATATATATATAGGAATAGGCTGAGATAGATAAGATAGATAGGAATAGGCTTTCATAGATAGAGGAATAGGCTGAGATAGATAGATAGATAGGAAAGGCTGAGATAGATAATAGATAGATAGATAATAGGATTAGGCTGAGATAGCTGCAGCTAGCTAGATAGAAACAGGCTGAGATATATATATATTATAGAATAGGCTGAAGATAGATAGATAGAAAGGCTGAGATAGATAGATAGCTAGATCGATATGAATAGGCATATATATATATATATATATAATATATAATATATATAGTATATATAATATATATAGAGAATAGGCTGAGATAGATAGATAGATGATGATAGATAATAGGGAATGAGGCTGTGATAATAGATAGAAATTATTTCTGAGTAAGATAGATAAATAGATAGATAGATGGTGAATAGGTGAGATAGATAGATACGAATAGGCTGAGTAGCTAGTAGCTAGATCGTATTGAATAGGCCTGAGATATATATATATGAAATTGCTGAGATAATAGATAGATAGATAGGAATAGGTGAGATAGATAGATAGATAGATAATAAGATAGTAGATAGATAGAGAGGAACTAGGCTGAATAGATATATAGGAAGTCGAGATAAGATAGACTATATAGATAGATAGAATAGGCTGAGATAGACAGAGAGATAGATAGATAGAAATAGGACTGTGATAGATAGAAATAGTCTGAGATAGATAGATAAATAGATAGATAGATGTGTATAGGTTGAATAGATAGATAGAATAGGCTGAGGTAGGCTAGCTAGCTAGATCGATATATAGGCGGGATATATATATAGAAATATGCTGCAGATAGATAGGATAGATAGATAGATAGGAATAGTCTGGAGATAGATAATAGATATTTAAAGTCTGAGATAGATAGAATAGACTAGGTAGATCGATAGATATGAATAGGCTGAGATAGAATATGAATAGGCTGAGATAGATAGATAGGAATAGGCTGAGTGGATGGATAGATAGATAGATAGATAGATAGGCAATAGTCTGAGATAGATAGATAGAGATATAGATGAAGGAATAGGCATGAGATAGACAGAGAGATAGATAGATGAGAAATAGGCTGTATAATAGATAGGAAATAGTCTGAGATAGAAAATAAATAGATAGATAGATGTGAATAGGTGAGATAGCATTAGATAGGAATAGTTGAGATAGCTAGCTAGCTAGATCGATATGAATAGGCTGAGATATTATATATATAAATATGCTGAGATAAGATAGATAATAGAGGAATTAGTCTGAGATAGATAGTAGATAGATAGAATAGTAGATAGGAATAGTCTGAGATAGATAGATGATTATATAGATAGATAAATGGATAGAGAGATTGAATAGGCTGAGAAGATTAGATAGAATAGGCTGAGATGGATAATAGATAGATAGATAACTACGATAGATCAGATAGATAGATAATAGGAATTCTGAGATAGATAGATAGATAGAGAATAGGAATAGACTGAGATAAATAAATAGATAGGAATTAGGCTGATAGATTTAATTTACATATGCCATATGCATAGGTAGTTTTCGATTTTAGAACCAGGAAAAACTTTTTTTCCTGACATATCTCATGTATATCCGTCCTTTAATTTCGAATATAAATCATCCATTTATATAATGCACTAAACCAGATCAGTTCCCTGAAAATGAAACACTGTGACAATTAGACAAAAGCGATCACCAATCAGACCAGAAGAACCAAACCTAATTTTAGTTACAGAATAAAGAATTGGCCATCTAATATACGCACGAACATGAAAATTGATGGAATGTAAAAAGCGGGAAATTACCCTGGACCTTGCAGAGAACCAAAGAAGTTATTTGAACAAAGATGAGATTGATGTATTCATACATGTATGATATGCCTTCTGTATAGGTCATTCTCATTTTGGTGACAAGAAACCATTGATACTCTTTTGTATAGAAAGATAGGTTGGGTTATTTTAGGCATATCAACCCCTTTCGGTCATTTAATGCCGAATCAAGTATCTGCTGTTGCTTAGTGGTCACCCAACTAAGTATTGAACTAGCTCATCGCTGCTTAACTTCGTTGATCTAGCGGGAACTGGTTTTTCAGCGTGACTTCACCGTAAGCGCCTCATGTAGGATTGGCAACCGTGGGGTGGCCAAAAAACTATTCATGCGTGGAGATTCAACATTATCCACACTTTGTTAATGGAAGCCAAGTTCATCGTTGATTGATTGATAAGGCATAACTATGTGCTAGTGAAAAGCCGACCTTTACACTTAAATACAGCAAGCAAAATAGTGCGATCAGGTTCACACTTCGATCACGTGACACAACAGCGCCATCTATAAGCACTGCATACACAGAACGCAGTGTCACAATAATAAAGATATGGTGAACTTGAGGATAGTTGACATGTTATAAAGTAAAGGTTGCAGTAAGTGCCTGATGCCGGTATCAGCGAACAGCAGAGAAGTCTATCCCTTTCGCTAGCGCTGACCAGAGGAGTACTTTTGCTGAGACGTGCGCAACGTCACACATACCGTCAGTCTCCCACTGTTACCGCACATATCAGATTATACAATCTGTGCTACTTATACGCTGAGTTTGCGGGGACCGGTATCGACTCAGAATCTTGGATATCCGAGGCCGAGTAACTCTACGACTGAACTAAAACCTCCCCTGTATTACAGTATGAGGTCGAGCTTCCATTTTGGTGGCCAGTGTTGAAACTATTCTTTTTGCTATCTCGTACATAGGTCGACAATTGTGGTGAATAAGAAAACAGAATGGGACAATCCTCCGAAAAGAATTATTGGCTCACTATTTCAATGATATCCCTGTGTATTTTTTCATAGTAAAAATGGAAGAATTTAGCTTTAGAGGGGTTAAGCGAAAACTATTTAATCTATAAAATGAAAGAGGAGACAGTTTCATAATGTTTCTTTACCTTCTTCCCCAGTACTATTACTACGTCATGGAATGTGATTAGCAATACCTGCTGCGCAATTTATAAATAAAGTAAAGCAGTTTGAAATCAGACTTTTTCTTCTCTGGAATGGCTTGCCTAACTAAGGCTAAATAACCAAGGGTCCTAATATTTTATCATAGCTGGGGCTCGAGAACAAAATGATCATACTATTCCCAAAGATTAGCACGAAAGTGACTCCCCAACAGCCGAGTGCCTGGGATTTGAACTCAGGTCGCGATCTATCGACGATAAACCGTCAGGCTAAAGTGCACCCCCATAGTTTCTAACCAACGGCAGTAAGTTTTCTAGAAATAATCCCCAAGTCCCAGAATAGCTGGCCTCTGTTCCAAATCACAGATAGCGAACCTCTGTTCCAAACCAACCCACCCGGGAAAATAAACTAATGTCTGACCGCACCCGCTCTATTAATGATAAGCTAGCCATTCACAGCTTAGTCAATTTATCATTACATTTGTCCATTTCGATCTTATATCATGGACTTGACAAAAATACAACTGATGTTCAAATATAGCCAATCCCAAATGATGCCAAGCATCTCCGACTAAACAGATAGCCGAGATCTGTCGTTCTGCCTCCGGTTATGGAGACTCTGTGTGCTGAACTGTGTTGATAAACTTCAGATTAGACGCGTAGTGTTTATAAATTAAAGGAATTATATACATTTGCAAAGCGAACACTTTATTGGGACCAACGGAACGGCTTTAATTCTATTGAGCATTACGAATTAGATGTATTTGATACTCAGAAGATGAATCATTGTCGCCATTCAGTTTATTCGACCAGAGAAAAATTACAATATATATCATTTTATTTACTTGAATCTGGTTGTGGTTTACTTGATATGAATGTTGTCGTCCAGCTTTAAAAGCGCATTCATCTGATGAATTTTTATCAGTGGATTTTACTGAATTTATTATTAGTTTGTTAAAATGTGAAAAGAGTTTGTGTGCTCTGCTCTTTTCTAAATTCTTACTTAAAAGGAGATTCAAAAATTTAATCTGCACTTTTGTTTTATGAAGTCGGTTAAAAGAACATTATTTTTCAGTGTTATTTTTATCAACATCCATCTCAAGAGGGGGGGGGCGCGGACAATTTTACAGCCAGAATAATCAACGTATACATATCTGATATTTATTTCGATGTCATTTTTCCAATTCGATGTGTCTGGAGAGAAGCAACTAATGCTTTGACAACCAGTAGCAACCAAAAGCCTTTGGCTCGTATAGCTTTAATTGAAATAATTATTTATATATAATTATACTATATATTATATATATATATTATTATATAGTGAGAAATAAAATTGGTCGTATAGCTTTTAATAATTAATAATTATAATTATGATATACTAGTATTTTTTTAGCGCTTAGTTAGGCGTCCAGGTGTGCAGCCATACAGCAGCACTGATACGACAACGGCCTTGAAGAACTGTCTCTTTAAACTTGTCTGTGAGATTGGAGCTGCACAAGAATTCTGCGGGTGATCCTAAACAAGGACGTGGAACAACACCCCACGAGGAAAACAGCTGTTACGTCCCCTGCGAATACACCAAACCATCCGAGTAAGACGGACAAGGACGCACGCGGGACACCTGCGGAGCAAGGCAAGGCGAAGTCATAATGCGACGCCCTCCTGTGGAAGCCAGCACATGGACACGCCAGTGTGGGGCCGAACTCACTAGACGTACATTGATAAGCCTCTGTGTGGATACAGGATTGCTGCATAGAGGACATTCCCGGAATGATGAGCGATAGAGACGGATGGAGAGAGATTGTCATGAAATCGCGCTGACAGCGTTGACATTGATGATGATTGATGATGAGTATATATATATATTATTATATATAATAATATATATATATTGGAGAAAATAAAATTGTCGATCTTTAATCATAATAATTATAATTAAGATATATATTATTATATATATTAGTATATATATAATATATATATTATATTATATATTTTATAGTGGAGAAAATTAAAATTGGTCGTATAGGTTTGAATAGTAATATAGTTTCGGTATACAGACAAGACAAACCCACAATCTCCATTAAATAAGATATATATATATATATATATATATATCATATATATATATATATATATAGGTAAACACCCAAACAAACATTTTCCGTGTTGTGTAAGTCGTAACCAAAATCCTATGAACTTTTTGGTTTCCAAAGAGATTTTGCTTTAATTTCCAACATAACTTATGGGAACATAAACTTTGGACATTCGTTTAAGTTCATGGAGTTCATCAGATGATTAAAGATATATTCCATTTCTCACAACAGACTCAGTTATTCCCCAGTTAGTAGTAAAAAAAAAATTCTACATATTTATAAAAGACGTTAAAGAGATACAAAAATACACACGATAAACTAATCCAGTTTTTCTTTAATATTTTTGATTTTGTATTATCTGAGGTATATATTTCTCTATTCAATAACACCCCAACAACAATATATATCAAATCATTTCATCAAAAACATTTGTGTATCTCTCTTTATTTATTTAGTTATATTTGGGAATTTGAAGTCTTTTTTTAAATATTCTATTAATATAAAACTTTTTTGAATTCTACATTTTTCTGGTGAAGTCTAACAAACAGGTGTTGCATTACGATATATTAAAATATAATTTAGTTTACGCTATAGCACATACTGAAATGTATTGCTTTTAATGTCCTTTTGGTTGTTTTCTTTGATTCTTTATATAGATTATTGTTTTTGTGGGTGGCGAAGAGTACATTTGTTAAGGTAGATGTGCTTTAAGAACGCGCTTAAATGTTGCATTTATTTATTTTAAATTAAACGTTTACGTTAATATATATATATATATATATATATTATATATATATATGAGGAAAAAATGAAGTAAGAAAAGAAAAGTAAATGATAAATGAATTTAATCGATCACTTACAATGTGTTTCGGTCAGTTTATGTGTGTGAAAATATCGCACATATACAAGAATTCGACCTCATCAGAGTAAACATTTATATATATAATATATATATATATATATATATATATATATATATACATATATATTATAGTCACGGCGCCTAAAGTCGGTA
>CM042148.1:65019488-65089488 GCA_023376005.1 Doryteuthis pealeii
GGAGGCAGAACGACAGATCTCGGCTATCTGTTTAGTCGGGAGATGCTTGGCATCCATTTGGGATTGGCTATATTTGAAAATCAGTTGTATTTTGTCAAGTCTGATATAGATCGAAATGGACAAATGTCAAATGTATAAATTGACTAAGATGTGAATGGCTAGCTTATCATTAATAGAGCGGGTGGCGGTCAGACATTAGTTTATTTTTCCCGGGTGGGTTGGTTTGGAAACAGAGGTTCAGCTATTCCTGTGATTTGGAAACAGAGGCCCAGCTATTTCTGGGACTTGGGGATTATTTCTAAGAAACTTATGGCCCGGTTTGGTTAAGAAAACTATGGGGGTGCACTTAGCCTAACGGTTATCGTCGAAAATAGAATCGGCGACCTGAGTTCAAATCCAGGACTCGGCTGTTTGGGAGTCACTTTCGTGCTAATTCCTTTGGGAATAGTATGAATCCATTTGTTCTCGGCCCAGCTATGATAAAATATTAGGACCAGCTTGGTTATTTAGCCTTAGTTAGGCAACCATTCCAGGAGAAGAAAAAAGTCTGATTTCAAACTAGCTTTACTTTATTTATAAATTGATATTGTATCACATCCTGACTGTATCGGGGAAGAATGGTAAACATTATGAAACTGTCTCTTTTCATTTTTAGATTAAAATAGTTTCGTTTCTAAACAGCTAAAATTCTTCCATTTTTTTAAAAAATACACAGGGATATCTTGAATAGTGCAATAATTCTTTTCGGAGGATTTGTCCATTCTGTTTCTTATTCACCAAAAATGTCGACCTATGTACGAGGCATAGCATAAAAGAATAGTTTCATGGCCACCAAAATGAGTCGACCTATACATGTATAAGGGGCAGGTTTAGTTCAGTCGGTAGAGTACTCGCCTCGGAATCCCAAGATTCTGAGTTCGATACCGGTCCCCGCAAACTCAGCGTATAAGTAGCACAGATTGTATAATCTGATATGTGCGGTAAAGTGGAGAGCTGACGGTATGTGTGACGCTCCGTCTCAGCAAAAGTACTCCCTCTGGTCAAGCGCTAGCGAAATGGGGATAGACTTCCTTGCTGTTCGGCTGATACCGGCAATAGGCCACTCTGCCAACTTTACTTTATACATGTCAACTATCCTCAAGTTCACCATATCTTTATTATTGTGACACTGCGTTCTGTGTATGCGTGCTTATAGATGGCGCTGTTGTGTCACGTGATCGAAGTGTGAACCTGATCGCACTATTTTGCTTGCTGTATTTATAGTGTAAAGGTGGCTATTTCACTAGCACATAGTTATGCTTATCAAATCATCAACGATGAACTTGGCTTCCATTAAACAAAAGTGTGGATAATGTTTGAATCTCCCACGCACATGAATAGTTTTTTGGCCACCCCAAGGTGCCAATCCCTACATGAGGCGCTTACGGTGAAGTCACGCTGAAAACACCAGTTCCCGCTAGATCAACGAAGTTAAGCAGCGATGAGCTAGTTCAATACTTAGTTGGGTGACCACTTAAGCAACAGCAGATACTTGATTCGGCATTAAATGACCCGAAAGGGTTGATATGCCATAAAATAAAACAACCTATCTTCTATACACAAAGAGTATCATGGTTTCTTGTCCACCAAAATGAGATGACCTATACACGAGGCATATCATACATGTATGAATACATCAATCTCATCTTTATGTTCAATAACTTCTTTGGTTCTCTGGCAAGGTCCAGGTAATTATCCCGCTTTTTACATTCATCAATTTTCATTGTCTCGTGCGCTATATTAGATGGCCAATTCTCTTATTCTTGTTAACTAAAATTAGGTTTGGTCTTCTGGTCTCGATTGGATGATCCGCTTTTGTCTCAATGTCACAGTGTTTCATTTTCAGGGACTGATTCTGGTTTGTGCTTATCATAAATGGATGATTTATATTTCGAAAATTAAAGGCGATCAATACATGAGATATGTCAGGAAAAAAAGTTTTCCTGGTTCTAAATCGAAAGACTACCTATGCATATGGCATATGTAAATTAATATCTATCAGCCTATTGCTATCTATTTATTTATCTCAGTCTATTCCTATCTCTCTATCTATCTATCTATCTCAGACTATTCCTATCTATCTATCTATCTATCTATCTATTTATCTATCTATCTATCTATCCATCTCAGCCTATTCCTATCTATCTATCTCAGCCTATTCATATCTATCTATCAATATATCTATCTATATATCTATCTATCTATCTCAGACTATTCCTATCTATCTATCTATCTATCTATCTATCTATCTCAGACTATTCCTATCTATCTATCTATCTATCTCAGCATATTTATATATATATATATCTCAGCCTATTCATATCGATCTAGCTAGCTAGCTATCTCAACCTATTCCTATCTATCTATCTCAACCTATTCACATCTATCTATCTATTTATCTATCTATCTCAGACTATTTCTATCTATCTATCACAGCCTATTTCTATCTATCTATCTCTCTGTCTATCTCAGCCTATTCCTATCTATCTCTCTATCTATCTATCTCAGACTATTCCTATCTATCTATCTATCTATCTATCCATCCATCTCAGCCTATTCCTATCTATCTATCTCAGCCTATTCATATCTATCTCAGCCTATTCATATCTATCTATCTACCTATCTATCTATCTATCTCAGACTATTAATATCTATCTATCTATCTCAGACTATTCCTATCTATCTATCTATCTATCTATCTCAGCATATTTCTATATATATATCTCAGCCTATTCATATCGATCTAGCTAGCTAGCTACCTCAGCCTATTCCTATCTATCTATCTCAACCTATACACATCTATCTATCTATTTATCTATCTATCTCAGACTATTTCTATCTATCACAGTCTATTTCTATCTATCTATCTCTCTGTCTATCTCAGCCTATTCCTATCTATCTATATATCTATTTATCTCGGACTATTCCTATATATCTATCTCAGCCTATTCCTCTCTATCTATCTATCTATCTATCTATCTATCTATCTATCTATCTCAGCCTATTCCTATCTATCTATCTATCTATCTCAGCATATTTCTATATATATATATCTCAGCCTATTCATATCGATCTAGCTAGCTAGCTATCTCAGCCTATTCCTATCTATCTATCTCAACCTATTCACATCTATCTATCTATTTATCTATCTATCTCAGACTATTTCTATCTATCTATCACAGCCTATTCCTATCTATCTATCTATCTATCTATCTATCTCAGCCTATTCCTATATATATATATATATATATATATATATATATATATATATATATATATATATATGCCTATTCATATCGATCTAGCTATCTATCTATCTCAGCCTATTTCTATCTATCTATCTCAGCCTATTCCTATATATATATATATCTCAGCCTGTTCATATCTAGCTAGCTAGCTAGCTATCTCAGCCTAATCCTATCTATCTATCTATCTATCTATCTATCTCAGCCTATTCCTATCTATCTATCTATCTCAGCCTATTCCTATCTATCTATGACAGCCTATTCCTATCTATCTATCTATCTCAGCCTATTCCTATATATATATATTTCAGTCTATTCATATCTATCTAGCTATCTATTTATCTCAGCCTAATCCTATCTATCTATCTATATATATATATCAGCCTATTCCTATCAATCTATCTCAGCCTATTCATATCTATCTATCTAGCTATCTCAACCTATTCCTTTATATCTATTCATACCAGCCTATTACCTGGTGCGCTATACTAGTTGACCAATTCTCTTATTTTAGTTGATTAAAACTAGGTTTGCTCTTCTGGTCTCGCCTGTATCTCAATGTCCCGGTGTTTCATTTTTAAGGACCGATTCTGGTTTGTACTTCCACACGAGGTGTATCATGAATGGGTGATTTATTCGTCGAAAATGAAAGGCGACCTATACACGAGACATATCAGGAACGAATGTTTTCTTGGCTCTAAATCGAAAGACGACCTATGCATATGGCATATATAAATTCATATTGGTCTTGTATAATATGTCAACTGTTGATTTTCAGCCAGGAAATCACTCATTTCTGATAAGCCACGTGTATTGGTCGATTTTTGATTTCCGACCAAGAAATCAATCATTCATACCCCGTGTAAAGCAATCTATAGGCGAGATCTGTTTATATCGGAGTAAATTAGCTTATCTAGCTTTTCTTTGAAATTATGTCAATTTTATGTACTAGCAAAAATATGCGCGCTCCGCCGGGTGCAAGTATTAAAGTTTTAATGTACTGGAATATTATATCAAATTAGAAAGACTAACGAAACTAAATAAGAACACATATAAAAAAAGATTACGATTATTTTAATTTTATTATAATTGATTTCTAAATAAAATTATACATAGAATTAATAACGCCAAGTGATTATTTATTAAACCGCGTTTTGTTAAAACCAGTATGCAAATTATATATACCATGTACTATGTAAACAATTATGTCTTAGTGATTTAACATACATTGCAGGATATTAAATTCATTAATAACGTGGGCTGTTTTGAGAAAAATCTAACTCAGCTTGACTTTAATAGACATCGATAATAAATAAAAGGTTTATTAAGATTAAATAATGGTTATCAATTAATCATTGAGACTATAATGTAAAAAACTAAGGGAATTGTGTTGTCGATGGTCGGTTACAACCAGACTGTCTCAAAATGTATATTATATATATTTACTAATCCCTCCACACGAGCAGGATGCGACACAACGTCAATTTCTTAAGCGGAGTTTAACAGGTTTTAATTCAGAGTTTTCCTTCTCTTAGACTGGTTACCTAGCCAGGGTTAAAGACCACAGTCTGCCTTGCTATTTACTCATAGCTGGAGAGAGAATTGGACCCATACCTTTCCCAAGGGTATTAGCGCCATTGAAATGCCAACAGCTTCATCCAGGAATTGAACTCGGGATGACCAGTCCATTTCCTACGACTCTAATCATTAGACCACGCGCCTCTATTATAATTAGACTTGCTCTAGTTGAAAATGGGCAAATGAATTCTTTCTATTTCTTCCGATATCAATGACTCTTTCTTATTTGGAGCTTAGAACAATAGGTAATATTGTAGCAATAGGTACAATAGAAGGTAATGCTACGGAGAGGGGGCGGTATCCCCAGTAACAAGCAAGTAGAAGATAAATAATCCCCAAACCAAACAACGGCAACTGGCAGTGAAGAAGTCAACATAATTAGTCATGCAACAGATTGCCGGTGCTGCGACCTTGGATCGGAATTCTGTACTACTATCTACTAGTTTTGGATGCCTGTCATTCTAAGAACACGATTGACGTGTTGCAGGTAGGATTATATTAAAACCAGTATGCGTCAAAACAAGCACCTTATATCATAGGGCAAGGTGTGACATGTGACATATGCGATCAACACGTGACCTTCAATATAAATAATCCTTTAATAAATATGAACAAACACAAGGAGTGTCTCTCAATCCTCACTCACCTGACAAGAAGCCAATGGAAGGTAAGTACTCATACTTTCTCTGACAATATCAAATCGATTAATTGGCAATACCATGTCAAATCACCCAGAAAAAAGTAAAATTGTCACCCACCCACTTCAAAATTTCTGAAATTTTAACAGGCATGGATAGCAATTTTGTAATCCCCGGGGCCAAAATGCTTTTATAAAACAATTTTTAGGAGTAGGGAAGCTCTAGTACACTATTTTACAGACAAAAATAGATTACAAAAAATCGCCATTTTGGCCCCCCCCCAAAAAAAAAAGGCGGAGAGCTAAAAATCAACATAAATTCGCCAATTTTTTTAAAATTGGAAGCTCAAATTTTGGAGATTGTCTAACTTTAAGACAATCCACACCTGTACAAAATTTCCGAAAAATTGAAGGGGGTGGGTGACATGGCCTGGATGATCTGACACGGAATTATCCTAATACATTATTCGTCTGAATGTTATAGATGAGGCTTGATAATGTGTAATATTTAGAATTTTCAGTCTGTTGTCTTCATCTAATTTTTAATTTTATATATATATATATATATATATATATATATATATATATATATATATTATTCCATTTTTTTAATACTCAGTAATATCTTTAATAGTGCAATAATTCTTTTCGAAAGTATTAAATAATATATATATATCTATATATATATATATATATATATATATATATATATATATATATATATATATATATATATATATATATATATATCGTTTAAGTAGATGTGCCCTCCGACCTTATTCATGTGATTTTTGTCAAACTAGGGAACATTCTCGTCGAACTAGGGACTCTTCTTGTCGTATACATGACCTAACCACCTGATATATTCAACGATTATAAGAGTTGTATTAATACAGTTCTAAGTGACAATCACCTGTAGGTTGCAGGTTCAATTCTAACCACCGGCAATAATAACATAGATTACTTAACATAGCTTATGATTAATGGAATGAGAACAATCTACCCCAATGGATTAAGGAAAGGTTCGACCTGAAGTTCCGGAAAAACATTTAATTACGACATGAAGCTCCCAAGCTTGACCAGAAGGTTCTCAAGTTAGACTAGAAGCACCTGAAGAAGGTCGGAAAAGCACATCGGTCAAAACATTGGGTTAATACATATTTACCAACCACACGAGTAAGATGTGATACAAGACCATTTCTTAGGCGGAATGAAAACTAAAATCCTGATACCCCACACTTGTGACATAATTCTTATTCAAAAAGCGAACTCCTATTCACTTGGGGGAAGACTAAAATACATGATTACACATGCATATATATATATTTACCAACCCCTCCACACAAGCAGGATGCGACACAAAATAAATTTCTTAAGCGGAGTTTAACAAGTTTTAATTCAGAGTTTTCTTTCTCCTAGACTGGTTACCTAGTTAACAAATTCAGTCTGCCCTGCTATTTACCCGTAGCTGGAGGGAGAATTGGATTCATACCTTTCCCAAGGGTATTAACGCCATGTGAAATGCTAACAGCTTTGTCTAGGAATTGAACTCGGAGTTGATGAGTCCATTTCCTACGATTCTAACCATTAGACCACGCGCCTCCATATTACACATGCATATACACACATAGAAATAGCATAATCTTTACAGATCACTGTCGTCCCTTACCATCCTATAACCCCACCACCAGAACGTTTCATCTCATGGGCCCTCAAATGACTCCACAAACCCGCTGCAGATCCACACAGTTTGATGCAAATATGACATACAAAAGATGTCCTTCCCATTGGATGATAATTTTTGATGCTTATGCACCACCATAGTCTTTTAAGATCAGCAGCCGACTTACAGACTTTTTTACAGATTGCACAAGACAGATTGTTTGTTCCTGAATTGTGCATATACATACACACATATATTTTTATATATGCACACTGTATATGTACCATGTGTATTAACACACATACACAGACACACACGGACACTCTTATATTCACACAGATGAGCAGTACAAAGAGCTGATTCTTTAAATTACCCCTTACTGCTCCCTGTGGGAGGTACTAAATAATTCATTTTCATCTTTGAAATTAATTAATTCCAGGAATGTATTTACCTACCCCTCCGCCACGAGCAGAATATGACAAAAGATGATTTTTAAGCAGAGTTTAACAGGTTCGAATTCAGCTTTCCTTCTAGACAATTTGCAACACAACTTTTAAAGAGCCCACTCGGCTCTACTATTTACCCGTTGCTGGAAGGAGACCAGTTTGATATATAGTTTTCTTGTCCGTTCTGTTAAAATTCGCTTAATAGTATCTCCATATCGTGTGTCAGATTCATAGTTTCTTATTTAACAAGAATGTCGACGTATAAGCCTTAGATTAGTTGGTTGGTTGGATTTTACGGCATGTAAAGCCTTTTGGGATTATTTGATACCGAAGACATTTTGTTTTATTAATTCTTGAAGGTATTGAAAATTCATTCTTTTAAACTCAATTTTTAGAACTTCTTTTAAAAAAAATTATTTTTGCAATTTAAGTCATAGTTGGGACCCTAATAAGAAACAACCACTCCGGGACAGGGTGGACCTGGAAGTAATGGCGATGAAGAGGTAATCCTCACACCCCAGATCCCCAAACTTCACCATTAGATGCAGCTTAACGTCATATCCAGAACACGTACCAACCATAACATAAAAGAATGACTTCTTATCCTCCAAAAAGAAAAAGAATCGACCAATACACGAATAATTATTTCTTGTCCATCAAAATAGAATTGACCCGTACACAAGGCATATCATACAAAGTATTGGGCTATGTGAATTTACGATTTTAGTGGTCATCCTTTAGGCTTCAAACAAGAACGCTTGTCCAGCGGAGATCCTTTGTGTTAAGCAGAGCGCGATCCTTAGTAAAGAATCCTTTGGTTGTTCCTTGGTGCTCCTCAGTCTTGCAGGTCCTTCGTCAATAATTGCAAATGGAGCGTCTCTCAGTAAAAGCGATTAAGTAGTTAACCAGCCACGTATTCAGGTTTGTTGAATGGCTGAGTTTTAAACCATGTGACCTTGCTTAGTCTATAAATTTTAGTGATGTAGCACACCTTATATCACCAAAATATTCCAACACAACCGGCCTTGTCCAGGATTTGAACTCGTTTCGCCGTGTCCATTTCCTACGACGAAAATCATATTACGTTGGTTAATGTGGCGTTGTGGTATATTTTCACGGTACCAAAATGATATAAGTAACGTTGTCCTTTTTTTCGAGCGCTACTATGATAACGGTAAGGTGGCGGCGGCGTATATATTATATAGCGGGTCTCGTCCACGTGCCTCCAAATTCACAGTGCTAAAATGGTGTTGATAGAAATTACAACACGAGAAATATGTAGTCACAACTGCTCCTTTATTATCGTGCTCGCCTAGTGGGCTCGTACCAGAGAGGAGGAAAGGCAGAGGGAAAGAGAGAGAGAGAAAATGTTAAACTACTTGATTATCGTGACCCCACACTAGCCACTAGAGGCCCTATCCGTACCCTACGACGGCGTCAGGCAAAAAGAGACCGATCCCTTTCTTCATTGTTGCACGACACCACGTGACCTCCGGTTCCGGTCAACACCCGACTTCCGCTTGCGGTCAACACCCGACTTCCGATTGACACCCAATTCTCCGTTCGGGGTCACGCTACGGTCAAACCATCGTTCATCCTGTTTTGGGTCATCACTATTTTTTTAAACCTTTATTATTTCTTCCTCCTCCTTCCATTAGTAGTCCTAGCTCACAAAAGTCAGGAATATACCCATCTTGCAACAGTTAATAGCTTTGACTCTTTCATATGTATATAACTTTAACCCAACCAAATCAGCAGATCATAAAGAGATTTTTATTTGAGCAGTACATTTAAAATGATCTCATATGTATTTACCAAAGCCTCCGCCACGAGCAGGATTTGACACAAGGTTAATCTTTTAAGCTGTGTTTAACAGGTTTGAATTCAGAGCTTTCTTTCACCTAACCAAAGTTAAAGAGTCCAGTCTGCCCTACCATTTGCTCATAGTTGGATTAATACCTTTCCCAAGGGTATTAGCACTATGTGTGAGAAAAGGTACAACGTATGTTGACAATTTGTTTGCAACAGACAATAAACTGAAATTTTTTGTCACTTCAATCCTGCCTCGTTACTCCAATTGTTAACCTTAGTAAAAAAAAAATACAAGTCTAAACGTGATTCTCGCCTCGCCAGTTCACTCGATTTATCGACTCTGCAGTCCACTAGAAAACCAAGTCCGATCGTCAATTTCTCACGCCGCTAGTTCATTCGTTAATCCTATGAACTTTCTGTAAAGTAGCTGTTCGGACAATCCCGATTCCTCCTTTTATTGAGATTTTGATCTGCCGAAACTTGAATATGTTACAAATTCTGTCTTGCCCGATAAGAAACCGGTGTCTTATAAATTTGAACTCCAAGAACAGCAATATTTCTTACTCTGTCGGCATCCTGCATGCGAGACACGTTCGTACCCGCTTGGAGCTCCGAGGTAAGTTATTTTTCTCGCTACGATGTGAAATGCAAACAGCATCGTTCAGGATTCGAACTTGTTTCGCAGATTAAATGGGTTAATAGCTGTTCTTGTTATACATAAAAGAAAAAAATGATTAACAATATTACTGACGTAGAGTTCGGACTTAGTAATTATCTAATTAATTTCTTATTCTTGTTCATTAATTCCATTTATTTTCTTTCTAAACAAATCGATGCAATTGTTTCTAACTTAATTGCTTTATTGGCCAATAACTTTTTGTTTCGTCACTTGATACGCATACTGATTTATTTTTGGTGCTATTCGCAGAATTCCGTCCCAGCCTCCTGCCTTAAAAAACGCTAGGCGGTAATACTGAAAAAAAAACAACCCTCCCCAAATAAAATGAAAATACATAAAAAAATGTTTTGATTTTTTATTTGTAATTGATTGTCGAAAAAAAAAATAAATGAAAATACCGAAAAAAATAAATTTTTTTAGCGGATTGAAGGCGATTTTATCGACAAAATATTTTTTTGTGGTTTGAAGGCATATTTTTATCGACAAGTAAATGTAAATATTTAACCTCTTATCGACAAGTAAATGTAAATATTCAACCCCCTCCCATAAAATATTTTAAAGAGAGAGGGTAAAATATTTACATTTATTTGTCGAAAAAAGACATGAGAGGGTAAAATATCGCATTAACTTTTCGGGAAAAACGCCTTAAGCGCTTCAGCAGGCACCGATTCAGCTAGGGACTTCAGATCCCTATGCTACTCGTATGCTGAGTTGGCGAGGGCCGGTATCGAACCAGGAATTTTGTGGTCCCTAGTCCGACGCTCTACCGACTGAGCTAAACCGGTGTTACAATTATTCGCTAAAAACTTAGTTTTTCATTTTTTTTTTTACTGTGTATTGTACGATCTATACAATGGGTTCTAACGTTTTGTAGCGAGACGCATAAGCGAAATGAACAGAACTGCCTAGTACAGAGTTTGAACTCACAACCTGCAGGTTATGAGTAATGTCTGTTAGTAATTACTCTGTTACCCTTGTTGGTTGGAATGATTCAACCAGTTTAGAGAACTAAATGCCGAGGTAGTTCTTCCCGAGGAGGATTACCTTTTGTTGCCTGGAGAACGTTTTCCAGTTCGTTACTACTTTTATGCCAGTTGGTGAGACGCTTTGGAACGTGGTATTGAGGATAAATTGAAGACTGTTTTTATTTTTGCATTCGGAGAGACTTTGTCGTCAGACATTTGCAGTTAGGAAAGCGATTACTCGGATTAGTTTTTCATTCATCATGTTTCTTTGTTTAATGGCATATGGTTATCAGAGTTAACAGAAAAAATAATAGGAAGAAACATGACAGGTATTAATAACAGGGGAAAAGGTTTACTAAGCAAGTGTACAAGGCAAACAGAGTAATTAATAATTGCTAGGTTGAATTAACAAGTTCCTTTGGATCTAGTTGTTATTCTCTACCGAGATTTCATCAGACATTATTTATAGGAAAAATAGACGATTCCATTCTCATTATTTATGTAGCATATAACAGTTATTTAGCCATCTTTGCAGAACAACAGTAGTGGTGCTATTTAACCCATAGCTGGGGATGAGTGGGTTAATACTGTTCCAAGAGGATTACTCCGAAAGTGAACTTAATAGCCCGACTTGAGTTCCATACGATGTCACAGTTCTGCATTTTAGCATCTACGCAACGGAGACTCCTACTTAATACCATGGGGATTGCTAGATTAAATACATAATCAGAGAAGGAAACTATGTTGAAAATCATAGTTATTGTTAATTGATTGATTTTAACAGTATGTCAAACCGTCTCGTCTTATCTTGTAGCTTGAGGTTAGGTAATCGCGTTCATTGAATGTTCCTATTTACGTTTTTGTGTGTAGTTATTTCTTTAGATTTTTTTTTGCACACGATCCAATAGAATACAAATACTTTTAAACATATCTATTTGATATTAGACCCTAACAGCTACTATCACTCCGGGAAAGAGCGAACATATGATTAATAACAATGAAGGGGTACTCCACATTCACCGTAGATGGTTTACCAGGTAGGTTGGTATTAGGATGATTCTAAGTTGGCCCTTTCTTCCAGCGGCGGAAAGTTAGAGTTGCTCAGGTCCAAGTTGAGAACTCGATGTTCAATAATATTGAACAGAGCATTATAATTGGTAAAGAAAATGGATTTAAAATCGGCCATTATGACAGAAATAGGTATATAACCGCAAGATGGCCGATTTTTAAGAATTTTTCTTTACCAATAGTATATATATATATGGCCGTCCCAACTTATATATATATAATACACTCATCTAAAATAAACTCATATATATATATATATATATATATATATATATATATATTATATATATATTCGGGAGAATATGTGCTTAATTGAAGTCGTACCTAA
The DNA here is from genome assembly GCA_023376005.1 of Doryteuthis pealeii. Taxonomy (NCBI): domain Eukaryota; kingdom Metazoa; phylum Mollusca; class Cephalopoda; order Myopsida; family Loliginidae; genus Doryteuthis; species Doryteuthis pealeii. Next base: position 65,031,949 of record CM042148.1, read on the forward strand.
TTTTGAAAGTTAGTTAATTAATAATTAATTAATTAGGCGGGCATATATATTTAAATGTAAGGCTAAACAAATCGAGAAAAATTCAAAATCGAGAAACTTTCAAAATTAGTTACGACTTTAATTAAGCACATATTCTCCCAAAAATTGTCGTCTAAAAAAAGCCATATCAAAACACATCGCTTGTGTATTTACTTCTCATATATATATATATATATATATATATATATATATATATATATATATATATATTATATAAATGTATATGCATATGTATATGTGGATATGAATATAAGGGAGGAAATAGCCGCTCCAATAAAATCAGACGCCTGCAAGTACAAGATATGGGCTAGAAGAAATATAGGATTTCCGATAGTATCTGAGGAGAGAAGACTCATTTTCTCCAGGATGTGTTGGTGCCAGATTATTGACAAGGGGAAGTGTTCAAGTTTGAGAAATTTATAAGAATACATTAGTCAGGCCCGTATGGTTTGAGGTTTTAACAGGACGAATTAGAGGAGGCCACCGGTTGTTAATTAGATTTAATTGTATTAAATGCATGGTTGAAAATAATATCCGATATGTAGGTCGTCTTTTGGGGAATTTACTAGTTTTGTAACGTATTGGCGTTTTACCGATTCTCACAGTGCCTCAAAATGCACGGCACTATTGGGCCTGTACGGTCGTGTATCAGGGGTTGGCACGTTGTCTTGTTTATCTAGTAGTCAGCCTTCAAGCCCACGAAGGGACCCTTCCTCTTTACTGAATGAATTTTATTGGTCAGGGAAATATATCACCTTACAAGACAAGTGGTTCTTCTTTGCAGTCAATTAACTTTATCTCCACTGGTATCTGTTTCATTCATAACATTCGTAGTATTTTTTGTAGTAGAGTAAAGTTGACAACAAACTTTTCGTTTCTTTTTTAATGACTTGATTCATTCAATTTCGGATTCTTAACTCTGAGAGAGAGAGATTTGGTTTCATTAACAGATATGTTTTTAGTAATGTCCTTAACTTCGTTCCAACGGTCAGTACCAATATCAGGCTTCATTAATAGGTATGTTTTTTTTTTAACTTCGTCCAGTGTAAAATATTAAATCTCAGGTTTCACACAACAGCGACACCATGTCTTGATTTCCAGGACCCCAGTCGCTCGCTTCTCACCAACTCGGCCAAACGGTCAACCCGACTGGCAAACCAACTCCACGGCCGCAGACCAAACTCAACTCGCAAAATCTAAGGTTCCCTCATTATATAGAAATGGTTGGGGAATTTTCTAGAATGTCGTGGAATCATTCAAAGGTTCTAACTGTTCTACCAAATTGCACGTGTCAATTAAGAGGTTTCCTTTCTTCTGACAAACAGATTAAAATAAATTTTAATAGCAAAATCCCAGACTAACTGGCTATGCATAGACTCACAGGTAATAACGAGAATTTCATATTCTTCCTGCTCGCCCACTTCCGTAAGGTATGAGAATCATGATACATCCTATTAAGGTTTCTCTGTGTCTGGCACAAGGCCACAAATATGGTGTTTCTGGGTAGGGTGCGCCATTATGCTACATTACTGTTCGGATATTAACTCTGATTTTCTATTCAACATTCTCAGAAAAACAGGTATTTGTGGTATAATAGTTATCATCGTAGCCAATAGACAAGTTCAAATACTCGCCGGGCCTAGTAGCATTTAACTTAGTGCTAATACCCTCGGGAAAGTCATGAATCCAAATCTCCCTCTAGTTATGGCTAAGTAGTAGAGCAGTCTAACATATTGTTGTGATGTTAGTCCCAACAGTAAAAAGAAGTCAAGTCGAGATAGGGTAAAATAAGACAAGTGTATTTACAATTAATGGTACATGTACGACTAGCTTGTCGTTAACGGGAACAGTTCTACCTTTCCACTCGGTGTCTCACTATTTATAGTGAGAACCGGTGCATGTTCTCCACTGTAGGAACGGCCGGTACAACACATATATATATATAATTAAACATATATATATATATATATATATATATATATATATATATATATATATATTAAGTTGGGCGTTATTGCGAAGCATCTAAAAATAAATGAATGAACTTGATGTTATGGCGCATTGGATTCACTTTTTTTTTTAATTATTTTTTATCATAAATTTTCGGGTTCGTTAGATACCCTTTATCAAAATACTGTTGTTCCTGTTCAACGGATCTTTTGTCTCTGTTGTAATTGACAGCGGCAGCGTCTGTAAAAAAATTATAATAACGGAGTATTCCTATGTCAGCGTTCAGTCCCCTCACCTGAGTTTGTAATATATATATATATATATATATATATATATTATATATATATATATAAACATTGAAGAGAAAGGAACATGAAAGTAAATGACTAATATCCTATATGCCCAAGTATTTTTGTATATATTCGGTCACTTAAATGCACATATAATGTATATACATATATATATATAATTATATATATAAGGATTATATATAAGCCTTATATATACTAAAATGAACAACTCTTTCCCTCTTCCTATATATATATATATATATACATATATATACACATATATATATACACACACATATATATATGTACACATATATATATTTATATATAGGAGAGAAGAATTGTTCATTTAACACACACACACATATATATGTATGTATGTATGTATGTATGTTGGAAGCCCGTGGTGTAATGGTTAAAGTCATAGGAAATAGACTCGTCGCCCCGAGTTCAACTCCTGGACGTGGTAATTGCATTTCACTTAGCACTAATACCCTTGGGAAAGGTATGAATTCTACTCTCCCTCCAGCTATGGGTAATTAGTAGGACAGGCTGGGCTCTTTAACCCTGGTTAGACAACCGGTCTAGGAGAAGGAAACCTCTGAATTCAAACCTGTTAAACTCGCTTAAGAAATTGACCTTGTGTCAGATCCTGCTCATGCGGAGGTGTAATATAATATATATATATATATATATATATATATATATATATATATATATTAATCATTCGTGTGAACATAGAATAATAAGACACTTTGACCTTGGTATAGCAACCGGAATAGGGTTGAATAGTTCTGTTACTGTTATTCTACAAACATGGATCTGGCATTAAATAACCCCCGAAGGTTGATATGCTATTAAACAAAGAAACCAAGCCTAAGCCTCGAGACTAATGTCTTTTTGCAACCAGACTACTCCAATCCTTCATTTCTGACGTAGGGTCAGAATCCGCTAGGCTATGTTGCCTCATTTTAATTTTACCACATCGAAGAGAAGTTAAATAGTGTTAAATAGTGCTGTTAGTGTTGTTCTACAAGAATGGATTTGGCCTTAAATAAACCACAACGTCTGATGTGCCATTAAACAAAGAAACCAAAATACTCCCACCCTTCCTCTCTGACGTAAGTGGGAGAGTCAAACGCAGAGTCAGAATCCCCGAGGCCAGGTTGCCTCATTTTTCTTTTACCACATCCCGTTGGAAGAGAAGAACACGGATGAGAGCGGTGAACACACATTACACTTTGTTTCCACCGGGGAAAAATGATTGTTGAGAGAATCCTCAAATACAACCAATAAAGAAAATAATATTGATTTTTTGTCATTAAGTTCGTGCAGCGACCCACATAGAGGACAATTTGTTAAAAAGCAGGAAGGAACTAAGTATTCTTGAAAATTTGTGATTTGGCCAGAAATTCCTTTCGTTGCTGTCGACCGGCGTATCTTCAGTTCTACAACTTGGAAACGGTGCCAATGATCTCATTAAAAACAGCAGAATCCCAAGAGTAGTACTTAAAAGTTGGTAAGCGGTTTGAAAATTAAATCGCATTGTCTTGAACGAATCTAGCATCTCTCGGTCCTCAATTTTTAGTTTTCTAACCTCCATCGCTCTCCGAGCTAATAATATCCGCCCCATCTCCGTCTTGCCCGCCACCGCTCCGTTGTGAGTCGAGCGGTGGCCCTCAACGCCCTGATCTCCAGAGCGCGGCACCGCAACGTGCGGCGCGCATGCATAAACAGTTACGCACACAGAACACGTGCGTAAATGGCGTTCGTTTGACCCGGGCTTGACGTAAGTATGACGGAATATTAGACGTTCGTTTGGCCCGGTGTCTAATTCCGTTGCCCCAATATGATGACGTTCGTTTTGTCGAGTTGCTCACCTCGCCTGGAAGCGACTGAAAGTTCAAAGATGAAGTTGGTCCGTAATTGAGCAGATGATGACGGGTAATTGTGTTGGATTATTGGCACGTTTCGGCCGTGGCGAAGAAGATGATTAGGTGATATAGTGTGCGAGGACACGAGACAAAAGATCGAGCGTTCTGATTGAAGGAGATGAAAACGAACGGCAATTTGATTCTCTTCGACTCACTACTAATATTCCTCCCAAGGTGTTCTTTGAAAACTTTTCAACGTGTACATCATAATCATTATAGTAAGCTATTATTATTCTATGTTCGCACGAATGATTATACACACACACACACACACACACACACACAACACACATATATATATATATAGTTAAATGAACTCTTCTCCCTCTCTTTATATATATATATATATATGTGTGTGTGTGTGTGTGCGTGTGTGTGTGTGTGTGTATAGGAAGATAGAGTTGTTCATTTAACTATATATAAGACTTATATATAATTCTTATATATATATATATATATATGTGTGTGTGTGTGTGTGTGTGTGTGTGTGGTGCGTGTGTGTGCGCGCTTTGTGTGAACATTGTATTTAGGTGAATGGCTATATACGAAAATACTTGGGTATATAGGACATTAGTAATTTACTCCCATGTTTATATCTCTTCTATGTTTATATATATATATATATATATATATATATATATTTATATTTACATATACATATATGAATATATATATGAATATATATATATATATATATATATATATATACATACATCTTCTATGTCTATATATATATATTTATATCTACTCATACATATATGTATATATATAATATACATACACCTCATCCACCCCAAAGATGTCCCGTATATCCAATCAAAATATATACATATATGCAGTATATATAAACATTATACATATAGTTAAATGAAGGATTATATATATAAAAACATCGATATATATATATATATATATATATATATATATATATATATATATACACTAAATCATTTTATTTCTCTCTTATAATATATATATATATATATAATATATATATATATTATAAGAGAGAAATAAAATGATTTAGTGTTATATATATATATATTATATATATATATATATATATACATATATATATATATATATATCGATGTTTATATATATAATCCTTCATTTAACTATATGTATAATGTTTATATATACTGCATATCTGTAATATATTGTATTTATTATAACATCTCACAATGCACACGCTTTTCAAAACCATTTTCAAATTTTGCTCGTACCACAATCTATTCACACATATATATATATATATATATATATATATATATATAATATATATATATATATATATATTATACACAATACTAATAATAACAACAATAATAATATTCTTTCATGCAATAAAATCAAATTTGACCATACAACAAAATGGTATATGTATCGATCAGAATCTGTTCTTGAGAATGAAACGGGGATTTCGAGATAAAGACCGATCACTTTATCCCAGTGAGAAGACCATAAAATGAAATAGAAGAAAAGAGAACATAAAATGAAATAGAAGAAAAGAGAACCTGTCACCTGGAAGACTTTGCAATTCCATCATATCCCAGTGTGAAGTTGAAGGAAATCGAAAAGATAAACAAATACCTGGAATTTGCCAGAGAATTGAAAAGGCTGTATAATATGAGGGTGAATGTGATACCAATTGTAGTTGGTGCATTTGAAACGGCACAGAATACATTTGAAAAAAAGAAACTGGAGGAATTGGATAATAATAATAATAATAATAATAATAATAATAATAATAATAATAATAAACTGAGGAAACTTTGGAACATGAAGGTGAAGGTCGTACCAGTTGTTATTGGTGCCCTTGGAAAGGTCCCCAAAATTATAGAAAAGAATTTTGAGTGAATTGAAAATCAGTGGAAGAATCCAGCACTGTTGGGGTCGGCTTGAATAACTCAAAAGAGTTATGGAGACCTCAGGAGACTTGCTGTCACTCAGATTCCAGTGAACCAACGGTTACGACTGGAGTGAAAACCTAATAATAATAATAATAATAATAATAATAATAATAATAATAAAGCGAAAAGATAGACAAATACTTTGACCTTGCCAGGAAACTGAAGATTCTGCGGAACATGAAGGTGAATGTCGTACCAATTGAAATTGGTGACCTTGGAACGATCCCCAAAGCTCTGGAAAATAATTTGGGTGAACTCAAAGTGAGAGAAAGAATCGGGACCATCTAAACTACGGCACTGTTGGGATCGGCTAGAATACTCAGAAGGGTCCTGGAGACCTGGGGAGACTTGCTTCAATTATATACATAAACAACAGAATAAAAAAATTTCCACATATTTTTTTTTTTTTTACATTTAATTTTTCCAATTTTCGGTACTTATTTTCTACCAGAGGCACTCCTTTTAATAAAAAATTTATTCTATTCACACCTACAATGTTTTGTCTTCTTATTCATACTGTAATTAGTTTCGAAAGTATGTAACCTCACCAATATTTTGCGTCCAAAATAAGGGGGGAGGGTCAAAATTAAGTGACCTGAAAAAGATCGGAAAGTTTTTGAATGAAATAACTAATGCATTATAAAATTCATACATTGATGAATTAACACTGAAAATTTCATTAAAATCGGATAAATCCTTGATGTTTTGTAATTTTCTTTTTCAATCACGGGGGTTAAATTAATTTTGTAAAATATGTCTATGAAATCAAAATTGGCAGATCCTAAACTATATATTACTAAAAATCTCATTGAGCTTGTCTGATTATGACATAGAAAAATCCAGAGCTGTGGAGTCAGACTCGTGGAGTCAGAGTCGGAAGCAATTATGGAGTCCAGTGAACCACCAGCTACGACATATGTATAGTTATGTTTATATGTATTCACGCAATTCATTGCATGTGTGTGTATATATGTTTATATGTACTCATGCACGTATATATTCATGTTTTTATATATTTATATGTTTGTATGTATGCATGTGTATGTATTTATATGTGTATGTGTGTATATTCACATGTATGCATTATACGTATGTATTTGTGTCTTTATGTATATGAAGATGCTTGCGTATGTGTATATATGTATCTATATATGTGTTTATATGCATATATATACTTTTATATCCATCCACTTTCCCACCCCCAACTAACCTACCCCCCCCTGTTGACCCCCAATTGGTGACATATTTGGCCTTAACCCACATACTAACAAACAGGTTTGATTTTGATTTTATGGTCATCTAACCACGACCCGTTTTATTACTCCCATTTGCTACTTCCTCTACTCAAATCTCTCTCCAAGAAAGGCTATTCTCCTCCCCTATCAGGTATGTCTCACCATTCATTTTTTCTACCTACCTACCTCAACTCTCTTCCCATCTGATTTTCTTCTCATCTTCCCCAAAGATATCCCCTATAACCAATCAAATCTTTCCCTCGCCCCCAAACTTACCTACCTACCCACTACGCCCTTTTATAAAACACTTGTATGATCTGAAAGCTGAAGAAGCCGAGTTCAATTACTCCAGCGAAATATACTACACTTTTTTGTTGTTCTTTCATTCCTTATATTTTTACCTCATTTGTCCGATTCATTCCAACCCCCTTTTACTCATATATATATATATATATATATATATATATATATATATATATATATATATATATATAATGTGTGTGTGTGTGTGTGTATATGTGTGTGTGTGTGCGTGTGTGTACGAATTACATATAATAGTTTACATACAATATGCGTGTCTGTCTATGTATATAAGTTATATACATTTACATATATGTTTTTAATGCTTTATACAATATATATTTGTGCACATATATATATAGACAGAGGATGATACCCGAAAACTCACCATAGTCTGTCTGCCCTATGTCAAAGGCTTGGCTGAAACGATTCAAAAGATATGTAATCCCTATGACATCAGGACAATATTCATGAGTGACTCAACTCTTTGTAAACATCTCGTCCGAGTCAAGCCCCCAACAGAATACAACATGACCAAAGGTGTGTGTATTCCATCCCATGCTGCTGTGGCAAAGAATACAAAGGTGAAACATGCCGTCCACTGAAAGTAAGACTAGAAGAACATCGGAAAGCAGTGGTCCGAGGAGAAATCCAAAAGTCGGGTATGGCTGACCATATATGGAATGAAAAGGGAAACCATCTGCCCTTATGGGATGAAGTTAGAATAATAGATGGAGAAGAACATTGGAAGAGAAGACGCCTCAAAGAATCAGCTCGGATAGGCTGTACTTGGCTCAGTCCAACAAGAAATACCAGAAGAAGGCCGACGGCATATCGGCCGAAACGTTGTACAAATAACAATAAAGATGGGGACAATAGTCCAAATAACGCAGATAATACTAATCATCAGCCTTCATCTCAAACATTCAGAGAAATAGATATATATATATATATAATATATTATATATATATATAATATATATATAATATGAACCAATCCAAACGAGTATGACATGACATAAGGTTAATTTCTTAAGAGTTTCTTAAGTGTTTAACAGGTTTTCATTCAGAGTTTTCCTTCTCCTGGATTGGTTGCCTAACCAAGGTCAAAGAGCCCAACTATTTGCTCCTCGCTGCAGGCATATATCAAACACAAACAACCTCGTTCAGGATTTGAACTCGTCTCATCGTGTCCTATTCCTACGCCGGTAAACATTACACCACGCACTACCATATGGACATGTGTCTGTCTTTTAATCTCTTTGCGCCTGTGTTTGTGTCTCTGAGTCTGTGTTTGTCTGTGTGAGTCAACCTTTATTACAAACAAACGGCAGATTGACAAATTTATACAAAAAAAAGCGTTAGACTGTTGATAATTTTTAATATGGATGTCACAAATGTGAAATTCACACAGAGAAAATAAATGATCAAAAACTGGAATTGTGAAAATATGTTCGTTTCAGGAAATGTTATAAACTGAATCAATTTATATATATATATATTATAATATATATATATAATAATATATATATATATGCGCGCGTGTGTGTGTGAGTGTGTGTGGCTGTACGCATATATATGTATATATACATATGTATGTATATATATACATGTAAACGTATACACGTATATATATATACGCACATATAAACATACATACACACAAATTTATATATATATATATATATATATGTATATATATATGTAAATATATAAAGTGTTGTTTAGGAGTCTCCGTATGCTTCTAGTAAGTATATATATTTTAGATATTTTTTTTATCTGTATCCGTTTTTTGGAAGTACATATATCAAGTTTGGACCTAAGTGTTAGGTATTAATGTGCTATATTATAATAATGTAGTTATCATATATACAAAGCGCACAAAATGTATAGATACATATATATATATATATGTGTGTGTGTATATATATATATATATATATATATATTATATTATATATATATATAATATATATGCATATATATAATGTATATATATATGTACATATATGTATGTGTATGTATATATATTGAGGTGCGTGGGCTAGTGGTTAGAGTCATGGAAAATGGACTCGAGTTCAATTCCGAGACGAAGCTGTTGGCATTTCACATAGCGTTAATACCCTTGGGAAAGGTATGAATCCATATATTCTCCCTCCAGCTATGGGTTAAATACTAGGGCAGACTGGGCCCTTCAGCCTTGGGTAGGTAACCAGTCTAGGAGAGGGATAACTCTGAATTCAAAATTCCCAAGGTCGGTCGTTGATTGGGTTTGTGGCAACCCTTGATGCACCAATTCATTCCTTTCGACTGTGCCAAAAAGTGTGTATGGTCCAACACAAGCATTTACCACTATAAACTAAGCCCTGTGTGGGAGTTCATTGTGTGTATCAACCCTTATATGTCGATAATCGACGGGAGAGTACATTATGTATATATATACACATGTATGTATGTATGTGTGTATATATGTATATATATGCATATATATGTATGTATATTACATATATATACATATATTTATATATGTATATACACCTATACATACATGCATATATATACATATATATATACACAGACACATGACACACACACACACACCACACACATATATATATATATATAATATTATATATATTATAATATGCAAAGCACACAAAATTATCTTTGACTAAAAGCGTGTTGATTAAAATCGACAAATCCATTTTGAATTTTCGGTTTTCCTAATTCTTTATTTTTTTCTTTTTAAGGGAGCATTTCCGTCAAGTTGCAATATGATTTTTAAAATGAATATGTCAAAATCACAATTGAAAACTTAATTCAGCCAATTTCTCAATCCAAAGAAAAAAGGTATTTTCCTGAGAGAATCAAAGAAACATGAGAGATGATGTGTGAAGTGTCTCCATCTTTTTTTAAAAAATACTTACAGTTGCAATATAGGTATTTATTTATTACATGTCTACAGCATTTCCCTCTTCGAACCGAGTATTTCCAACAGTCCCCAATATAAATCTAGAGGGCAGATTTAGCTCAGTACGTAGATCATAAGCTGCAGGTGTAATAGTTAGAGACTTAGGAAATGGACTCGTTGACCCGAGTTCAAATCCTGTATGAAGCTACAGTTCGCATAGCGCTAATACCCTTGGGAAAAGTATAAATCCAACTACTTCCCCCTCCAGCTATGGTTAATTACTAGGGCTCTTTAACCTTGGTTAGGCAACCAGTGTAGGAGAAAGAAAACTCTGAATTCAAACCTGTTAAATCCGTTTGGGGTGGTCACTTATAGTATAGGCTCAATCCGAATTAGTGATCTATTTCACTAATTCTTTTTTCATCCGGGAAGTTAAACCATAAGATTCCTGGTTCGATACCGATCCTCACCACATCTCTTTTATTTACTTTAGCTAAATATATAGGTCATACCATTTATCAATATATACCAAGTATAAATAAGATGTTTGTTTGTTTGTTTGTTTGTTTTGTTTTACGGCGTATCAACCACGGTGTGCCATTTATTGCCGGCAAAGTTTTGTAAGATTCGTAGTGATAGTTTGGAAGAAAGTTTTTTAAAACAGACCTTTTTTGCAAACAAATTTTCTATTAAACCCATAGATAGTTTGTTTTGTTTTGTTTTGTTTGACAGCATATCAACCTCGGTGGGTTATTTAATGCCGTCAAAGTTTTGAAATAAATTCATTCTAAATGGATACACAATGTTTTTTATAAACACATTTTTCTTTTTAACCCATAGATGGAACCCTACTATCACTTATGGGTCAATGGTGATGAAGGGCTGCTCCACATACCACACGCCTCCAGAACTGGAACCTCACCATCAGTTAGAGTCAGTCATACTCAGGACATGAAGACCATCAGCCACCGCCATCTAGCTCGAAAGGGTTGGGGCTTGACATAAGGACAATAGGGTCGGGACAATCATATAGGAGCTAGGGCTTAACGTGAACAGCCGGTTGATCGGAGGGGGGTTCTCCGACTGCCTGTCTAGTAAAATAAGGGCCAAAGTATACGTAGAATGTACAATTCAATATATATATATATATATATATATATATATATATACAAGCAAAACGAATTTACAAATTACACTCAGACAAAAACAAATTTAATTTAGATATAAAATTACAATATTTCCTTTAAAAGACATAAATTCCAAACATCTCCAGACAATATGCATAAAACAGGACAACTCTATAATAAAACGCGACAATTTTATTTTATTTCTCTCGTCAGAGGAGGTGGGGTGTAATGCTACCCCAAAATAAAATCAGATTAAAAAAATTATTCAGGCTTTTCTCTACGGCCTTCAATTGGAAGAACATATACTTTTTTTGATTTATTCTTTTATTTACGTTAAATAAATAAATATATACCATACGATTTCCTCATATATGCACACTTCAATATATGCACAATTCAATATATATATATATATATATATATATATATATGTGTGTGTGTGGTGTGTGTGTGTGTGTGTGTATTCATCCGCATACAGCTTGTTTCGACGTATCACATCTCTTCAGAGACTTCACATAGAAGGCTACCCCCAACCGGGATCGACCTTGAGCGATTTTCATCAGTTAGACGCACAAGCACCCGGGCTATCAGCAAGACCCACTAGCCACTTTTACTTATAAATATATGTGAAGTAGATACACAAGCGATGTATTTATGATATGGCTTTTTTTACCCGACAATTTTTATAAATATATACATACGCATGAAGGTTGCCGGGGAGAGCTGATCCTTTTTGTAAGGGGCGCCTTACAATTTAATATATATATATATATATATATATATATATATATATATGGGTGATTTATATATGTTACTGAACTGCATTTGGTGGTGAGGCTCTAGTTCTGGAGATCTGCGGTGTGTGGTGTACACCTTCATTGTCATTACTCCCAGGTAAATTTTGAAACAAAATGTTAGTATCTGTTACAATCCTATCCATATTTTGAATAGCCATCAAGCATGAACAGACACAAAACCTCTTCGGCATAAGATAAACCAACAAGAGCTGATACGCCCTAAGATCGAACAAACCAAACCAAACAACGTTTTTCTACTTGGACATGGTCGGTGGCACTCAACTGTAATGGTAATGGCGAACTGGCAAATTATGATTGATGATGTAGCTTTTTCTCTGCACATGTCATTTTTCTGCATATCAAACCATCCACGATGGGCTCAGCTGAACATATGTTACAGCAGATGAACATATGTTTGTTTGTTTTGTTTTATGGCATATCAACCTCAGTGGGTCATTTAATGCCGACAAAGTTTTGAAATGAATTCACTCTTAATGGATACTCAGTTTTTTTATAAACACATTTTTCTATTTAACCCATAGATGGGACCCTAATAGGTACTACCACTCCGGTCAGAGTGGATCAGGGAACAATGGTGATGAAGGAGTGCTCCACATTCCCCAGACCTCCAGAACTGGAACCTCACCATCAGTTAGAGTTTAACGTCATACCCAGGACATGAAGACCCTCAGCCACCGCCTTCTAGTATCCATATGATAAAAAGAGTTGGGGCTTGCCATAAGGGTAATAGGATTGGGGCAATCATATAGGTGCTAGGGTTTGATGGGACCAGCCGCTTGATCGGAGGGGGCCTCTCCGACCACCCGTCTAGCCCAAGAAAAGGCCAGAGTGGAGTATTGCAAGACTGCTCAACCAACTGGGTTCTATCCCTTAAGCATCACGGGTCGCCACCCACGGCCAACGGGTGGCCTCATTGGCGGAGTCTTATCCCTCTGCAGAAGTGTAGTCGGTGCATTCTAACGCCCCAGCGACAGGGCGGGAACGTATGTTACAGTAGATGAACATATGTTACAGCAGATGAACATATGTTACAGCAGGTGGCATTAGATATCAGCGAGAGTAATTTTCATTCAACTAGACAACATTATCAACGATGAGATAAAAATGTACAAAGATAAGAATGGATTTAAAACCCGAGGCTACACTTTAACTTTGAATTGTCTGTCTGGGGAAAAATATCCGGTTTAAGTTAAGTAAGAAGATTGTCTTCGCTAAGAGCGGTGATTTGCTCTATGCTGAATTCATCCGTTAGCCCAAGGTCATGGGAATAATCTATGCCAGCCAGTTCTCTCATTTTATTTAAAAACGGAAATATTTATCTGGTAGAAGAATGGGAAAGTGTGAGGAAATTAATTCGGTGATAATAAATAGGCGTTGTCTTTCGGTTTGCAGATTATTTGACATACTAAATTTGCACACGCCTAATAAAATATACCGTATTTGACGGCATATAAGACGCACGGGCATATAAGATGCACCCCCATTTCAGCAGGTCAGATTCAGGAAAAAAAACTTTTAGTGTATTTAAGCATATATTGTTGAAAACAGTCTCCCTGTGCATTACACAAGCAGAAACATAGCTGTATAAAAGCAATTTGGCAGTACAGGGTAGGTAAAAGTACTGAGCGTACGCTGGGTTAGTAAGCATGGTAGAGAAGATTAGTCTAGGCCTACGGGAGGTCTCAAACTTCACCTACGATGTATAAGACGCAGGGCAATATTTTGAGCCAAAATTTTGGAAAACAAGTGCGTCCTATATGCCTTCAAATACGGTACATAACCTTGCACATGTACACTCTTAAGCAAATTAATCGAAACAACCGCTTTAGTTTCCGTTCTTTCAACATACTGTCAGTTTTAGATCCACTTGAGTGACAGGATGTAATCGATTTCTATTTTTTCCTCAGATTAGTTTATTTGTAGTGGTGTGCAATACTATAAATCTATTTTCGGGGTGTATGATGAAATTTGTTTGGCCTATCCTTTCTTTCACCATAGTTTTATTTCTACAGTTGGTGACTTACAACAAAAACTGTGATAGCAATATCAAGGATAACAGTGGGTGGGGGTTGCACATTATGCACATGCGCATTTTTAAATGCATCTCTCGTATATCTGTCTCTCATATAGAACTTTGTGCAAATTAATTGAAACAAGCGCTTTATATTCCTTTCTTTTGCCATATAGTTTTAGACCCACTGGAGTGACAGGATGTAATCGATTTCTATTTTTTTCCTCAGATTAGGTTTTTTGCAGTGGTGTGCAGTAATAGGAATCTATTTTTAAGTGCATGATGAAATTTGGTCTTGAAAAATATTGCGTCATTCATGATTACAATAGATTTTTATAACGCCCAGACACTATTTTTTCGATAGTTGATTAGTTGTTCTATGGCCATTGTCTGCGATAGACATTACTCGGAAGCATAGAGAAAGTGTAACACCGCACGAACACACTGGCAAGCCGTACAGAGAGATCGCGGATATTATAATAATAACGGAATTATTCATTTTGTTTCAATTATTGTGCACAAGGGTGTATAGTTTTTACTAAACTTGGACTTTTTCCGCCAGACTTGAGGAAATACATCAAAAAGATCCAGAATAAAGCTCTAGCCGCATCAGTGTGGATGTGGCAATTCCACAGTGTGACAACCATGTCTGGTGGTATTGTGAGATACTGCTGGGGCGCTCAGGGCTAGTGGTAATGTTGCTTCGGCTTCGAAACCATGCATGAACCCAGAGTCATTATCTGATGAAGGCTTTGTTGGATGCAATGCTACTGTGTAAAGAGCAGTCATTGTATGCAGTTATTGTTTTAGAATTTATAATCGTATTCATCTAGGATATTCACAGGTTATCAAAACAATTTTATATCATTCCGCTTAAATTAAGATAATTTTTTGAGGTCTCCAACGCGGAGAAAAGGAAAACTGTTCGTGTAGCTATTGGCAACAGTGTTGTATTTGTTGTGCATTCGCCGGCACCTACCCCTCCAGGCTCAATCTTGGCTTGGCAGATATTTGTGATGGATCTTTCGGTCGAAGCCATACCCAATTGTGAGGTTCGCGTAGTTATTCTGTTTTTGAATGCAACGTTATCAAAATTATTGAAATCCATCGCCAATTAATGAAAGTGTCTGGTGAGTCGTGCATGGATATCAAAAACGTCAGCACGTGATTTAGGGAGTTTGCAAAGACGATGAAGTTTGACGCTTCCTCAACTAACCGATATGACACGGGCATATGAAACTGCCACAACGCCTACTAAAATGTACCGACCGAAATGGCGATTATGTAGAAAAATAGATACATGTTCAATCTTTGTAATGATGCAAGTGTAGGGATTTATCTTCCTTTTGCCGGAAGAGTTATCTCCTCACTGCGTTGCTGTTTGCTCCCACTAGGGGGACCTCTGGTAGTTAAGCGCGTTCATTCAAAAACGCTGCTCGCTCTTTTAGCTACATCTCCGGAACGAGCATATGGGTTAGCCTACTGTCTACCACTTTCTCGGCGGGGCTTCGCCGCCCCCTCTTAGTAAGTGATCTCTATATACGGACGCTCCCGTCCTTTGATGTATGTATGTTTATGTACACTATCTTGCATTTTATGTATCGTTTCCATGTGCTGTTATCTATATAAAATGTTTTGTCCCACAAATGTGCCGGGGTTTGTTATGTTTCAACTAATTATGACTTTGTTATAACTTTGAATCTTACACAAGCATCATTGACAATAAAGAATAAACGTTTCTGTGATTTCTTAATATTTTTAGACCTTAACTTTGGGATTAACCTCGTATCAGCATTAAAGAGATAGAATTATAGGTTAAATCCTACTTAACTGACATAAATTCCACCATCGTATGTCACCCCACCGAATTAGAAAAAAATACTAAAAATCAAGGAATTAACCGAATTTAATGAAATTTTCAGTGTTAATACGTTAATGAATAAACAATATAATTCATCAGTTATTCTATTTGAAATCTCTTACATTTTTTCAGGTCAGTTAACTTTGAACCACGTATCTTTGAGGCATAACACAGATTCACGAACATACGTGTTTCAAAGTTAATGTAACATTTTTTTAAATTAAATAACTGGTGCCGTTTTAGTATTTTTTTCTTTCGGCAGGGTGACATACGATGGTGAAATTTGTCCGTTAAGAAGGATTTAACCGATTTATCATTACCACTGTCGATTGTGTTTAGAATACGCTGACTGAATTCTCTGGAGGGGGTGTAAGGCCCACCTCAAAATGGTATCCTTGGTGTTACATTAATCTTCAGGGCTAAGATCTGACTCCTTATTCTAGCCAGATCTTAGCCCTGAAGAGCATTAAGCGAAAACTTTTAGTAGGTTCGTCTGACTCATTAGATTTATCTTCTTATAATATATATATATATATATATATATATATATATATATAATATATATATCCTTTGGTGTTACATTAATCTTCATTTGATGGCGAGGCTCCTAAGAATAAAATAGAAATGTTTAAAAATTATTTGAATTTATGTTGAATTATCTATAAGTATAAAATATACGCAAAATCGTCATTTCTATTTATGAGCTTTCGCAACCAAGGCAGGCACTTCCGGTAAATATTGACCAATGTGGGATGAGGTCAAACAGCATTTAAGATCGTTTGCAACTGTCCTTAAATCAATTACTGGTTGAAACTTCCGTCGGCAAGACCTGTCTTTGAATAACCAACTCACTACTGACTTAGACTCCGTCGGTGAAAAGCACTTAGCCAGTCATGAACATTTCCTGTCAGGCGATTTCATTGGCTATAAAATGCTTCGGTTCCCCACGAAATACTGACCGCGCTTCTCCTCTCATTAAATCTCTATTAAATCTCTCTTTATTTATGTCTACCCACCTCTCTCTCTCTCTCTCTCTCTTCTCTCTCTCTCTCTCTCTCTCTCTCTCTCTCTCTCTCTCTCTCTTCTCTCTTACTGGCTTGGTGGTTTTCAAACCGTTAACGATAACCGACTTTGCAGAAGAGTATCCTGGGATGTATTATTCAACGTTCGATAAAATTATATATTATATATATATATATATATATATATATATATATGAGGTAGGTAAAAGGATAGTGAACAAGAAATGATAACTCAAATCAAATCTAAGAGTTAAAATATTTCGTCCGATTTATACGGACATCCTCAGTCAAAGATTTTTTATTGAAAGCAAAATTACGTGCGTGTACATGTGATTTGGTGAGGAGGTAGTAGCGGAAGTGAAGGGAGGAAGGATAGGGGCTGACATGAACGAAGTGAGGGGATAGTTTACAGGAACCTACCCCTGTGCCCATCTACTCCCAACCTACTCTCTACTTCCTGTAAACTATCCCCTCACTTCGTTCATGTTAGCCCCTATTTTCCCTCCCTTCACTTCCGCTACTACTCCCTCACCAAATCACATGTACACGCACGTAATTTTGCTTTCAATAAAAATCTTTGACTGAAGATGTCCATATAAATCGGACGAAATATTTCAACTCTTAGATTTGTTTTGAGTTATCATTTCTTGTTCACTATCCTTTTACCTACCTCATACTTTCGGATTCTACTACATCCATCCTATCTTCATATATATATATATATATATATATATATATATATATATATATATATATATATATATTACAGAGGATTACCTACTCACTATGACATATATATTACGAATAAACCTACCGACTAGTATTAACCAATTGGATTCTGTGAACAACAGAACATCTGAACCCCTATGATGGTGACAAGGATTTTAACAATTTGTAACATATGAACAAAAAGAAAAAAGGAAAAAAAGTACCCTTTCAGTAGAGTAGGTCGATTTTTCACTTTTTTAAAATATCAAATTGTCCATCTATGCGAAAGTTGTGTGTTAATATACTAAATACTGATACCAAAAATTAGATATTTTACTTGCACCATTGTTTGAGGAAATAGCATCAAAGATCGTGTAATAAAATGCACTAAGAATCCTCGTTTTTGCAAAATTTAGCCTTTAGAAAACGAGGATTTTTAGTGCATTTTTGTAGACGATCTTTGATGCTATTTCTGTATGCTTTGTTTCTGAAGATAAATTTCCGTATTTTGTATCAATATCAACATAGCACTGTCGACTGGAGCTTTAGAATATACCGACTGTACTCTGCAGAATAGTAAGACCCCCCCCCACACACACACACCCACACACCAATGGGGTCAATAGTTGACCGGGGGTAGCAGCCCGTGGTACTTTAGTACGGAATCCTGGTGGATGAGCAGTCCATGACATGCAACACTCCATTTAGGCCCTTACTTAGGCGAGATGGGCGAACGGAGAGCTTCCTCCTCCAATTAACCGGCTGGTTACTTCAAGCCCTAGCACCTATATGATTATCCCAAACCTATTGCCCTTATGGCAAGCCCCAACTTTTTTTATCATATATGTGCTAGAAGATGTTGTCTTGGGAATGACGTTACACTCTATCTGATGGTGAGGTTCGAGTTCTGGAGGTCTGGGGAATGAGGAGTATCCCTTCATCACCATTGCTCCCAGGTCAGCTCTGACCTTGAGTGGTTTTAACTGTTAGGGTCCAATCTTAAATAGAAAATGTGTTTATAAAAAAATTGTGTATCAATTAAGAATGAATTTATTTAAAAAAAATTTCGGCATTAAATGACCCACCGAGGTTGATACGCCGTAAAACAAAATAAACAAACAAACAATCAATATAAACACACATAATATACTCTAAAGTAAAAGGTTTTTTTAACATGAAACAGAATTTTATTTGTTTCTACTCATTATGATAAGATTTATAATTATTTGAACGAGAATTGGTCAAGTCATTAGATTAGGAAATGATATCGATCTTTCATAAACGCCGTGTATATTAATCGGTCACTCAACTTGGACTCATTAGAATAATGAGAAATACTTAGCTGCTTATTTATTGTTTCCCCAAACACGCACTCACACATATACACATATACAAACACATGTGCACATACACATACACAAACATGAGGTCGAAACTCATAAAAGTCATTTAAACATTTAATATTCCTGGGAAGAATCTCGTTATCTATAAAAACACAATTTGATACAGTGTTTCAGAAAGATTATGTGCAAAACAAATGAAATAATTACTTGAAACCATATAATTATTTGTATTAGTTGTGATGCAATGAATATGTATACACCTATGAGTATGTAGATATGGTCAACAGTGGCTTCGGCCTCTGGACCATTGCTATAATTAACGGCGTCGATCCCAGGGGGCCATCCCCCAGGCAACACCTGCCCCCTTGATTTAAAGGGGCAGGGCTGGGTTTATTGCCCAGTGCCTGAGGCGCCCCCTTGAGGGGGAATGCCGACGGGATCGATGCAATTTTTCACCTGCCACTCCATGAGTCTCGGCTTGTGGGTGGTCCCACATAAATAGGGCCTTGTGCCTGACCCGTACAAGTGGGGTACGTGGAAAAAAATATCATGTATACACCTGGGTCCCCTCTCACAATAATATGATTGGCTAGTGTTAGCCATAAATACAGAGCAATGTAGAGTTACAATGCCTACGACTACGACGTGGTACCAATATTATTACTTACCTGCTCGATTGTACCACTCTGTTACCGTGGCCCCACCACTCTGCAATTTCTACTAAATATATCTCTTCCCGGGACATATCAAGTTGTTTGGTTTGTTTTTACGGCATGTCAACCCTTGGGTTTATTTCATAACGAAGACCTTTTTATTTCATTCATTCTTGGGTATTACATTTTTTAAACAATTTTTTAACTCATTTTAACTCATAAATCTATTTAACCCATATATAGGACCCTAACAGGTCCTACCTCTCCAGGTGAGTATGGACATGGAGTAATGGGGTACTCCACACTCCCCAGAGCTCCAGGATTGGAACCCCTAGATACATTTAAAGTATTATCCAGGACACTAAAACCCTCAGCCACCGCATTTCAGTACATATATAATAAAAAGGTTTGTGGGTTTGTCATAAGAGCAATGCAGTCGGGACAATCTTATAGGTATTAGGGCTTGACGTGACCAGCCGATTGATCGGAGGGGTTTCTCCGACCAACCGTCTAGCCCAAGTAAGAGCACAAATGGAGTGTTGCTTATCATGGACTACTCAGCCACCAAGACTCCGTCGTCAAGCATCAAGGGTTATAACCACGGCCAACATGTTGCCTCATTGGAGAGAGGAGTCTTGCCCCTCTGTGAGGTAAAAAAGATATAGTAAAGATAGTTATATAATGAACTGAAAGATATAGTAAAGATAGTTATATAATGAACCCAGTTCCCTAACTTCTCGGCATAAAATAACACTTGATATTCCGTTAAATTCAAACAAGCTGTTCTCATCAGATTACCCAAGTTAAGTATCGATAAGCCTGTTCATTCCTTAGATGGGCGACTAATTAATACAATAGTTGCTGTTATAAACGAGAGACTAGTATGTATTTTTCAACCCCTCCGCCGGAACAGAATATGATACAAGGTCAATTTTTAACCGGAGTTTGAATTCAGATTTTCCTTCTCCAAGATTGGTTGACATATCAAGATTAAAGTGCCAACCTTGCACGTGCTGGACGTGACGAATTTCTACAGTTTCTAGAGCGGACTTTGAATTCAGAATTTTCCTTCTCCTAGACTTTTTGCCTACCCAAGGTTAAAGGACCCAGTCTGCCCTTCTATTTACTCACAGCTGGAGGGAGAATAGACAGATTCATATCGTTCCTACTTGTATTAGCATCATGCACACAGTCTCATTCATGATTTGAACTTGTGTCTCGGGTCTATTTCATATGAGAATAACATGAGGCCTGTGTGCCAGACTCCACCATCATCTTCAGGTCCCTCTGACAACACGGATTTCTATGAATCTCTTCCCATCCATGCCTATCGGTCATCGTCTCTGGCAGGTCTTCTGCACAGCATCTGCAATCCCACAAAGAGTGATTAGCATAACTCAATGAATAACAAATATAGATGAAATAATGGTTACTGAGGTAAGTTAGCTGACCTAGTTAGATTATTTGTGGTATATAAGCCGTGCTACAATACACCACTTAAATTTATAGACTATGCGAGGTCACTTGGTTTAAATCTCAGCCAATCAACAGCCAGAATGCGTCGCTGGTTGACTACTTAATCACTGATACTGAGAGACGTCCATTTGTAATCATTGACGAAGGACTTGCAATGCCGAGGAGCACTAAGGAACAACCAAAAGATTCTTTACCAAGAATCTCCGCTAGACAAGCGCTCTTGCTTGAAGCCTAAAGAATGGCCACTAAAATCGTAACAGACCTTTGTAAGTGAGTTTGATTCTCACTGGGTGCTCTATACTTTTTGTCCTTGTGCTAAATAAACTTAGTAAAGGACTACATGAAATACGAGACAGTGCTATATTAGCAGTATATGCCGTGTTTATGTTCAGAATACATTTTATTCGTTTGGCAAAGAAAAATAATTGCATTTTAAACCATTAATGTTAAAGCAATATATCTTAGCTTAGACTAAAACATTAATCGAAATAAAAATAAAAACATTAGAAATATACGCCTTGTTGCAAGTAATAAACAAGTCCATTTATTCCGCTAGCCTAGAATTATGGCGTCCTCAAGCCGATGAATTATTTCAAAGAAATGTTCAACTGTTGTTAGATGTTGTTGTTGTTGCTGTTGTTGTTGTTGTCGCTGTTGTTGTTGTTGCTGTTTTTGAAAATTATGATGATGATGTCTTGCAGGAGGTTGTCAAGATGCTTGAATAAGTTGTAGCCGCCTGGGGAGAGGTTTGCCTAGTGGCATGCAGTGGGTGGTGGGGGCTTCCACTCAAACAGAGAAATATAATCGTACCAAAAATTACCCAATTATCTGTTTATTGATACTCGTGTTCCTTAATTTGTACGATCGTTATTATTTTGCAACACCCTCTAGATAAAAGGGAGACCGTCTGATTTCGTCCAAGATGAAATTCAAAAAATGTATTATCTGATTATGTGGTGTTGCTTACCCGCCAAATTCTTATTTCTTATTAGTGTCGTTACCTCAACTAAATAATGGACAATTCCGTTTTTATTATGAAGAAACAAAGGAAGAAAAAGGACATGCAACACAGAAAAATATAATAAAAAAGAAAGAAAGAAAGAAAGAGGGTTGGGAAAAGATATTTCTTAAAGGATACATGGTTTTATTGATAGCTTGAATAGTTTGGTTTGGTGTCCTTGGTTAATGACATATCAACCTTCCTGGGTTATTTAATACCAAAGCCATACTTATAGAAAAACAGTAGTGGTACTATTTAACCCATAGCTGGGGGGGGGGTGAAGGCGTTTTCATACGCTTCCCAAAGGTTTATTCCGAAGGCAATGAAATACCGCGACTGGATTTCGAACTCGCTTACTAACATATCACAGTCCAGCACGTTAGCCACTACACGATAGCACACCCCCCCCACCGCCTATAGTATTGGAAAGGAGAAGGGCAATTCCAGGTCAAATAACCCAGAAAAAAGTAAAATTGTCACCCACTTCTTTCAATTTTTCTGAAAAATCTTTTTTTAAATCCTCAATAACTTAAAATTGGTTAACTTTGAAACTTTTTCGATGGCATACTTGGATTCCGTGGGGGAAAATGTTTTATAAACCAATTTTTGATAGTAGGGAAGCTCTAGAACTCATTTTACAGACAAAAATAGATTACAAAATGTCGGCATTTTCCGCAACCCCGCTCAAATTTGGAGAGATAAAAGTCGACACAACTTCGCCAATTCTTTGAATTGGAAGCCCAAATTTTGGTGATTGTCTAGCTTTAACATTTAAAATTTCAGAAAAATTAAAGTGGGTGGGTGACATGACCTGGATGATTTGACGTGGAATTACCCGAGAGGAAGTCAGGGTCAAGCAGTGGCTGTATAAATTTAACATTCTTACATAGTGAAAGAGAACTATCGTCCCTCCACCTACATCACTCTGTTTGTCTTATCCGTAAAACAAATTTCTACTCGGTAGCTGCTCACCTGAGAGAATTATGGGTGTACATACAAACAAACACAGAAACATAGGTACAAACGTTGAATTTTCTATAGAAATGTTTTAAAAATCAGAAAACAACTCGAAATATGGGAAACTGACTTATATCTCTATTAATAATGGAGATTCGGTATACATTAGTCTGTAACCGAAACTACGTCTCTGCTTACATCACATTAACGAAAATCATCAATGCATAGAATAAAGAACAACCCTGTAATCAGTTTTATAATATATATTTTACTCTCGCCCTTTTATCAATAACAAGCGGTTAACTAAAAGAGTTTACAAATAAATAAATAAGACTGGTTGTTAAGTTTTTCACTTATATATATATATATATATATATTATATATATATATATACATATATATATATATATATATATATATATATATATATATATGTGTGTGTGTGTGTGTGTGTGTGTGTGTGTGTGTGTGTATTTGGGGCAGCATTCTTTCATTTTTGCATGTTGAATTAAATTTTATTTGTGATTTTTTTCAAGTTTTTTTGGCCAACTTTTTAATATTTGGGTGGAATTCGTGGAAGTGCTGAAAGTACTCGGGATATGAACTTTGGTGGACTAATCCACGAATTCCACCCAAATATTAAAAAGTTGGCCAGAAAACTTGAAAAAATCACAAATAAAATCGTTAAACAGGAGATGTGTCTTTTGTTTAATTCAACATGCATAAATAAATACATATGATTTTGTGTAAAATGTATGTGTAAAATATTCAAAATAATAGTCATTAATATTAATATTAATATTTCAGGGGGACAGACCTAAGTTTCCATTTCTAATTCTTTTTTTTTAAATTTTATCTTTTAATAAATTTGATTTTAATTACTTATGATACAAACCCTCTAACATTGAATGTTTAACTTTAAAAAAATCTTTACACAGTCTGGAGGGATGTTTTTGTTGCTAGTAAGCTATAGTTTCGCATTTTATTTATTTGCATTTTATTGGCTAAGGAGCCATGTCTTTTTGTGTCTACATGCATTAAGAATTTCAGTTCTTAGATTTAGTAATTCATTTGGTTTATAGTAGGTATCTATAGTGTGTTATTCCTCATTACAGAGAAGACAACAAAACCAACATAAGCCCCTCTAATTGTAACTACATAAATAATATTAATAGTAATCATTTTTTAGGGGTGTACAGAATTTTATTAGAGTTTTATTGTAAAATATATCCCTTTTTTTTTAATAATGAATTTTTTAGTGGGTCTTTTTAAAGCACTAATAATAGTAATAAATATTCTCTGGTTTATGCTACCAATAAATATAGCTGTAGATAACAAATTTGGCTTATTACATTGGTTTTTCATTCGGAGACGGGAATTCAGTTAATTTTCGGCTGATATAAACGGCCATCTTGTTTAAAGTATCGGAAGAAACCGTTAAACATTCAGAAGAATACATCGGTTGATATAGGAAACAAAGACGAAAATGAAAACAAAACAAACAAATAAATCACACATCTTATAAGTCAGAAAATTCGTTAAATATTTTTTCTGATTTCATATCATTTCACCAGGACTATTTTGCGAAATAATCATGTGTGTATGCCCAGTGTAAAAACATTCGAGAGAGCATGGTAGAATAATTATGATGGTAAGTACTTTTTTTAAATGTTTGTATTTCTAGGAATTTTTGTAGTATCTTACAAACACACACACACACACACAAACACACACACACACACACACACATATATATATATATATATATATATATATATATATATAGTATCTTATATACACATATATATATAGTATCTTTTATATCTACACACATAGTTTGTGTCTTACACACAGACACAGACACACACACACACACACACACACACATATATATATATATATATATATATATATATATGCGTTTGGGTGTTTACATATATAAAATCTGAAAAATCAAAACATTCAGATTATATATATATATATATATATATATATATATATATATATATATATATTATATATATATATATACGGATGTTCGGGATAAATTTGACAGTTTCATAAGGGAAAGGAAAAGTGCTTGGTAACTAGAACATTTAATCGATAATAAAGAAATTCAGCAGGCACAGAGATTACACTACTCTCTACAAGTTTCACACAAAATAACCGCCATTAGCGTCGATCACAGCCTTAATCTTGCTCCGAAACCTGGAGCAAGCTGATGTTACACTTTCCCTGGGACGGGTCTCAAAAACTACATTAATTCTGTCGATTAACTGGGCTTTTGTAATACTGGCACGGCGATTGGTGTCTTTCTCAACAGCGCCACATACATAATAATCCATGGGGTTAAGATCTGTGGAGTTCGGAGGCCAAACATTGGGAGTGGTGTAGTCGTAAAAATTCGCCGAAAACCATTTTTGACTTTTCCTAGAGTTGTGGCAGGGGCCGAATCCACCTGCCATACATATGGCCTACTATTGGCTACCCATGTTATCCAGGGCTTGACTACAGTGTTTAGCAACTCATCGTAAGCATCTGAGAGTCCTCCAACACTTTTTTTTGAAGATCTTCGAGGATTTCTGCTGTACGAACGCAATCAGATCGTCTATAATGTTGCTTTCTTGTAGCCACAGCCTCGTAGTTTACATTGCAATTCTCCAGTTCATGCCTGATTGTTTTTACAGTGTTCAGGGTGCATTAGGCAGCACCCATAATCTGTTTATTTCATCATGATACAAGTTATTCTATTCCATGATTCACGTGGTTTCCAGTCATCCATTCTATCTGTCATTACGTATATAAATGAAGAAGGGTCCAAGATTTTAAATGATGCGTAGTGTGCGACAATAACTCCAACTTACGGAGAAAAATAACCAAATATAAATGTCAAATTTATCCCCAACACCCTGTATGTGTGTGTATGTATATATATATATATATATATATATATATATATATATATATATATATATAATACCTGAAATTATATATATATAACAAAGCATCTGACACGACTTTACCCTACGCGTCCTGAAGAAGGCTGCAAAAAGCGAAACGTTATACCGTCGACATTATTATCAAGGATGAATATTCATTCGTTTGCTGTTTTTCTACATTTTCCACCTGCGGCTGGATTGATCTCCCCATTTTACTCCTTTTTACTCCCATATATATATACATATATATATATATATATATATATATATATATATATATATATATATACCAGTTAGTTTATATTTACTTTGATTTTATCTATCTATCTATCTATTTCTGTATGCTCATATCTATCTATCTATCTATCTCTGAAGTGTACTTTTAAAATCTTCACTGTCTATTGCATTTATTTCCATACTATTCGTCGACCTTTGCACGAATCTTTCCCGCATCTGCCGATGAACTGTACGCAAAATGTAAGATTCTACGCAGGTGCGAAAGTTTTTAAAAAATGAAGCATTTTCTCAGCGTTTTAACCGTCTAAAAACTTTCAGAAAATATTTTTCCTCCGTTTTCTCTCTCTCTCTCTCTCTCTCTCTCTCTCTCTCTCTCTCTCTCTCTCTCCATTTCAATTTAATATATCGTTTACGTCAGGTTTTATTGGTTTTCGGAGCGAGTAAATTAGGGAAACGTGACAAGACGTGTATATTTCATTGATCGCCTCGTTTGTCCGTTTATAAGTCTGAAAATTATTTCCTTTCTTTTTTTCCCGCGTTTTTTTTCTTTTTTCCCGCGTTTTTCTTTTTTCCCGCGCTTTTCTTTTTTTTCCCACGTTTTTTCCCGTTCCATTGCGCCGCGCGGACACTCTCGCCAGTTTTCTTTCGTCTCCGTTAATTTTTGATTTATTGTTTTTTGTACGGCTTACTGATTTTTTTTATTAGTTTTCTTTTCTTTTTCTTTTGTTTTTTTTGTGGCATTTTTATCTTTTTACCTTTTTTCTTTAAACATGTTTCAGTTCTCTGCTTTGCTTACCTGTTTGTTATTATATTATTATCTTTTTAAAAATCTTTTTTCCTTCGACAATTCTCGCTGTCATTTTCCACTCTTCTTCGATTCTCATTCTGACTTCTTTATTTTCTTGATTTATTCTTTCATTCTTCTTGCTTGGTTTGCATTTCCGTTCTTCCAGTGCAACCTTTCTATATTTCTTTTTCCTTCGTCGTCTTCCTTTCATTCTTTCTTTCTTTCTTTCTTTTTTTTCTTTCATTCATTAATTCTTTCTTTCTTTCTTCCTTTCTTTCGTTATTTTCCTTCTTTATTTCCATACACGTCATTCCATTTCTTTTTTTCTTTCTTTTTTCATCGTCTTTAATTCTTTCTTTTATTATCTTCTTCCTTTATTTCTATTCTCGTTATTTCATTTGTTTGTTTCTTTCTTTCCTTTTGCTTGTTTTATTATTTTCCTTCTTAATTTCCACTTCCGTCATTCGATTTATTTTTTCTTCTTTTTTTTCTTGTCTTTCATTATTTTCCTTCTCAATTTCACATTCCTTCTCTTTTTCGTTTTCTCTTTTCTTTGTTAATTTCCTTCTTGACTTTCATTCCTCTCATTTATTCATGTTTTTTTTCCTTTTGTTTGTTTTTCTCCTATTATTTTATTTTCTCAATTTTCATTCCATTTGTTCATCTTGCTTTTATTCTTGTTCTTGTTCTTCTTCAGATCTTCTTCTTCTTCTTCTTCTTCTTCTTCTTCTTCTTCTTCTTCTTCTGTGAGTTCTCCCTCTATATCCATTCTTTCATTCTTGCCACATTCCCTCCCTCCCTCCCTTCTTTCTTTTTCATTTCCTCCTCTATACCTTCCAGAATATCTTACTTCCACCACATTTCCCTGCTTCCTACCTTTTTTTAAAAAATTCATTCACCCTTCATTTCTTCCTTCCTCCCTTCCTTCTTTGTCATTTGCTTATTTATTTATTTCCCCCCTTTTCTTCATTCACTCTTACTTTCCTTTTCAATCTTTATTCTTTCCTTCCTTCCATCACACTATCCTCCTTCTACGTCCTTCCTTCCTTCCTCCTCCTTCTTTTTATCCTTCTTTCCTTCTTTTCTTTCCTTCTTTTCTTTCCTTCGTCCCGTCTTCTTTTCCTGTCTATCTACCCTCTTCATTCATTCCCCACTTTTCTTCTCTCCTCCTCTTCCTTCCACGTTCTTTCCTTTCTTCGTTCCTACCTCCCTCCTTCCTTCTTTCTTTCTTTTTTCCTTCTTTTCTTTCCTTCGCCCCGTCTTCTTTCTCTGCCTATCTACCCCTTTCATTCATTCCCTACTTCTCTTCTTTTCTTCTCTCCTCTCCTTCCTTCCACCCTCTTTCCTTTCTTCCTTCCTTTATTTTCTCTATCATTTCCTTCTCTCTTTTCCTTTCTTCATTTTGTCTTACACTCCTACCTAACCCTCTTCCTTTGTTCGCTACTTCTCTTCTCTCCTTCCATCCACCCTCCTTTCACTTCTTCTTTTATTTATCCACCCCTTCCTTATTTTCTTCCTTCATTTCTTCATTCATTATTGTATAGTATTTCCACTTTCCTTCTTTCCTACTTTTCTTCATTCATTATTGTTACTATCATCATCATTTCCATCTATCCTTTCTTTTTTTATCCTTTTATAATTATCTCAACGCTTCTTCTATCCTTCCTTTATTCATTCCTTTCTTCCTTTGTTAATATCTCCACCCTCTTTCCTATCCTCCTTCTTTCTCTTTTTCCTCCTTTTCTCCCACTAATAATATCTCCACCCGCTCTCACTTCCCTCACTCCCTTTATTGATATCTCAATCCTCTTTTCTTTCTTCCTTCCTATCTCCCATTATTAATGTCTATACACTCCTTCCTCTGTTTCTTTCTTTCTTTTCCTTTTCCTTTATTTTCGTCTTTCCTTTTCTTTTTCCCCTTTATCTGTTAATTTCTACTTTCCTTCCTTCCTTCCACCTTAATTCCCCCCTTTCTTTAACCCCCCCCTCATTTCCCCACTCTCCCTTTCTTCCTCCACATTCTTTCTTCTTTTTTTCTTATATTTCTATATTCTTGACATATATCACGTTTTCGTCAGCCATCATTTTCGTCTTCCTTTTCCCCCATTTATTCCTTTGTTCTTTCTCTCTTCCAATCCAGTGTTGCCTACAATGTTCCCCTTCTTCTTCTTCTTCTTCTCTTTCTTCTTTCTTCTCTTCTTCTTCTTCTTCTTCTTCTTCTATCAGTCCCTTCTTCTTCTTTTCTTCTTCTTCTTCTCAATCAGTCCCTTCTTCTTCTTCTTCTTCTCTTCTATCTATCTTCTTCTTCTTCTTCTTTCTTCTTCTTCTTCTCTTCTTTCCCTTCTTCTTCTTTTCTTCTCTCTTTCTTCTTCTTCTTCTTCTTCTTCTTCTTCTATACGTCCCTTCTTTCTCTTCTTTCTTCTTCTTCTTCTTCTTCTTCTATCCGTCTTTTCTTCTTCTTCTTCGACAGTCCCTTCTTCTTCTTCTTCTTCTTCTCTTCTCTTCTTCTTCTTCTTCTCTTCTTCTTCTTAATCAGTCCCTTCTCTTCTTCTTTCTTCTTCTTCTTCTTCTTCTTCTTTCTTCTTCTTTCTTTTCAATCAGTCCTTCTTCTTTCTTCTTTTCTCTTCTCTTCTTCTTCATCAGTCCCTTCTTCTTCTTCTTCTCTCTTCTTCTTCTTCTTTCTTCTTCTTCTATTCTCTTCTTCTTCTTCTTTCAATCCAGTCCCTTCTTCTTCTTCTTCTTTCTTCTTCTTCTTTCTTCTTCTTCTTCTTCTTCTTCTTCTTCTTCTCTTCTCTTTCTTCTTCTTCTTCTATCCCGTCCCTTTCTTTTCTTCTTCTTCTTCTTTTCTTCTTCTTCTTCTTCTTCTTTTTCCACACTCTCCCTTTCTTCCTTTCACATCACTTCCTTCCTTTATTTTTATAGTTTCTTATATTCTTGAAATATATCACGTTTTCGTCAGCCATCAATTTTATCTGAAATATTACTTGGCACACATTATCACTCTATATTTATTTTATTTCTTAGTCATGCCCATCTTATAAAATTCCAAATCGACAATTAAAAAACATTGGCAAAGGAAATAAAAGAAAACCCTGTAAACATCCAAGAGATGCTAACCCTTCAATCGAGTGAATATTAGAAAACATTTTCGAAATGCCATTTTCAACTGGAAGAAATGCAAATAATACCGCAAATGTTCGTCAAGAAAAAGCAATTCTCTATTTACATTTCGTTAATATTCACTTCCAAAATAGACATTGGAATTCTTCAATTTTACTCGCTTCACATACTTAAGTGAATTTCATATCTAAAAAAAATAATAAAAATGATTTAAAAATAGATAAATAAAAATAATGATTGAAAAATAAAAAAAATAAAAAGAAACAGATAAAACTTAGAATTCATCTTTTATATTTTTTTTCTGAAAAAAAAAAAAATGAAAATAGACGAACAAATATTTTACTTCAGTAGACATATTTATATTTTGTATTAAAAAAATCTTAACAAAATCTTACACTGTTGAAAAAATGTGTTTTCTTTATTGTTATTATTTATTCACACCTGCTTTAGTCGGTGGTTCACTGGAGGCTGAGCGACACCACGTCTCCTCAGGTATCCAGGACTCTTCTAAGTATTCTAGCTGATCTTAACAATGCAGCAGTCTGGATGTTCTCGATTCTTTCTTTAATTTCCAGTTTATCCAGACTCTTTTCCAGACGCCTGGGGACCGTTCAAAGGTCCCCAATTAAAATTGGCACGACTTTCACCTTCATCTTCCACAGTTTTCTAAGTTCTCAGGCAAGGTCCAAGTATTTGGATGGTCTCAATTCAGTTCTATTTGTCTATCTTTCCGTTTTCGTTCACTTTTTATTCTTGTTATATATTGCCTGGTCGACAAATTCGCAGCCAGGGACCAGGTGCAGATGATTCGCGCGTGGGAACAGTAAATGCGCGGGTGTCAAAACCTATTGAAATCTGGATCGAGATCGCTCACAGTCAGAACTCCCGAAGGCTCCTGTGTATGTGCATCATCTACCAACGACTTATAACCTTATATTTTTTTTACATACATGAGTTCTGTGTTCTTTGTCGGGTCCAGAGACGGTATATAACACCCTGTGATCTACCGGGACGGCAGAATCCACGAGATGACACGTTCTCTTCTTCTTGTTGATTAATACTAGATGTGGTCCTCTAGCCCAGACTATCTGTATCGCAAAGTCCCAAAGGATTTTTTGCGTCTCATTCTGTAGAACAGCTTCCGGTTTGTGTATGTACCATTTAGTAGGAGTATAAAATGTAATTTCTCTGCACTCTCTAATTACATTCCCCACTCAGTCTTGCTAGTCTTGTACTATCTTTGGGCTAGTTTGCCTGTATTTGTTATAATAGGTTAAGAATTTCGTTTTCGTCTCAATACTTTCTACACTTGCTATTTGTTGCGTCTTATCTATTTTTGCTTTAATATTCCTATGTCTTGTGCTCAGTTGTGAGAGATTCAGTTTTCTTTCCCTGAGCTTTATCATAATTAGTATTATTTACCATTCGAGTTTTTCACGCCCGCCTTAGACGGTGGACCACTGAGGCTGAGTGGCAGCAAGTTCTCCTAAGGTCTCCAGGACTCTCTTAAGTATTCTAGCCGATCTTAAGAATCGCTTAGTCTCGATTCTTCCTTGAATTTTCTAGTTATCTTTGGCTCTTTTCGAGACCCATGGGAACAGTTCCAAGGGCACCGATTACAATAGGCACGTCTTTCACCATCATGTTCCACAGTTTTCTAAGTTCTCGGGCAAGGTTCAAGTATTTGACTACTTTTCGCTTTCTTTAAGTTTAACTCGTTCGGCGGAGACGGCAAAATCCACGAGATGAAAAGTTTCCTTCTTCTTGATAATCAACACTAGGTCTGATCTCCTGGTTATCATTATTATGTGGTTTTCACACCTGTCATAGCCGGGGTTTAACTGGAGGCTGCGTGACAGCAACTCACCTCAGGTCTCCCGAATTCTTCTGATTATTCTAGCCGATCTTAACAGTGCTGTAGTCTGGTTGGTCTCGATTCTTTCTCTGATTTCCAAATCCCCAAAATTATTTTCCAGAGATTTGGAGAACGTTCCAAGGGCACCAATTTTAATTGGCACGACCTTCACTTTCATGTTCCACAGTTTCTGCAGTTCTCTGGCAAGGTGTAAAGTAAAAGTAAAGTCGTCGGGGCAGGCCTAAAATCGGTATCAGCCAATCATCGAGGGAATCTATCCCCTTTTCAATAGCGCTAGACCAAGGAGATTGTTTTTGCGTCTAACCATACCATCAACTCCTTACATTACCACACAGATACCTGTGCTACTTATACGCTGAGTTGGTGAGGGCCGGTATCGAACTAGAAACCTTGTGGTTACTAGATGAATGCTCTACCGTAAAGTGTAAGAATTAGTTATTATTATTATTATTATTATTATTATTTATTATTATTATATTATTATATTTTTCTAAACCCCCCCCATATATATATATATATATATATATATATATATATATATATATTTAATATACCAAACTTGTTGGTAAATCCTCGCGGTGAGAAAAAACAGCAAAATAGTTTGATTGTAAAAAATATACTACCAAACATCAACGGAAAAAAAAAATTTTTGAAAAGAAAAGACCAAGATAATCGTACCAAAAAAAATAATCTATTAGTACAATATTTTGGCAAAGAAAAACAATTTATATGCATATATATATATATAAGATGTATATATATTCATATAAAACCGCCAGGAGACTAAAGCTAATAAGTAAAAAGTGCTCAATACCTAAGTAGAGCAAATAATAAAGATAAATTTAATGAGTCAGACGAACCTACTAAAAGTTTCGCTTAATGCTCTTCAGGGCTAAGATCTGATTAAAGAGAGTAGGAGCAAAACGCATTAAATATAGTACTTACCACCAGTAAGTATATATATATATATATATATATATATATATATATATATATATCCGAACGTCCGTACAGTCAAAGTAAGGGCCGAAGTGGAGAGTTGTATGTCATGGACTGTTCAGTCACCAGGATACGGTCGTTACGCATCATGGGTCACAACTCAAAGCCAACAAGTAGCCCCATTTAGGCGTGTCTTTCTCCTGCGTATAGGATCAGTCGATATATTCTACTGACCCAGTCGAGTTCAAACTCCTAGCATGTGTCTAAGCTCTTGATCTTTTTATCCGTTACTAACCTTTTGGACTTTTGCAATTATTTTATGATAGATTATACAAATGCACTTGAAGGCTTTCTTTTATAACCCCCTCGCTCTCTCCGTCGCTCTTCCCCCCCTCTCTCTCTCTCTCTCTCTCTCTCTCTCTCTCTCTTTCTCTCTCATTACACATGATGATGTGAATGCAATCAACTTGGTGACCCTCTTCCTACCGTTTATTAGAAGAAGAAAACACTACTAGAGATTTTTGAGAACATTTACATAATAAAGATAAAAACATCAGAACTGATTATATTTTTTTTTTAAATTTAAAAAAAGGTTTAAAAAGATAAACAAAATAATATAGTCGTTATCAACTTTTAGATTCTCCTTTATTATTAGACTAGGAGAGGCTACCCGGCATCGCCTGTGTAGAGAGGACAGATCCTTTATTACTAATCGCGAATTGGATCCTCACTGGATGCCCCATAAAAATCCCCACATAAAAAAGACAGAGTGGGACGTATGGATTGGGTGATCGTTTGTATCTCAAAGTCCCAGAAAATTGTGTGAATATTGGTTTCTATGACAGATTGTGTTTTATGCATATATATATATATATATATATATATATATATATATATTCACCAACAGGGCACCTCATGTTAGTGAGTTCGACTCTCAATGGGCGCACCATACTTCTGGCCTTGTGCCACATCTATAACTATATATATTTACCAACCCCTCCACACGAGCAGGATGCGACGCAAGGTCAATTTCTTAGGCGGAGTTTAACAGGTTTGACTTCAGAGTGTTCCTTCTCCTAGACGGGTTACCTAGCCATGGTTAAAGAGCCCAGTCTGCTCTGCTATATACCCAGGGCTGGAGGGAGAATTGGATTCATACCTTTCCCAAGGGTATTAGCGGTAAGTGAAATGCAAACAGCTTTATCCAGGAATTGAACTCGGGTCGACGAGTCTATTTCTTATGATTCTAACCATTAAACCACGCGCCTCCAGAAATGTGTTTTATATATATATAACATATGTCATTATAGACAAATTCCTGTCAGACAAATTTCTAGTGGATCACCTATCGCACTCAGTCATTCCTGCTTTCGTTTCCCTTTTGTGTCAGTTTGGTGCATTCGCTTATTATCTGTTTTATTCTTTCATCTTTATCACCGCATAAAAACATTTTCCATTCTCAAGCGTATTATCAATTTTAACTTAGACATAATTAGCCCATCAGGCGTTATTTTTTCTTTCTTTTTACTCTTATTAATAAGAAAGGTTCAGTTTCTCTCATGAGGTTTCCCCTTCTTCACCATGTGCAGGTCATCTCGTATAAAATTTCCCTAGCTTATTGTATGAAGTATCCAAAAATTTTTTAATCTATTTTTTCTACGTTTTACAATTGTTTTTTTCTGTTTGTCCTGAAATTATTTCTGTTGATATTGATTTTATTTCCTGCAGTAATTAATCTCTCTTTGCTCTTTTTTTTGTATATTCTCCGAGTCCCTCAAGTGCTGCATCCCACAATTCCCAGTGCTAATATCTTCTGTTTATTCTTCTTTTCTTTTCACATAGAGTCCATCTATGAAATGTCTAGCGAATAATAATCAATTCTGTTGTTTTATTGTCCATCATATTATTTACTTTTTTTGAGTTTTCACATCAGCGTCAGCTGATGGTCTTTCACTGATTATTATTATTATTATTATTATTATTATTATTATTATTATTATTATTATTAGAGTTTTTGACACCAGCGTTAACTGGTGGTATTTCACTGGAGTCTGAGTGACAAGTCTCCTCAGGTCTCCAGGACTCTTCTGAGTATTCTAGCCGATGGCAGCAATGTAGACATCTGGGTGGTCTCAGTTCTTTTTTTTTTTTCAAGCTTTTTGGGACCGTTCGAAGTGCACCAACTACAATTGGTATCACTTTGACCCTCATATTCCACAGCTTTTTTCAATGCTCTCTCAAGGTCCAGTATTATTATTATTATTATTATTATTATTATTATTATTATTATTATTATTATTATTATCTCCTTTTGAGTTTTCACACCAGTGTTAGCTGATGGTATTTCACTGGAATCTGAGTGACAGCAAGTCTCCTCAGGTCTTCAGGACTCTTCTAGGTATTCTGGCAGATTGCAGCAGTGCAGTGTTCTGAATGGTTTCAATCCTTCCTTTGATATCCAAACTTTCCAAACCCTTTTCTAATCCTTTTGGTACTGTTCCAAGTGCACCAACCACAATTGGTATCACTTTCACTTTCATATTCCATAACTTTTTCAGTTCTCTGGCAAGGTCCAGATATTTATTATTATTATTATTATTATTATTATTATTATTATTATTATTATTATTCCCTTCTGCGACAAATCTCGACACTTCTAGCGACAAATCTCCTCAGGTCTCCAGGATTCTAGCCGATTTCAACAATACCATTGTCTTGATGGCCACAATTCTTCCTCAGATGTCCAGTTCCTCTTGTCTGTTTTCTGAACTTTTGTGGACCGTACCAAATTGGTAGTAAAATGTTATCAGTCGACAATCAATTAATAATAGAGATTCATTATCTCTCTGTTTGTAACCGAAACTAAGTCACTGCTTACGTCAAAAACCCACAGAAATTGTGAAAAATTATCAACGAGTATTTAATTTATAGTCAAAATCTTTAATAAGTAGAATTTGAGTATGCAACATTAAATGGTCCTCATTTTTTTAAAAACAAATTTTAATAAATACATGTCCGGTATTGTATATATAGAAGGGGGAAATATATAGGGGGAAATAGATGTTCGTACAACAAGCTCCCGCCGATGGGGGGGGGGGGCAAAACAAGCGAGTCCACAGTCTTCCAGCAAGCCAAACCTTCACCTGGCCAACACGTTCTTAGTTTTCGTTTAGCAGCTGCAATATCCGTCACCGTAGTCGAAATAATCTTTAGCAGTTCAAAATCACATTTCTTTACTCGGTCGTTCACGTCAGTCAACCTGCTACTGCTACTGCTGACTCCTCACTGCCCAGTGCTTGACTCACATGATATTTATGTACGTATTTACCGAAGCATCCTGGCCCTTCGCGTCCGTCCAGTGCCTAAATGGCATCTGTTTTTGCATGCGGGAGGACACGGGTTCGATCCCGGCAGGCAAGACAATGTCTTGCTCTTTTTCGTTCTCCGTCATAGTATATATACTAATTTTTACAAAAAAAAATTTTTTTACTCTCACCCTTTTTTTCAGTAACAAGAAGTTAACTAAAGTTTACAAATAAATAAATACCTACGATTTTGTGTAAAATTCATGTGTAAAATATTCAAAATAACTACTTAATTTATAATTAATAGATGGACGCAACATGTTTATTTGAGGAGGACAGAACTAAGTTTCCATTTCAAATTGCTTTATTTATCTACATCTTTAATAAATTTGATGATTTTACTTAATAATGATACAAACCCTCTGATTTTTTTAACTCCCACTCCTCCAAAATCTTTCAAAATTATATTTTACACCACCCAGAGGGCTTTTTATTTACTAGTCTTTACTAATATTACATGTACTAATAAATCCAATTTATTACCTCCCCTTGAATATCTGTCTGTATAAAATTAACCCTCTTGACTACGTCAGTGTGACAGAGAACACGAGGTGAGTGGCGAACGTCAGGGCCTGCCGTATTCTCGAAGGAAGCGGGCTAGGCTTTGCCTGACATGTCGAACTGTAGAATCGAACCCGCTTCCTTCAGAATGCAAACATTGTCACCGAAGTCTAGAAGCTACAGTCCCGGATGTAAGCGCCAGGTGCCCGGATGATGGCTATGATGATTCCGGCGGTCGGGTTTGGCTCGAGAATCTCGTGCGTGGGGTGCAGACACCCGGATGTTGAAAGAAAAAGTGTATAAGTAGAAGTGGGGTGACGACAGCAGCAGTTGCGATTTTTCAGCTGCTGAAGATGTTTGAGTTGGTGGTTGTGTGACGGCGACAGATTTTGTGACGGCGACGACATTGTTGACCCCCCTCTCTTCAACAAGTCGAATTTATTTTTCCACTCTATTTTCTTTTCTTTTTCATACTAGAGTCAGTTAGATCGTAGTCAGAATAAAGAGAAATAAAGCTTTCTAAATTCTAAAGCACTGATTCTGTTTTTTACTACAATTTATTTCCCTTTACAATGGAACACGTTATGCGGCTGGAGCGATTTACCTATGACTCAGAATGTGCAGCAGCCGACAAACGCTGGACACACTGGCCAGAAACTTTTACGAACTTCCCTGAAACTCTACTTATTGAAAACTTAAGTCGGCCCATTAACAAGCGCGCCCTTCTGACTAACTACGTGTCTCACTCAGTCAACGACATTATTACAGACTGTTAGTCCTTGAAAGAAACTATAGAAAGGCTACACTCACCAAAAAATGAACTATTCGCTCGGCATGTACTCGCCACTCAGCGACAGGAGTCGGGCGAAACCTTGGACCATTTTATAAAAACCCTTCAAACTTTAAGCAAGGATTGAAATTTTCGTCCCATGACTGCAATTGAGGCACAAGAGAAACACATCTTAGACGCCTTCGTAAATGGTCTATGTAATGTCCAGGTAAGACAACATCTTCTTGAAAATAGGACTCTCACTTTAAAAACAGCTTACGAACAAGCATATACATGCGAACGCTGGCAGTCCAACACTTATTTTCAACCTGACACTATAGGTGCCGCCCTAAAACAACCTGTTCTTACTGCCCCCCTCTCAATGATAGTCTGACATATTCCTCTAATCAAAATGCACTACATTCAAACTTTCCAGAACAATTTGTCGCTGCTGCCCAAAACAGACGGACATGCTATTACTGTGGGTTAAGTTTACATCCACGACACTCATGTCCTGCCAGAGAAATTCAATGCCATAAATGTAAAAGAAAATAGGTAATTTTCCGAGAGTTTTCAAATCGTCCAAAAATACTTTTTTTAAATCCACCCCCTCTATCAGTTCAATGCCGTTTTCATCAACCTCGGTCGTATTCTCTGACTGCCTATCAAAAACTATTATAAAAATCAAAATTAACGGCATGTTCACCAATGCATTATTAGACATTGACAATTCGGGAAATAACATTAGAGAGACTCTAGTGAAAATTAACAGGTGGAATTATATTTCCTCTCCGATGAAAGTAACTATGGCAAACGCATCATTGTCGTCGCACGTAAGTGGTTACTTTTGGGCCAAACTACAATATAATAACGTCTCATATAAAGCAGTTAAGTTATCTCTCATGAAAGATTTTTGTTGTGAGGTAGTATTAGGCCATGACCTTTTTTAACAACACTCTGGCATTGAAATTCCGTTCGGTGGAAATAAATCAACATTAAAAATGTGTGGACTGACGACTGTTAATATTCCGTACCCCTCACTTTTCGAAAACTAAACAAAAGATTGCAAACCAGTAGCGATAAAAAGTGAACCATATTCGCACGATGATAAACAATTTATGAAATCCGAAATAAAAAAGAATGCTTCAGGAAAGAGTAACTGAACCAAGTACGTCACCATGGAGGGCTCAAGTATTAATAACAGCTACAGAAAATCATAAAAAGAGAATGGTTATCGACCATTCCCAGACAATAAATCGGTCCCCATAGCTGGACGCGTTTCCTTTGACCCGAATAGATGAAATGTTATGCGACATAGCTAAATATCGTATATTCAGCACACTAGATTTAAAAATTGCTTATCATCAGGTAGCCATTACGACAAAGGATAAACCCTACATTGCATTTGAAGCGGCTGGACGGTTATACCAGTTTCGAAGAATACCGTTCGGGGTAACGAATGGAGTGGCCAGTTTTCAAAGAATAATCGACAAAATTATTACTAAAGAAAAATTAAAAGACACTTTTGCCTATATAGAAAATATGACCGTGTGGCCACGACCAAAAAGACCACGACGAAAACCTCAGACGGTTCATGGATGCAGTCCATAAATACAACATCACCTTAAATAACGACAAATGCTCGTTCAGACAAAATAAAATAAAGCTACTGAGCTATACAATAAGCAATGGTTCAATGGCACCGGATCCAGAGAGATTGAAACCCTTACTCGAATTGCCAGTCCCAAATAATATACGTGCGCTAAGACGAACCCTGGGCATGTTCGCCCATTACTCGCAATGGATCGCCTCTTTCTCAGAAAAGATACGCCCATTATCACAAGCAGACGCTTTCCCCTTGCCTCATTCAGCAGTGGAAGCCTTCGAAAAACTTAAGCAGAACTGTAATTACAACAATAGATCATTCTGTTCCACTAGTAGTTAAAACTGATGCCTCAGAGTGTGCAATCGCCGCTTCACTAAGGCAAGCCGATCGTCCTGTTAGTATTGTTTTCAAGAACTCTCTCTCTCTCTCTCTCTCTCTTCTCTCTCTCTCTCTCTCTCTCTCTCTCTCTCTCTCTCTCAGTCTCACTCACTTACTCACTCACAGAATGAAGACATGCGGCGATCGAAAAAGAAGCCTACGCCATAGTTGAGGAAATAGAGACATTATTTAATTGGACTAGTCACTGACCAAAAATCTGTCGCGTTTATGTTCGATCTAAAGTCTACCAGTAAGATCAAAAACGAAAAAATATCAAGGTGAGGAATTGAACTATCGTGTTTTTCTTTCGACATCACCTACCGACCCGGTAAAGAAAATTTGACTGCTGACGCCCAATCGAGAGTATGCAACATGATTTCAAGCGTGAAAGAACTCCATACGCTACATAAGGAGCTATGCCACCCAGGCGTAACACGAATTGTTCATGCAGTAAGGAGTAGGAACCTATCCTTTTCAGTGGAGGACGTTAGAAAAATTACAAATTCCGGCCGAACGTGTGCTGAGTAAAACCCAAATTTTATAGACCTACACCTGGAACCTTAATAAAAGCAACACAGCCATTTGAAAGGCTCAAAATAGATTTTAAAGGCCCACAACCATCCTAAACACGAAACCGATATATGCTGACTATTGTGGATGAATATTCACGGTTCCCCTTTGCCTTTCCTTGCCCAGATAACAACGATCAGGGAATGTCTCTGTTCCCTGTTTGCTATCTTTGGGGTACCAGCATATATACATATAGATCGAGGGGCGTCCTTCATGTCCGAGGAGCTCCGACAATTCTTATAGGAACGGAGAGTGGCAATAAGCCGGATGACCCCGTGCAACCCACAGGGTAACGGCCAAAGTGAGCGGTACAACGGCCTTATTTGGAAAACTATTCAATTGGCTGCTTCAACCAACAATTGCTCAATAAATAATTGGGATAATCTTCTTCCAGCAGCCCTATACGCCATACGATCTTTACTGTGTACAGCAATCAACAATGGTTCAATGGCACCGGATCCAGAGAGATTGAAAGATTTCTACCTTTCAGCGGGGAGCTCGCTTCCCCCTTGGCTCTCTCAACCAGGTACGGTTCTCCTAAAACGCCACGGTCGCTATATCAAGCTTGACCTGTTGGTAGACGAAGTAGAATTGATAGAAGCAAACCCCCAGTACACACTTGTGCAACACCTGGACGGAAGGCGAGCAACCGTTTCTCTCAGAGACCTGTCTCCAGCCGGAGATGTAACAGATTCAAAAACTACCCTAAAGGAGAGACCTGGTCCCTCTAAAGCTGAAACTCAGCCGGTAGACTACCATACCGGAATTGCTCCCGATACATTACACTCGGATGATGATACAGTTACCGCTACACATCTGTCAGACCTTTCAGAAGAATCAACATCTGAAATACTGAGGATACCATATGATCCTGATGAGCGATCAATACCCCAGAATGTGTCCATCCAGAAACGGATCCTGATGATCAATATTCAGACTCAGAGCGGCCTCATCCACAGAGAAGGAAATATTTCAGGACGAAATATTTCAGCTCGAATAGGTGACCTTATGTCCCCTAATTCAAATAACCCGTTGCCAGACCGTGAACTACCTAGACGTTCACAAAGAACTCATAAAGAACCAAGATATTTAAAAGATTTCCTACAATGAGTAACGAAATACGTAGGGGAGAATGTACTTATAAATCGAACTTAATTACCTCCCCTTGAATATCTGTCTGTATAAGAGTATCCCCCTGACTACGTCAGTTAGATCGTAGTCAGAGTAAAGTGGAATAAAGCTTTCTAGAGTCTAAAGCACTGGTTCTGTTTTTACTACATTACATACTTTAAGTTGTAGCGAGATCGAACGGCAAAACTCACAAACCTGTGATGAGACAACAACGGCCCGTCTGTCGAAGAGACAGCGAGTGGCATGTTGTGCGTGTGGGCGGAAGCAGAAATGTGACGAGCCCAACTAGTGGTGAAATCGTGAGTGTCCTTGAGGCCGCGATTTGTAGTGGCAAGTCTCGTAGCTGGTGATACGAGAGTTGTGACGTGTCTCGGCCAGACCGAGTATAAAAGGAGACGGTTGGACAGTGGCGAGGAGCAAAACACGACAGACTCAGTTTGTCAAAATTCGTCTCAAGTGTCTTTGGTAGAATCAGAATTACATTTCGTTTGTTAGATAAGTAAAAAATAAAAAAAGAGAGAAACAAACTCATTGAGTTATCTGTGATTTTTTCCAACATTCGTGAAAGAATGCAAGCGTTTATTTTTGGATGAATCGGTTAGCGCGTGTACCTAGCTAGTTAGAACCTTGTAACAGTATGACCCGCATTATTACCACTCCCTTAATACAACTTCCGGCTATATGCCGAGATGTGTCGTGCACTTATGTAACCATTTTCGGATAAATAAAAATTATTTGAGATGGGTGCAGAAGTGTACTCACATCAATGTGTAAACACTCAATGTATCTTTCTTTTAAAATGAATAACATTTTTGAAGTGAGTGCATGAGTGTGCTCACTTCAAATATCCACATCAAATAGTGGGAAAGAGATTTCCCTCGTTTATTTATTTCACTTTTATTATGACGTAAGTGATGTTGTTGATTGACGTAACGTCGTAAGTAATGGCATTTGCAAAACTGAAATCTTGTTTAGAAAGGTGGCGGGAAAAAACAGATTTGGCGTAGACTGAAATGATGTAATGTGTGGTATTAGTGTGTCTGAACATTCTAGTTCATCTGACATCTATGTTGGTTTCTCCTGCAGCAAGTTTGGCAGTTAAAGAATTAATATCTATCAAATTGGTAGTAAAATGTCAACAGTCGATAATTAGTACTAACATTACTAACCTTAAGTAATAAAAAAAATAGAGAGAGAGAGAGAGAGAGAGAGAGAGAGAGAGGAGAGAGAGAGAGAAAAGAAACTGACTGAGTTATATGTGCTTGTTTACAACATATAAGAAAGAGATTTCCCTCGTCACATAACCTAGTGAGAAGTTAAGGGTGATTATTTTTTTTAAAAAGATGCGTTATGTCTATCTTTATTTTCGTATTTTTTTCCTTTTCTGAGATAAGCAGCAAGCCTTACTTTCGTACATCTTTCAATATTCTCTTTGAATCATTTGTATATATTTCTTGTTTATCGTATTTCGGAACAAATCCTTTTTTTTATCGCATGACTTCTGGACTTTGTCATATTTTGATACAGCTTCCATTCATATTCTTTATCTTGCAGTTTTGTGTTTATTTCTACGAGTGCATTTAAAGAGAAATATGTGCGTTTATTCCTCTTTCTGATAGGAGACATTTTCTGGTTAATAAGCTTTGATCTTGTTTTATTTCTTTCGCTTTGCTTGTCATTCTATGTACATTCTTCTACCGTATTCTAAAAAAAACTACTCCCTGTCTATTGTATATACTGTTGAAGTCATAACTTTTAAAATAACTGGCGGTAATTTTCTTTTTTATAATTCAATATGATATTATATAAGAATCCATAACATATGTGACACCAAAGATGGGGAGTAGTTTAACCCTTAGATTGCAGTGAAATATAATAAAAAGAGCTCTCCATGGTTCAAAACTAACATAACTTGTGTAAAACCTAAACCATCAAATAACTGTTCTTTATCAAGCTTCATGACATCGCTCCGTAATATATATATATATTATATATATATATTATATATATATATATTATATATATATATATATAAAGAAATTTGAAAAAAAAGACCACACAGATGCTATTATCTGTATGTTTTTTTTTAAATGTCTTCTCTGATATACTGACGGATTCACTTTCTTCTTCTTCTTCTTCTTCTTCTTCTTCTTCTTATTATTATTATTATTATTATTATTATTATTATTATTATTATTATTATTATTAAATATATAATTCAAGGTAATACAAATGACTGGTAAGTAAGAGATGATTCTATTTGGGATCTTCGAAATCTCACTGTACAACAATACTGGTGCAAGCATATATACTCATACAAGGATTTTTATAAATCCCTAATAAGAGCTCAATGTATAATAATCAATAAATTAGATTATATGCACCGCAATATTTAACTCTCAAAGAAAGAAAAACTTAACAAACCGTCATCCTGTTATATTTTATCTAAACCAAAAACAAAACTTTTGAGTTCTAGCCTCATCAGACGAGTTTTACGAAATACCTTTTTAATTATTAGTAGTTACAATACTATTCTCTCTATTACTAACCTTAAGTTATAGTCAATTGTAATAAAATTAAAACTAAAACCATTGCTACCCTCAAAGTTAAAGTACTTTAATCCTAATCATTAACAGATATATTAGATTATCATTATTAAAAATTATTCCCTCAAAATTCTTCCTCTTCATTTTTGATAATATATCATTAATTAATATTACTATATCAATATTACTATAACCACTAATTATCAATCAAGTAAAACAATATCATAAACTCACATATTACATATTACATATTCTTATTTTACATCATTTTACATTAATATATATATATATATATATATATATAATATATATATATAATGGAAATATTTTATTTTATTCCTACTTTTGACTTGAGACATTTTCAATTTAATAAACTTTCTTTTACTTTTTGCGTCATTCTTTAAAAGGAAACCACTGGCTTTTCTGGATTTACAATATTTCCTTCTCCTACACTTGTTGCCTACCCAAGGTTAAAGAGCTCAGTCCGCACTACTATTTACCTATAGGTGGAGGGAAATAGTTGGATGCTGA
The DNA here is from genome assembly GCA_023376005.1 of Doryteuthis pealeii. Classification (NCBI taxonomy): domain Eukaryota; kingdom Metazoa; phylum Mollusca; class Cephalopoda; order Myopsida; family Loliginidae; genus Doryteuthis; species Doryteuthis pealeii. Next base: position 65,076,792 of record CM042148.1, read on the forward strand.
CCATACCCAATGGTATTCATGTTATTTGAAATGCAACATGTCCATTTCCCGCGACAATAGACTTTAAACAACGCGCCACTAACTACATCCATGAACTACACTGTGGAAAATGTCCGAGCTGTTGGATTATTCTGGTAAATAAGCTGTGTTGGAAACCACCACTTAAACTCATAGACTCGGTGTGGTTACGTGGATTAAACCCAGCAAATCAACAGCTCGAATACGTGGTTAATCAACTATTTGATCAACGTTATTTTGCACGTTATTATTCGACATTGACCAACGGACCTGCAACCAATGACTTTGCTCAACGCAAGGATTTTATCCAACCAAAGGTACAACCAAACTAACACTACCCAATACTAAGGGACACCAAGGTACAACCAAAGGATCATGCCCAACATGAAGGGACACCAAGAAACAACCAAAGGATCATACCCAATACTAAGGGACACCAAGGAACAACAAAAGGATCATACTCAACACTAAGAGACATCAAAAAACAACCAAAGGATCTTATCCAACTCTAAGGGACACCAAGTACCAACCAAAGGATCATATCCAACATGAAGGGACACCAAGTAACAACCAAAGAAACTTACCCAACACTAAGGGACACCAAGGAACAACCAAAGGATCATACCCAACACTAAGGGACACCAAGGAACAACCAAAGGATCATGCCCAACATGAAGGGAAACCAAGAAACAACCAATGGATCATACCCAACACGAAGGGACACCAAGGAACTACCAAAGGATCATACCCAACACTAAGAGACACTAGGAAACAAACAAAGAATCATCCCCAACACGAAGGGACACCCAGGAACAACCAAAGGATCATATCCAATACTAAGGGACACCAATGAATAACTAAAGGATCATACCCAAGACTAAGGGAAACCAAGGAACAACCAAAGGTTTCTTCATTAAAGACTGCGCTCTGCTTAATATAAACGTTCTCCACTGTAAAGTGCTCTCACTTGAGGTTTAGAAATGACCACAAAATTCGTAACACGAGTATTTAACCAATTGCAATTCTACACTGAATCACCGGAATACGAAAAGAGAAAGCGCTTCTAAAAAGTTATAATAAACTTCAGTTGTTTGTAATATTTTTAATAACTACTGTATCCACGTTCTCTTTGAATTTTGGTTACTTTAATTGCATAGGGACGTCATCATCCAGCTATCATCTAAGAGACAATTGAGTTGCTTGTTATATTGCCTGAAATTTATCAAATTAACCGGTAAAATTTTAGTATAATTACGGGAGCTATCGCCACAAGGTTCCTCGATAGGAAGCGGTAATATGTGTAATGTCTCTGAGGTAATCAACAAACGTTTGTGACATCCACACCAATGACATTGAGAGGCATGACGTGTTTTGAGGAACGTAAATATATTCCATCAGAACGCTTCTTTATTTCTCTTTTGTTAACGTATCTTTTGTGACGATGGAACGCTACAAATTTGAAATCAAATTAAAAATGGGAGTTGTTCTTGTTTCTTTAGTTATTTTAGTTCCACCATTTTAAAATAGAAAGTTAGATTTTCAAGAGATGAGGGGTTTTTTTGTTTAAGTTTTGTGTGTTTATTTCGATTCGATAAAAGACAACTGGAAAATTTTCTTAGATATTCGGGAGTTATTACATTAGTTTGATAGGAAGCAATAACGTTTTTGCAACTAAAAATAGGCTCATTTTTCTCAAATAGATGCCGTTGACAAACTAAGCAATAACGATTTTAACCATTTTAATACAAGTCTTTTCTAAAGAGTAACGTGTTTTTATATCATACTAACCATAGTAACCCGCGCTTCGTTGTAAAACTTTGAACAAATATTTTCTATGTCATGGAAATGAAACTTTAATTCTGAATCAATTTTGATTTGATTAATTTTCATGCAAGAAATAGAGAAAAAAAACAACACAAAAACCCCGCCCCGCTAAAAAAAAAGAAGGAACAAACAAACATGCAAATAATGAGTATCTTTGAAGCAATAAAAGTCTCATCAGTTTCCAAAAAACCCTGTCTGATGATTGGGTGAGTTTTTGTTGCTATAAATTATTACATGAAACTAATAGTAACTGATGAACTAAAGAAAACAAGATAATGATTATTTTAGTTTTTATACTGCTCTGCTTTGCCGGCATTAGAGCACTTTACTTTATCCAACGTTTGCGTTATTTCCCATCCCTTACACACACAACACACACACACACACAATATATATATATATATAATATATATATATATATATATTTTATTAAATATGAAATAAAATAATAATAACAGAGAATTATAAAATCTTTAGGCATACAAAGAATAACGGCCTTCATCAGAGTAAAATGTTTGATATTTGATATGATGAAGGTCAATATTCTTTGTATGCTTAAAGATTTTATAATTTTCTATTATTTTATTTTATATTTAAAATAATAATAGATAGAATACATGTGTACATAAACTCCTGACCGAAACACGTGTTAGTAAATATTATTCATCCATTCAACATTTCTTTCCTTTATTTATTTTTCCTTTCAACATAACGTCGGATTCATTTCCATTTTCAACTTCACACACACACACACACACACACACACACACACACACATATATACATATATATATATATATATATAATATATATATATATATATATAATATGTGTAAAAATGGAAAAGGAATTGAATCCGACAATATGAGGAAAAATGAGTAAAGAAAAGAAAAGTAAATGGATAAAATGAATTTAATCGATATCACATTAATCGATATCACTTACACATGTGTTTCGGTCAGTTTATGTGTTATGATTCTTGTATGTGTACGAAATATTTTCACACACATAAACTGACCGAAACACATGTGTAAGTGATATCGATTAATGTGATATCGATTAAATTCATTTTATCCATTTACTTTTTTTTTCTTTACTCATTTTTCCTCATATTATATTATACATATATATATATATATATATATATATATATATATATATATATATATATATCACTAAGTATTTGGTATACAGGAGGTTTGAGAATTCATGAGGGTTCAGTGAATGGAAAATACAGCTATTTCATTTCTCATTCATGCGATAGGGCCTGCAAGGATATGGTTGATAATGAAACATTGGGTGGATTTTTTAACATATTATTCTTTTTCGCTATTGAATAGTACAGCACCATTAAGTAAAGGCTTAACAGTGATTTAATGATAGCCTAGTCACTGATCATTCTCCCCTCGGGAGAGTATAATCCCATCTCTGTAATAACATTAACTTAAATTTTGGTTGGTTGGTTGGTTGGTTGGTTGGTTGATTGGTTGGTTTTTACGGCATGTCAACCCTTGTTAGGTTATTTCATGCCGAAGATGTTTTGTTTTATTCATTCTTGATGCGTATTGAAAATCATTTTTTTTAACCCAATCTTTTAAATACATTTTTTAAAACACATTTTTTCTATTTATCTCATAGATGGGACCCTAACAGGTACACCCACTCCCCTTCAGGGTCCACTTGGGAGTAATGGCAGTGAAGTGGTACTCCACACTTCCTAGAGCTCCAGAAGCGGAACTTCACCATTAGATATTTTTAACGCCATAACCAGGGTACGAAGTCCCTCAACCACTGCGTTCTAGTACATACATGATAAAAAAGGGCTGGAGGTTTTCCATAAGCGCAATGGTTTGGGGACAATCATATTTTACTAGAGCTTGATGTCACCAGGTGATTGCTCGGAGGGAGCCTCTCCGATTACCCGTCTAGCCTAAGTAGGTGCCAAAGTGGAGTGTTGCATGTCATGGACAGCCACCAATATTCCGTCCTAAAGCATCACGAACTGCCACCCACGGTCAACAGGTGATCCCATTGGGGGCGGGGTCTTACCCTTCGGACGAAGTGCAGTCGTTGATTTCTAAAGCCCCGGCCGTTAGGGCTGTTAGTGTTACAATTCATGTGAGGTCATGAATTTTGAACAGACCCTGTAGCTAGAATTAAGTTGATGTCTGTCAGATTTAGAATCAAGGGGTCCATGGAAAAATACCGGGACTGTTGGTAACCCTTGACCCCCAGAGGCGCAGATTTCACGCGCCATGACAAACACGTGACAGTTACTTTTAGAGTTTAGATTCGACCCGGCTTCCAGGGAGGTTAGACGTGCTCTGGGGGCTGATCTCATCCGCACGGAATTAAATCATGTGCTAGATAAATAATAATGGCTTGATCAAGCATACAATGTCTGTCAGTTATTAAAAACAAGCAATGCCCAGACCACCAGAATATAGAAGAATTAACAAAGAAGAAAATTGACCCCTCTGAAGAATGAAAGTCAACTAGCCAAGACAATGGCGGCCAGACAGGATAGTTAGAACTAGCAACAAGTAATAAAGTAAGACCATTTTTCTCTAATCTAAGTCTCTGTTTTCTTTCTCTGTCTGTCTTCTCTCGCTCTGTCTCTGTCTCTGTCTGTCTGTCTGTCTCTGTCTTGTTCTCTGTCTCTCTCTCTCTCTCTCTCTAGCAAAATAAACTCTCTCTGTTTATATACCGATGTTGGGTATAAACATTAGCTTTTGGGGTGCTCTTCCACTATGTGATCTACCGAGATGTTTACATTCCAATATGTGATCTACCCACTAACTACCAATTATTTTTCCAATTAAACTAACCCTAACCCTAACCATATCTTTTTTCTCCTAGTAGATCACATGCCATGAATAGTAGATCAATAGTAGATGACAAACCTTCGGTAGATCCCATATTGGAAGAGCACCGTTTTTTGGTGATAACATGTAAAAAATCATTGTTATATTTCCTCTTAATTTTTTTTTCTAATATCTCTTGGTCTTCTGTTATTATTTTTTATTCGTATCATGATTTTCTTCTGGGATCGGCCGGATTTATGGTTTCTTTGCCTGGGATCTCTCTCTCTCTCTCTCTCTCTCTCTCCTCTCTCTCTCTCTCTCTCTCTCTCTCTCTCCGCGTTTCATCTTTGTGTTCTTTTATCAAAAAGAATACACGGAGAGATTTTCTTGTGTGCATTTTTCTTATTCTACCGAAAGATTCTTTTTGGGATTTTTCTGTTTTCCTACTAATTCTAAACTACATTACCAGCTAAAAATCATAGATTATGCTTATCTATTATAGGGCCGGTTTAGTTCAGTCGGCAGAGTGTCCGGCTGGGGACCTCAAGGTTCCTAGTTCGATACCGGCCCTCGCCAATTCAGTGTATGAGTAGCGCAGTGATCTGTGTAGTAAAGTAAAGAGCTGATGGTAAGTGTGTCGCACCGCCTCAGACACTAAAAACAATATCCTTTATCTAGCGCTAATGAAAAGGGGATAGACTCTCTCATTGTCTGGTTGATACCGACTTGAGCCAACCCCTAACGACTTACTTTTTACTTTTTATTATTTAACATATAGAAGAGCTAGAATCATCAAAAGGCATGCATCCAATTATTATCCCCCAGCTATGGGTGAATCGGAAGGCAGACTAAACTCTTTAACCAGTCAAGGAGAAAGAAAACTCTGAATTCAAACATCTTAAACTCCACTCATGAAATTGATATTGTGCCGACTCGTATATATATATATATATATATATATATATATATATATATATATATATATATGGACTCTCCCGTCGATTTTCGACGTATGAGGGTTCATACACACAATGAACTCCCACACAGGGATTTGTTTATAAGGGTGAAGGCTTGTGTTGGACCATCCACTCTTTTTGGCACAGTCGATAGGAAAGAATTGGTGCATCAAGGGTTGCCACAAACCCAATCAACGACCGATCTCAGGAATTTTGAATTCAGAGTTATCCCTCTCCTAGACTGGTTACCTACCCAAGGCTGAAGAGCCCAGTCCGCCCTACTATTTAACCCATAGCTGGAGGGAGAATATATGGATTCATACCTTTCCCAAGGGTAATAGCGCTATGTGAAATGCCAACAGCTTTGTCTAGGAATATATATATATATATATATATATATATATATATATATATATATATACACCTTTCCGCACGAGTATGATGTGACACATTGCCAATTTCATAAGCGGATTTAACAGGTTTCAATTCAGAGTTTTTCTTCGCCTAGACTGGTTGCCTTACCAAGACAAAGAACCTAGCCCTCCCTATAATGTAGAGAGGATAATTGGATGCATCCCTTTTCCAAGGGTATTAGCATTATGTGAAATGCAAATAGATTTGAACTCGAGTCACCGAGTCCATTTCCTGCGACGATAACCATTACATATCGTTGATAGGAGTGCAAATAATATTTTGATGCACTTTAATATCAAAGATAACTTTAAGAAAGTCTACAAAGGAACAAGTCATTGTGTCCCGATTACACATTGGTCACACAAGACTAACGCACTCCTATATATATACTCAAACAAGAACAACAACCACAGTGTGAAACATTTCAAACCCCTTTCACTGTTAAACACTTAATCCTGGAATGCGAGGTTTTTTGTTCTCATCAGAAACTGTTATTTTAATGCAAACAATATGAAAGATCTATTTGAAAATGTCAACATGGTGGAAATTCTGTCCTTTTTGAGGGAAATAAAATTATACCATAAAATATAGACATGAACTTAAACAATACCGTACAACATGATCCCCAATGGTGCTAAGACATTGTTAAAACCAATTACTAAAAAAGTATAATATATAAGTAAGTCTACGGGGCGGCCTAAAGTCGGTATCAGCTAGTCAGCGAGGGAGTCTATCCCCTTTTCAATAGCGCTAGACCAAGGAGATTGTTTTAGCATCTGAGGTGGAGCGCCACACCAACCATTAGCTCCTTACTTTACCGCACAGATCCCTGTGCTACTCATACGCTGAGTTGGTGAGGACCGGTATCGAACTAGGAACCTTGTGGTTTCTAGCCGAACGCTCTACCGACTGAGCTAACCCGGCCCCAAAATATATGAGTACACAACATATATTATTTCCTAAGCGTTAGGCATGCGATAACACCAGACGGGTTGATATGCCGTTAAAATCAATCAACTAACTAACCAACATCTAATATTAAACAGAAATTTGTGAGTCCTTTTATCTTAGTTTGATCCCAGTAGAGACTCTGTTTCATTCTTCTATGTACAACGCGTGGGAGTGTTAGCATTCCCTAAAAATGTGTTTTTTAAAGAAGCTTTTTTAATAGAATACATTTCAAAGAAGTTTTTTTTTTGTTCGGCAAGATAGGCGTAAACTGTGAGATAAAGAAATACGGGTAGATACTTTGATCCCCTTCTTTTACAGTTTTTTTATTCATGTCTTTTTTTTTTAATTTTGTAAATATCAAATCCAGATTCAATGGTTTATTAAAGCCTATTGCAAAGCTGTGTATTAAAGATCGTGATAATCTACAAAGAATAAAGAAACATTGGCGAAGAAAGTTTTTTTTTTTTTTTTTGTAAATTCTGTCTCGAGCAAAAAAGGAAAGCTCGTTAAGGCTATTTGAAATCGTCCATATTTTGTGGAAAAAAACATCGTAGCTGTAAAAACAACCATATAAACGCACACACACACACACACACACACACACACACACACACACATGTACACACCCACATATACACACATACACACAGAAACAAACACACACATATAAATACAAGGTGTGTCAAAACAGTATCGAATTTTGTGTACTTTTTGACTCACCTTGTATTCTAAAAAAGGTCCATTAATTCTTCATTTCTATCTTGGTAAATACAGCTTTAAACTTGGCACGTTTTTGACACACCTTGTATTCTGAAAAACTTATATATATATATATATATATTATATATATATATATATATATATATATATATATATAGGTATATGTAAAAACAAAATTTCTTTTGCGATGAAACAAAGAAAATACAGTGCTCAATCACAGTTTGTAAGAGCTAATATTTATTTATTTTACAATGTTTTCATAGATCAATGTTCATTATCAACGACCGCGGTTTCATGCCGAAGCAATCATCAGGTTGAGAAGTAAGATCCAATGGTGTTTGTTGTGGTTCTTTACTCAAAGACACATTCAAATTTTTTTAAAATAATAACAGCGTTCGGGAAAATTTAACCGACGTTATTTACAATCCTAAATGTGTCTTTGAGTAAAGAACCACAACAAACACCATTGGATCTTACTTCTCAACCTGATGATTGCTTCGGCATGAAACCGCGGTCGTTGATAATGAACATTGATCTATGAAAACATTGTAAAATAAATAAATATATTATATATATATATATATATATATTATTGTAGTTATATATGAGCAAGAGTAAAAAAAAATATCCCCACTTTCATCAGAACATCAGAACATATGTTTATTATTTTCACACTGCGTTCTGTGCATGCATGCTCATAGATGGCTCTGTTGTGGTCATGTGATCGAAGTTTGAACCTGATCGTGGCATTTTGCTTGCTGTTTTTACAGTTTGAACATAGCTGCTCGGAAGTACTGTTCGGAAGAGGTGTCAGGGGCTGAAATTGATCAGATGCTTTTAGTACAATACGAGGACAGTGTACTACTTCAGCGAAGTTTCAAAATGCCCGGACAAGCGTGACGTATGAAGAGAGATCAGGACAACCAACCAACAAACCAACAAACCAACCACAGATTCTTTTTAAAAATTAGTTTGCAAGATCGCTTTCTACATTTCACTTTCTGGTCCGCTCGAATAGCAAAATCCGCTATCGCATCTCAACGCCTCATATATCGTTATATCCTCATAATCTCTTGGGGTTATTTCGCCAAACTAAGTCAACAATTGTTTTACATCTTTAAGGTTTCCATACTCCACAAAAATGTATCTTCTGAAAATCACTACATTTTACCCTTTTGTTACAATTTTTGTGGCCATCCTTAGGCTCCGAACAAGAGCATTCTCCAGCGGAGATCCCTTGTGTTAATCAGAGCGGGATCCTTAGTGTATGTGTACTCTTAGTGTTGTTTATGATCCTGTGGTTGTTACGTGGTGTCCCTTAATGTTGGGTATGATCCTTTGGTTGTTTCTTGGTGTCCCTTAATGTCGGGTATTTACAGTATTTATGTCGTCTCCCATACCAAGCTGATTTGCCACAAATTTTACAGAAGAAAAGCAGTAGACAAAGACCTGTGAATATGATTTAAAGAAAAAAAAATGGTTATGGAAAACTAAAGGTTATTTCCTCTAAATCCAACCTAAAAAAGGGGAACCACTCTAATTGACTGATGAATTATTTATTTATTGATCTACTAGGAAAAAAGAAGACGAGGTTAGGGTTAGGGTTTACGGTTAGTTTAATGGGAAAATAATGGGTTGATTAATTAACAGATAAAATTCATTGAGAGTGGTTCCCCTTTTCCTTATAGGAAATAACCTACTTAACTCTTTTTGACATTAAATAACCCACAGAGTTTGATATGCCGTTAAATGTTTAGATGTACCAAGAAGCAGTGTAAAATATTTTTACAACATTTAAAAACTAAACATAGTTCCGTATTTACAGTTGTCTCCAAAACTGAGCTGACTCACCATAAATTGTACAGAAGACAAGCAGTAGACAAAGACGTGTAAATATAATTAAAGAAAAGAAAACGTTGTCTCAGCTGCTTAAAGAGAAGGACAATAACGTCACACGTTTCTTTCGTTGATTGACTGCTTGAAAAGAAACAGGTTAGGGGCCCATAACCCGTTTTTTTTACAATATATCTTTCTACTTTCTCCCTGCTCACTATCTCTATCTCTCTCCCCTTCTGATTTCCTTCTCTTCCTCTCCAATGATTCCTGCTTGACCATTCAAAACCTCTCCTCACTAACGCTTACCCACCCACTTGACCTTCTATACTCTCCACCTCCTCCCGCCACACTAGCCTTCTATAAAACACTTGTATGATAACCTGATAATTCATTAAAACAACTGATGATGCCGAGCTCAATGCTCTAGCGAAATATATCCTACACACTTTTGTCTGAATTTTGTTCTTTTGTTCCTCACATCTCCACACACACACACCACACACACACACACACACACCATATATATATATATAATATATATATATAATATATATATATATATATATATAACAGCTGTAAACATGTTACAATTTGTGTAATTCATGAATTGTTGGCACACCCTGTAACGAGAATAAGGGCCGTTAACTTTGAAGTCAAGGGGGCCAGTGGAAAATACGTGACTGTTGGTAACCCCCTGACCCCTAGAGGCGCGAATCCCACGTGCCATGAGAAACAAGTGATTAGTTTGAATTTTCAGATTCGACCGGACATTGAGGTAGAATAGACGTGTCGCTGCTGAGGTCGATCCCTCATCCGCGCAGTGATATGGGCTAGATAAAATTTTAAAAAAGCTTGATCAACTCAACTAGACGAGATGTTGGCCAGAGAAGAAGAAAAGGAAACAGAAGACGGGAACATGACAACTAGAAGCAGTAATGAAGTTAGCAAGACGCGAGTAAGAACTCCTCTCCAAGTAAGTCTCTAATTTGTCTCTCTCTCTCTCTCTCTCTCTCTCTCTCTCTCTCTCTCTCTCTCTCTCTCTCTCTCTCTCTCTCTCTGTGTATCTCCTTTATATATAATCTGAGAACTCTCTCTGAACACTCTCTCCACCTCGTTTATATACCTGATGTTCGATGTTTGGGTGTGTATATAACAAACATATATAACGGTACATGTATAGATCAAAGGGTATGAAAACACACAATGCTGTTAAAATGAAAATATTTGAAATCATTTTCATAGCTAATATTGAACAATGAAGATATACAATCATGACGTTGGTGGAGAAACGCGCAGCGGATGTGCAAATGATGAAGTGATCGCATGACTTGCATGCTTTTTTGGAACAGCAATGCTTCCGGTTTGAATTTAAATTATTTTCTGCTTCTCTCTCGATGAGTCCGGATTAAAAACAAGCTCTGATGATGATTTTTTCTAAATCGAAACATTGTTCAATATTAGCTATGAAAATGATATAAAATATTTTCATTTTAACAGCATTGTTGTATTGTATGTATTATATATATATATAAATATATATATATATTATATATATATAGTTGAAAAATAGAAATGAATCGAACAAATGTTGAAAGGATAATAAATAAAGGAAAGAAAAAGTTGAATGGATAAAATTAATTTAATGAATTACCAACACGTGTTTCGGCCAGGAGTTTGTGCATGTACACATTGTATTCTATTTATTATTATTTTATATACAAAATGAAATAAAACAAAATAAAAATAATAGAAAAAATAGAAAAATTTTTAAGTATACAAAAAGCGCCCTGATCATGATCGTTTTTTGTATACTTAAAAATTTGTCTCTCTGTCTCTGCCTCTGTCTCCGTCAAGGAATCATCCTCGCTGCACCTCCCAACCCAATGAAAAACACTGCCCATAAGACATATACAAGCACTCACGACACTCGCCAAAAAACCCTAACATCATCATATCCCCCGCCGATAAAAGCGGCGGCGTAGTCATCATGTAAAATCGGAATACATAGCAAAAATTGAAAACACTATTGACACAACCTTACACCAAAAAAAAAAAAAAAAAAAAAAAAAAAAAAAAAAAAAAAAAAAAAAAAAAAAAAAAAAAAAAAAAAAAAAAAAAAAAAAAAAAAAAAAAAAAAAAAAAAAAAAAAAAAAAAAAAAAAAAAAAAAAAAAAAAAAAAAAAAAAAAAAAAAAAAAAAAAAAAAAAAAAAAAAAAAAAAAAAAAAAAAAAAAAAAAAAAAACAAAAAAAAAAAAAAAAAAAAAAAAAAAAAAAAAAAAAAAAAAAAAAAAAAAAAAAAAAAAAAAAAAAAAAAAAAAAAAAAAAAAAAAAAAAAAAAAAAAAAAAAAAAAAAAAAAAAAAAAAAAAAAAAAAAAAAAAAAAAAAAAAAAAAAAAAAAAAAAAAAAAAAAAAAAAAAAAAAAAAAAAAAAAAAAAAAAAAAAAAAAAAAAAAAAAAAAAAAAAAAAAAAAAAAAAAAAAAAAAAAAAAAAAAAAAAAAAAAAAAAAAAAAAAAAAAAAAAAAAAAAAAAAAAAAAAAAAAAAAAAAAAAAAAAAAAAAAAAAAAAAAAAAAAAAAAAAAAAAAAAAAAAAAAAAAAAAAAAAAAAAAAAAAAAAAAAAAAAAAAAAAAAAAAAAAAAAAAAAAAAAAAAAAAAAAAAAAAAAAAAAAAAAAAAAAAAAAAAAAAAAAAAAAAAAAAAAAAAAAAAAAAAAAAAAAAAAAAAAAAAAAAAAAAAAAAAAAAAAAAAAAAAAAAAAAAAAAAAAAAAAAAAAAAAAAAAAAAAAAAAAAAAAAAAAAAAAAAAAAAAAAAAAAAAAAAAAAAAAAAAAAAAAAAAAAAAAAAAAAAAAAAAAAAAAAAAAAAAAAAAAAAAAAAAAAAAAAAAAAAAAAAAAAAAAAAAAAAAAAAAAAAAAAAAAAAAAAAAAAAAAAAAAAAAAAAAAAAAAAAAAAAAAAAAAAAAAAAAAAAAAAAAAAAAAAAAAAAAAAAAAAAAAAAAAAAAAAAAAAAAAAAAAAAAAAAAAAAAAAAAAAAAAAAAAAAAAAAAAAAAAAAAAAAAAAAAAAAAAAAAAAAAAAAAAAAAAAAAAAAAAAAAAAAAAAAAAAAAAAAAAAAAAAAAAAAAAAAAAAAAAAAAAAAAAAAAAAAAAAAAAAAAAAAAAAAAAAAAAAAAAAAAAAAAAA
>CM042148.1:65094488-65114488 GCA_023376005.1 Doryteuthis pealeii
CTTATCCACTTGCCACTTTAACCTTTTCGTTGCAGTTATGAAATCATTTGGATTGAAACCATTGTAGACCCTTAAATATTTTCCTCTACTATTATTATTATTACTAGCAAATATATGCAAGTATTTTTTTCATGTAATAAAATATTATATCAAATTAGAAAGGCTAATGAAACTAAATAAGAATTCAGATTTGAAACAGAGGTGGGTAGAATCAAAAAGTAGAATAACTGAAACTTACTTTTCCATCACTCCCGTCTTTCATTGCTAGATATTCCTAATTTAACTATTTAGTTTAAATAGGAAGTAAAGAATTAAATTACCGTTATTTTTCCTTGTTAATGGATTTCTTTTAAGATTTATCCCCGAGATTTTTGCTCATATTTATTAAAATAAAACCAAACCATTAGAAAACAATAATACTAAGCGAATATTTATTAAAATAAAGCTTTTAATATCAATATGCAAATTAGCCTTCCCGTTCACACTGTAAACCACTATTTTGTTGTATATATAAATACAATTGCATGTTATTAATATGTAGATGGTCAACAGTATTAATAATCTAAACAATTTCATTAATAATTCAGGTTTAAATGAAAATAAAATGATGGAGAACGTGGCGTAAATAACTTAGGGAATTGTGAGTAGTAGTATAGTTTCGCTTATAGACAAACTTACAATCTCCATTATAATGAGAAGATTATTATTAACGTATATATATATATATATATATGAGGAAAAATGAGTAAAGAAAAGAAATGTAGATGGATAAAAATGAATTTTATCTATATCACTTTTAATCGATATCACTTACACATGTGTTTCGGTCTGTTTATCAAAATGTATACGGATTTACGTTACTATTATTATTAAAATAATCAGATGGAGTTGAAATGATGATGATATATACTTACATATATTTGATATATTTTATACATTTTCCTATTATTATTATCATCATCATTTCAACTCCATCTGATTATTTTAATAATAATAATAACGTAAATCCGTATACATTTTGATAAACAGACCGAAACACATGTGTAAGTGATATCGATTAAAAGTGATATCGATAAAATTCATTTTTATCCATCTACATTTCTTTTCTTTACTCATTTTTTCCTCATATTGTCGGATTAATTTTCCATTCCCACACACACACACACACACACACACACACACACACACACATATATATATATATATATATATATATATATATATATATATATATCCTTACTTATGTCAAGTTTGATATTGGGTATAGCAACGTCTTATCTTTCTTTACAGATAAATTTACTCATTTTTGTTGCTATACTCACACAGTTTCAGCCGCTCTACTCTCCCGCCTTCTTCGTATGCCTTTTTAGTATTCATTAACCTTCTTGGAATTCCGAACTAACCCTTTGTTTGAATAAGAATGTAAAAAACAGAAAGAATACGTTGTAAAGTGATCGTGTTCTGACTGTAAGAAGGTGGGGACCCAAAAATTGCGTAGGCGTCTTGACTGGAAGAGGCATCACAAAAGGGTTTCTCGGGTGTCTGGAATGCTTTATAACCAATCCGAATCGTGATCGATTCAGCTTCTGGCTGGAATTTCAACGGAACATAACTCCCGTCGAACTCTGTGTATGCAATCCTAATCTCGACCTCACCATTTCCAAGAATAAAAATATAAACTGTATTTTTATACTTGTGTTCGTCGCAGTATGGAGTAAGTTTCAGTTATTCTATTTTTCGATCTTACCCACCTGTTTCAAATCTGCATTCTTATTTAGTTTCATTAGCCTTTCTAATTTAATATAATATTTTATTAGATTAAAACAAATACTTGCAACAGGATTCCGTCGGATGGATTAACAGACCATGACGTGCAAATACTCCACTTTTGCCCCTACTTAGGATTGACGAGCGTTTGGAGAAAAAAAAGAATTTTCAATACCAATCAAGAATGAATAAATCAAAATGTCTTCGGCATAAAATAACCCAACAAGGGCGGACATGCCGTAAAATCCACCAACCAACCAATCAATCAACTTCCTATACTTGTTGTTATGTTTGGCCTTAACTATTTTCGCTTAGATATAAGTTCTTATTATATTGTTTCGTTCTGCTATTATGAGATATTCAATTTTTCTTTTGGGATTTCCCTTTCTTAGCCATGTTCAGATCTTCTTATATATTCATATATACCCACAGCATATGTCAGTTATATAAGAGAGAGATAGAGAGAGAGATAGATAGATAGATAGATAGAGAGAAGAGAGAGAGAGAGAGAGAGAGAGAGAGTTTGTTGATTGTCTGTCTTACTTGATACACTTCTACTTGTTGGTTTTACCTCTGCCGCCACTTTCTTCCGTCTTCGTGAATGACTAAATAAGATGATGCAGTTCTTATGTAATTTGTTTGTTGGTTGGTTGGTTGGTTGGTTGGTTGAATTTTGCGGCATGTTAACCCCTGTTGGGTTATTTTATGCCGATGCCATTTTTCTTATTCATTCTTTATGGTTACTCAATGTTTTAGAAACATTATTTAAAAACATTTTTTAAAAACTCATTTTTTCTATTTAACTCGTAGATGGGACCCTAACAGGTACCACCACTCTGGGTCAGTGGGGAGCTGGGTGCAACGACAATCAAGGAGGTACTCTACACTCCTCGGAGCTCCAGAATTGGAACTGCATCATCAGATAAAGTTTAACGTCATACCCAGGACACTAAGACTCTTAGTCACCACCTTCTGGCATATATATGATAAAAAGAGTTGGGGCTTGTCATAAGGGCAAAAGGGTTGGAACATTCATATAGGTGCTAGGGCTTCTACTGTTTCTATCTCACTGCCATTTTATCTGGGCTTCTTGTTAAGGGTTGGTTTTCTTCTTTCTGTTGATTCTTCTTCGTGCTAGGCTGGTCAATGTTTTTAAAATTCAATTAACAAACTTGGTTGTTTCTTGATCAAACTTTATTCCGCAACCCTGATCATATTGGTTCACTGCGGGTAGAGAAGGGCACCGGAGCTGAAAACAACGTCTACACTCCTCGAAAGTCTGGCCTCATCTGTAGCTAATTCCCACGCGTCTAATCGCACGCTTTTTTAAGGGATAAAATAAAAACGTTATTACCAGTCCATAACTGTCGAGTAATTTTCCATGGGCCCTTTTATTCTAAGTCTAACGGACCCTATTCAAAATGCTAACTACAGGTACGTTCAATATTCATAAGCTGCTCATAAATTATGTAAAATTCTTATATACAATCTCTGGAGTTTTCTCGTTTGAAGTATCCATAAAGTTGTTCTTCCCACGTCTGTTTTCTAGTTTTTCATTACTTTGGCTTCTGTAATTAGTATTTCTTTGCTCGTTTTAGTGTAGACTTCGAATTGTAGCTTCTAAAGAATTGTCAATGCTGGCAAGTCCTATTCCATTTTTCACTGTATTTAACTCGTTTGCTTTTTTGAATTCTTCAGATCAGCGAAACACTATCGCTGTAAAAAAAATATTTCAAAAGTAGAGGAGTTATCAATTAAGCATTATCGGAATTCCACTCGTTCAGAATCCAGGATTTTTTTTTGCATGTCACGTTCTACCAGTGCCAAGTCATCATGTCCGCATATTCGTCGTTAAGTGCAGAGATAAATGGTTTATTTGCTTTATGCTCTCTCTCTCTCTCTCTCTCTCTCTCTCTCTCTCTCTCTCTCTCTATCTATCTATCTATCTATCTATCTATCTATTCAATATATATATATATATATATATATATATATAAAGATGAAAAAGGTGATAAGACTGTATTTTTTGTTATTTACGTTTGGATTGTTTTCAAACAGAGGCCATTGTCAGGTGAAAGGGCTTTTGAGAAGAAATGTCTTTTAGAAAGTTTTAAAAAGATAGGTTTCAAAGTTTTTGACAAGCCACGAATGAAGGGATGAAAAATATACTGGCAAAGTGGAAAATTCATTTGGTGAGTGAAAACCATCTTATATATATATATATATATATATATATATATATATATATATATATATATATATATTGTAGTTTTCTATTATTGTTATTCTAGTTTGTACTCAAAATAATAATAGATAGAGTGCATATGTATACGGATAAACTCCTGGCAGAAACACGTTTCAGTAAAATAAAATGAAATAAAACTTATTTTATCCATTCAAATTTTCTTCCTTTATTTTTCCTTTCAGCACACACACACACACACACACACACACACACATATATATATATATATATATATATATAGTCGGTAGAGCGTTCGGCTAGAAACCACAAGGTTCCTAGTTCGATACCGGTCGGTCCTCGCCAACTCAGCGTATGAGTAGCACAATAATCTGTGCGGTAAAGTAAGGATCTGACAGTAGGTGTAGCGCTCCACCTCAGACGCTAAAAATAATCTCCTTGGTCTAGCGCAACTGAAAAGGGGACTTTATATATATATATATATATATATATATATATATATATATATATATATATATATATATATATATATAGCATATGGTTATCACTATCTCACTTGGTAAGTTATATATCGTCATAAAGGCCCGGGTTGAACCTAAAATATTCATGTAAGTAAATACATATGCACAAACAATTATATATATATATATATATATAACTACGGAAGATTCGGAATTTATGAGTTTATTACCCAGCCACCCATGAATAAATCCACCTGCTATAAAACACAGATGTTAAAAATGAATTTACTCTATACTCCACTCCCACTGAACAGGAAGGGAGGAGTTGAATACTTATGTATATATATATATACATGCATGTACAAATTCATATTCATATGATTATTCAATGCCTGAAGAAGATATCAGAAGATCTGAAACACGTGTCACAAATGTAAAATAATTTTTAAAAAACATTTTTTTCTAAAAGCATAATCCATTTTGCGGACCTTCTTTTTTATAATATATATATATATATATATATATATATATATATATATATATATATGAGGTTTTTTTGTATTTAAATTAAATTTAATATTTTACACACACACACACACACCACACATATATATATATATATATTATATATATATATAAGTTTTTTTTTGTATTTAAATTCAAATTTAGTATTTTACCCCCCCCCACACACACACATATTTATATATATATATATATATATATATATATATAAGGGTTTTTTTGTATTTAAATCAAATTTTTATACGGTTTTTTGTATTTAAATTCAAATTTAATATTTTACACACACACCTGTATTTAAATTCATATACATATATATATATATATATATATATATATATATATATATATATATATATATATATATAATAACGGGTTAAAAACTCTTCCTGTTTGAAAAAGTGAATTTGTCTATTTTTGAATTTGAAATAGGTCTTCTTCTTTCAAAAGCTGTTACAGTAAGATATACATTATGTCGCTGACCGAGAAACTCGTAGCGGATGTGCTAATGACGAAACGATCGCATGACTTGTACGCTTTTTGGAACATCAATGTTTTCGTTTTGAATTCAAATTATTTTCAGCTTCTCTCTCGATGAGTCTGGTTTGAAAAAACAAGCTCTGAAGATGATTTTTATAAATCGAAATATTGTTCAATATTAGCTAAGAATATGATTTAAAATATTTTCATATATAAAATATTTTCATTTCAACAGCATTGTGTGTTTTCATATCCTTTTATCTACACAGTAAATACACAAACGATGTGTTAAGCACATATTCTCCCAAAAATTGTCGGCTAAAAAAGCCATATCAAAACACATTTACTTCTCATACTGTCGTGTAGAAAAAGTCACTATGAGAGGAATAAAAACCTACTTCTAAACAAAACGAAAAATCTAAGAAAGTCCGGTTGGTGTAGGGGTTACGGTCCTCGCCTGTCAGCTTGACAGTCAGGGTTCGAATCACGCACAAGGCGGTCTTCCTATCTATAGATCTGCTGACGAGGCCTAATAGGCCGAAATGTACATATAGAGATTGATTTTTCTCGATTTGTTTAGCCTTACATTTGTATAGGTATGCCCGCCTAATTAATTAATTAATTATTAATTAATTAACTTTCAAAATTAGGTACAACTTCAATTAAGCACATATTCTCAAAAATTGTCGGCTAAAAAAGCCATATAAACACATCGTTTATTTACTTCTCATATATATATATATATATATATATATGTATTAGGGGTTAACAATTATTTGATTCGATTTCAGTTTTATTTAATAGTAGATCAACGTTCGCTGCTAATTTAATGTAAAAGCTATCTTTGTGGAGAGCATTGATGTTACTATTTAACCCATATCTGGGTGGAGGAGGGGATTATTTCCTTTCGCAAAGACATCAATCCAAAAGTGAACATAATAGTGCGACGAGTTCGAACCTGCTTACAACTATTTCACAATCTAGCATGTTAACCATTGTTAACCTATTATTTGGACTACTGCATATTTAAATGTTCTAGCAGAAATACACGCGTTTATGCGTGCGCTTCTACACCCCTCTCTCTCTCTCTCTCTCTATCTATCTATCTATCTATCTATCTCCCCCCTATCCCCCTCTCTCTCTCTCTCTCTCTCTCTCTCTCTCTCTCTCTCTCTCTCTCTCTCTCTCTCTCTCTGCGTTTGTATGTGATACGAGCCAATTAACTTTTCTGGTGTCTGATGGCGATAGCCACAAACGCCTTTCATATTCACACACACACACACACATACACATTACACATATATATATATGTATATGTATATGTATGTGTGTGTTATGTCCTCTCTCTCTCCCTCTCTCTCTCTGTCACTCCATCTCTCTGTCATCTCTCTCTCCTCTCTTTCTCTCTCTCTCTATATATATATATTAAATATAATATATATATATAAATCCTCTCTCTTTCCCTTTTCTCTTGCCTTTTTAACATTCTTCCTTCTCTCTGTCTTAATCTTATCTCACTCTTCACTCTCGCCTTGCTCTCCTCACACCATCGCTCTTGACTTACCTACCATCTCTCGGAGTTTTAATTGTCTATTTGGCAATCCCTCTCTCTCTCTCTCTTTCTCTCTCTCTCTCTCCTCTCTCTCTCATCTCTCTTCTCTCTCTTTCCTTTGTTTCTTTTCTTCTTTTTTTTTATTTTTGTTTCTTCTTCTCCTTTCTACTTCTTCTTCTTGGGTTCTTTCTATCTAGGAGTTCGCCATAATGGCAGGTTCTTCTTCTTCTTGCTTCTTCTTCTCTTTTCTTTTCTTCTTCTTCTTTCTCTCTTCTTCTTCTCTTCTATTAGTCGCATGTGCAGTTCTATCTTTTCTCTTCCTTCTCTCTTCTTCTTCTTCTTAAGGTTGCCTTAATCCATCCTGTTTCTCTTCTTTTCTTTCTCTTTTCTTTAATTTGAACATTTCTCTCTCTTCTCCTCTCTCTTCTCTCTCTCTCTCTCCTTCTTTCTCGATCTTTCTCTCTTCTGTATGTATGTGGGTGATTATCTGAGGCAATTTAACTTTTTCCTAGTCTGACGCGATAGCACACCAACGGCTTTCAGTCCGTCTGTGCAGGCACTAAATGACTGTGCGTTTTATTACTTCCTTTTCTTTTCTTCCACCTTCCATCAGTGTATCGTACTTTTTTGCATCGCAATTTCTTCTTGTGATGCCATAATTTTTAGATCTTTTGCCCGACACTATTTCGAAGTTAAGACAAATAAACACACACAATTAAAAAAAAAAAACGATAATAAGACGCAAAACTGGGAGGACTTTTCTGGCAATACTAATCAATTGTTCAGCATCATCTGTACCACCTGCCACACAGCGCATCCAACTTTTCCGATTTATCTCTTGTCGTCCCTCTCATCATTTCTCTGTAACCTTCCTCTTCCTCTTCAAAAGAGAAAACGTTTCTATAGTTTCTCATTGATATTCACGAAAAAAGGAATTCCGGAACGATCGTCCTGAATTTAAAACGTAAGACTCCTGGACTGTTCTCAACACAACTCTCATAGATGCTGATCATGTATTCTCCCGATTTTTAAAAATCTAATCAATCGACTCATACTCACAAAATAGTATCTAAATTAATCATATGCAGTTGAACGTACAATGGTGCGTTTTATTCTGCCCTGTAGTATACTCTTACTTCTTTTCTAATCAACCTTGCAATGTAACTCCTTGGCATAATTCAATGAGCAGAAAAAGTTCTTTTTCCCCCCCTACTTCGGTTGCTTGCAACATCCTGCTTCTAACTTCACAGCAGTGACCCTACGTATATTCCTGCATCGGGAAAATAAATCCTGGACGGAGGCTGTCGGATTTCAGGGTTAATACTTTTGTGAAAGTGTATGCCTCGCACTAATCTGCTCTCACACTGGGCGTAATGTAGGGAAGATGGGTGTATTTTAAAAAACTTAAACCTTTTGCTATATTATATATATAATATATTATAATATTATAGTGTGTATATATCATAATATAAATATTATATAAATATACATAGGACTCTCTTCGTCCAACTACTTTTATCAAGAACGACTAAGACAAATACAGATGTGGATGGGTGTGTTTAGCATGAGTGGGTTCATGAACAATACACCCACAGGATTCTTTTCTAGCGTGGGGAGCGTTGAAAAATTGACGATGAGGGTAGTGGTAGAATCATGTATATATGAATAGAATTTTAGGTTATGACTATCAGGGTTGCCTATAATAAAAAATCCCAACGATATTATAACAATTCATTGAATTCAAAGTAAGATATCTATACTATCTCATGCTGGTTTAAATATATAACTACTAACAATAGGCTGAAGGGGCAACTCATGATCTTGTCCTATATGTCCAATAGAGGGAGAATAATGGATTCATGTAACTTCCTAAGGTTACGCTGTGAATGCCCTTTGTAGGATTGAACCGAACAGGTCCATTACCACGATCAAAAGCAGCGCCTCCATAATAAGTATATACTATTATATATATATAATAATATATAAATATATAATATTATAGAAGAGAGAGAAGAGAGAGAGAAGAGAGAGAGGGAGAGAGCAATAAACAGTCGATTTCTTTAATCCGTCATTTTAGACTATATTGACATTTTATCAGGTTTTAGAAAGATCCCGAAAGTAATAAGGTTTATACTTATTTGCTTCGGTTCGTTTAATTGTGTGCGATTATTATATATATATATATATATATAAAAAATGATCGAATGATGATATACGTCGATGTTCACTATAAAGGATTTCAGGGTTATCCCTGAATATCGAGAACACAGATAACTAACTCCATCCTAGCTGGACTAGATTGAAGCGGGCGAGATTAGTGGGTAAGAAGAAAATTAGTAAAAATTTCTTTGAAATGAAGGTCGTGCGTCAAAACTTTTGACTTTATATAATATATATAATAAGATAAAGAATTTAATAAGATGGTCATTCATGATCGCATTGTACATATGTAGGGATAATTGCAGCGAGAAAAGACTGTAGCGCCATGAATATGCAAGTAATGTAACTACAGAGAAATAAGATGGTAGCATGCATGAGTTTGATAGATAATACTGGATTGAGATGTGCACTGATATTTTATAATAAAGACATGAAATCACATTGATCGGAATGCTATATAATAGCTACTGTTAGTTATAAAATGAGTGAATAGAATATATCTCTTTGTGGTGAGTTGGAGTCGTGTTCCATGGAGACTCATGTTAGACTCTGGCAGTTGAGAAGAGGTATGCGCCGGTTTAGTTTAAAATTCAGCAGCGATAATTATAGACCATCATAGGGATAAAATCAGTATAAACTGAATATTTTTTCGTGAATATATGATTATGACGTTTCTAGAAATGATGTGTATTTGTCCATCTTGAATGAGGAGAAGAAGGAAGCAAGCAAGTATGCATAATTCGGGATTGTGAAAGTGCAGTGGTGTAACTATACTGGGAGAAAATCGGAAGTGTTGATGCTCAGCGCATTCATGTTGCTGTAATGTGGGGATAGTGTGGATAGGTCGAGATATGAACAGTGGCTAGCAGTAAATTCAACCTTGATTACATTATGGAATTTGCACTTTTAGAAACATTCATCCTATGGCCATTCATTGTTCCAGGTTCTATGGTTTTCTCATTGAATCCGGTTAGATGGTAAACATTTATCATTATTATTTTCATTCTACGTGGGGTTTAAAGATGGTGTGTTTTATTGTCTTAACTTCGAGAAAATAGTTGTGTTGGAAAAAAAATAATTCGGGGTAGTTTGAATTTTAAAAAAAGAAGGTATTTGAATATGCGATCAATAGATCACCAAGTATAAAAAATATATCATATTCGGAAATTGATAAAATACAACGGAATGATATGTTGCGTCGACAAATCTAAGATCAACAAGCTTACAGGACTGGGCAAACGGTAACGCGAATCGAAGAACAGTTAATAACAACTATGTTCATCCAGAGGTTTTCTAGATAGAGTAAACATTATTAGATACGCATGGCACTATACGAGGCAACCGGTGACGGGATAAGCACCGTTGCGATGGTAATCATTATGCTGCTGCTCGAGAGAAGTGAAAAGTTTCTATTGGTGTCCTTCTGTATTAATCAGAATCTAATTAAAAAAAACGTAAAATGACACAACAGGTCTACGGATGAGGCGCATCAGACCGGGCCGACCGCTCGCGAGCCGCGGTAGAGAGCGACTGAGCAGGAGGCGGCGGAGAGAGAATGAAAGGAACATAAAAAATCAAAAAATAAAGAATAGAAAAAAGAAAACAGACGCACAACCCGAGAGTCAAGGAGGGTTCACTATAGAAAAAAAAGAATAAGAGACAGGAATAAGCAAGGACCTGTGATAACTGAGGAAAGACAGAACAACTTTTGGAAAAATGTTTTTTTAGTTTTTATTCGTAATCTAAGGCTCAATTGATTTGGCTTCACGCATCAGTCTTATTCGTAGTACAGAACTGAGATCATAACGCATAGAACGAAAACAAAGATTTTTTTTTTATTAAAAAAAAATCAGCAAACAACAGAAACAGAATAGAAAAGAAAAGAAAAAGAAACAAAAGAAAAGAAGAAAGAAAGAAGAAAAAAAGCTCGCAAAATAGGCAACACTTGAATAGAAGAGAGTCACGAAATATGATGCAAAGAAGAACGTCCGGGCGAAGTTGCACGAGGATAAATGGGACGCCGGGTTGTGTTCTTTGGCTCTATCATCTGAGATTCTGCCGTTACGAAATTAAGGGTTTGTGTTGGGATCGTGGGAAAAGACAAGTTTATCCATATGACATCAAATTCGTCGAAATAGTCAAGTAACTTCATTGATGTGTATCGTTAGATCAAACTACAAAAACTTAGTTAAGTAATTAAATGCAGCTTTAAATTACATTATTTTTATGCTGTGTAGCCATACAAGAAAATTGAATTTCAGACATGTCACAGTTATTAAATTACAGGCGTAAACTTTAATACACTTTCACCGCCAGAGATAACGCAATGATCATCTGTTTTTACAGATAATTTATCTCTGGTGATCTAAGTAATACACATATGTATGAAATTTAGACATTTTGAAAAAACATATGAGTTTGTTTGTTTGTTTTTGTTTGTTTTTTCAAAATGTAAATTTCATACTGTCGGATTAAATTTCCAATCTATTTTTCACACATATGTAATGTATTCTAGAACATTAAGACACGCTCTCTTACTGCGATGGCCTAGAGTTAAAGATCGGCGGACGTAAAGAAGTTCGCGGTTTGCTCCTGTCGGAGTTGAGTTTGGCTGTTGTCTCGCCACACTGATGAAAGTGTGAAACGTCGAAATACGGTGTCTGTGGATGTCAGATAGGAAAGCGACTCTACAAATATAAATCCACCTTCCCAAACCTCCCATCAAGTCAAACAACAACCACCAACCTACGCAGCATGTCTACCGCATAAAAAACACCTACCACAACAGCATTCACGAAAAGGCAACCAAAGATGCAACTGTTTAAGTATTTGGTCGCATCTTAGTTCCCGATGTTAGTAAGGTAATGCAGCCAATAGGATCCGGTGTTACAGTATTCTTTGTAAGTCCGACGTCCAGAGAATCCAAGTGTCAATGACATTAAGTTTAGAATGGTGGCCTCTACCTTAAACATGGCCGAAGCTCAGCAGCAGCAGTGCCAGTGATTTGAAATAGAAATGCTTCGGTGGTCACGTGGTAGTTCAAACGGGTCTATTATTTGGAGTGCTCGTTTCTCATGCCCTTATATTCAATAGCTCTCCAACATGCAGTAACAGCAAGATGCCATATGCACACATAAACCAGAACGCCTCAATCCTAATACATAACATAAACATAAAGATCCAACCCCCAGCTTCACATGCAAAACAGGCAATACATCAATACTAACATCTACTCCACAAAATTACAAAAACAGCGGATATGTAGGGGAAACACTAACACCCGTTTAAACTTCGATTAAAAACAAAAATCACTATAAAAATAAATACAACAAAGTAGCTCGTACAACACTTTATACCCATCACAGACCCTGGAAACCTGAAATGCATCTTCAATCGATCATGGATTTCCATCCCCACAAGCACGAAAACAACTGAGATTAAATGAATAACACGTCTGAAAGAACGCAAATCCACGGGTCTCAATAGACGCATCGGATTTCTCAAAGCATAAAATATTTTCAACACACAGACCCAAGTGAAACCCCAAGAAGTGACAGAGAACAAGAAAGACCAAAAGCAGACACTATAACAAACCAATTAAAAACCGGTTTTTTTAAGGAGAACGAGTAGCAAGGAATATAAGTGGGAGGTAATAACAATGGTAGTGGAAGGTTGTAGAATGGTAGTGGTTGAAGCGAACGATGTGGTAGTGATTTTTGTGGAGGGGGGCACAGTGTGAGATGTGGAAGGGGTATTAGTGGAAGGAGGATAGGGAAAATTATAACATTTGAGAACATGTTGACTTATTTCAAACTAGTTTATTTTGTTTAAGGTAGGTGTTTTTTTGTTTGATATATAAAGCTTCGATTATTTGAAGTTTTTTGTTGTTTGTTTTTATGTAGTTGTGCGTGTATTTCGGTTAGCACTTTGCGTAGGTTAGAGTGGGGTGCAGATGTGGTTTAAGGTGTTATTAAGTGGAGCTGGAATCTAGATAAGTGTAGTGTTAGCAGCGTGCTACCGTTCTCCTTGAAACGTAGAGACGAAACACCATCGTTTCCTACCTGATGATGGCAAACGTGTGTTGCCGAAAGCGCTCGTATCGAACTTGGTGGTACTGTTACACAGTTCCACCCCGACACCAAAATGTGGCCAAAATAAGAAAGGATCAACTAAAACTGTGTCTGACAAGCATGGTCTGTAGTTCTACAAATCTTATATATATATATATATATATATACTATATATATATAATATAATATATATATATATAATATATATATATATATCCGTCTACTTGTGGGAATATAGTTTTGTTTTGGCTTTATGTTAAGCATGATATATATATATATCTAATATAATATAAAATATATATATATATGATAAGTAAAGTAAAGTCGTCGGGGCGTCATAATGTCGGTATCAGCAGACAGTCAAGTGGATCTATCCATTTCAATAGCGCTAGACCAAGGAGATTATTTCCGCGTCTGAGATGAGCGCACCACTACCAATCAGCTCTCACTTTAACCGCAAGAAGATCCCGTGCTACTAATACGCTGAGTTGGCGAGGAACACAGCTCTGATTTTTTTCTCATTGGAGTCGTAGTAACAACAAGTCTCTCATAAATCTAAAGGGTTTCCTCCTTGATATATATATATATATATATATATATATATGTATATATATATATATATATGATATAACTTTACATATATGAAAGGACAAATCCTGTTAAGATTTGATGAGATTGTTGTTAACTAGACTCCAGTGAGAAAAAATCAGAGCTGGTGCGAAAATCTCCACTGAATGAAACATATTAATATTAATAACGTCGACCACGTCGGCTAAATGGGTAAATATTTGGCTGATATTCTGTCACTTGGTTAAATCTTCCTTCTTTTGCCGCAGCATTACCAGTTCGTATATTTAGCTAACCAAAAATCACGGAGTCGATACTTAATTGTATAAAACGGTAAAAGAACAAGACCTGCGCTTTAGGAACAATTACTTCCAAATAAAACATGGTTAATGCGATTAGATGAAGACAAATGAGAGCCGATCCATTTCTTGTGATTTCCGTTTGAGAGCTTCGCTATATTAGAATGTGATTCACCATCTCCCGCCAAAGTAGAATTCTTCTTCTTCGATCGTCATCTCAGCTTTCTTTGTATTTTTTATGACAGTGCTTTTTACTTTCCTCTTCTCTTCTTCTTCTTTCTTCTTCTTTTCTTCTTCTTGACAATTATTGACTCTTAATCCCCACTCTCCATCGTTGATGTTGCCATTTGTTGTTGTTTGTTGTTGTTTGTTGTTTCTTTCTTCTTCTCTTCTTCTTCGTCTTCTTCTTCTTCTTCTATTTTTGTCATCGTTTCTTTTCTATTTTTGGCTTTTAATTCTTTAACCTTCTCGTTGTTGGCTGTTGTTGCTTTGTGTTGTTCTTCTTCTTCTTCTCTCTTCTTTTTCTTCTTTCTAATTCTTCTTCTTCTACGTTCTTCTTTTCTTTTTTCTATTGTTATTATATATGTTTTTATTTTCATAATTTCTTCTGTGTGGATCGTTCTTTCATTTTCTTCTTCTTCTTCTTCTTCTTCTTCTATTTTTCTTTCTCTCTTCTTTCTTAAGCATGTATGATGACCTAATCAATTTTTTATGATCTAAAGTTTTCTCTTTTTTTGTCTTTTCTTTCTTCTTTCTTTCTTTCTTTTAAACTTCTTCTTCTCTTCTTCTTCCTTCTTCTTCTTCTTCTTCTTCTCTTCTTGTNGGGGGAGAGATTATAATGAGATCAAGCAGCGATCATCATGGACAGGAAGAGAAGGAAATCAGAAGGGACGAGGATAGAAGACATTAGTGAGCAAGCGGAGAAAGTAAGAAAGATATATTGTAAAAAAAACGGGTTTATGGGCCCTAACCTGTTTCTTCAAGCAGTCATCAACGAAGAAAGACGTGTGACGTTATTGCTCCTTCTCTTTAAAGGCAGCTGAGACAACGTTTTTCTTTCTTTAATTGATATTTAACGTCTTTGTCTACTGCTTTGCTCTTCTGTACAATTTTATTGGTGAGTCAGTCTCCATGTGGAAGGACAACTGTAAATACGGTAACTATGTTTAGGTTTTTAATGTTGTAAAAATATTTATACAACTGCTTCTTGTCATCTAAACATTTAACGGCATATCAAACTCTGTGGGTTATTTAAATGTCAAAGAGTAGTAGGTTATTTCCTAATAAGGAAAAGGGGAACCACTCTCAATGAAATTTTATCTGTTAATTAATCAAACCCATTATTTTCCACCGATTAAACGGAACCGTACACCCTACCCTAAACCTCGTCTTCTTGTTCTTCCTAATAGAAATAAATAAATAATTCATCATCAATTAGAGTGGTTCCCTTTTTTAGGTTTGATTTAGAGGAAATAACCTTTCAGTTTTCCATACCATTTATTTTTTCTTAATCATTTCACAGGTCTTTGTCTACTGCTTTCTTCTGTAAATTGTGGCAAATCAGCTTGGTATGGGAGACGACATAAATACTGTAAATACCCGCATTAAGGGCACCAAGAAACAAACCAAGGATATAACCCAACATTAAGGGAACCACCACGTAACAACCACAGGAATCTAACACACTAAGAGTACACATACACTAAGGATCCGCTCTGAATAAACACAAGGGATCTCCGCTGGAGAATGCTCTTTCGGAGCCTAAGGATGGCCACAAAAATTGTAAACAAAAGGGGTAAAAAGTAGTGAATTTTCAGAAGATACATTTTTGTGGAGTAATGGAAACCTTAAAGATGTAAAACAATTGTTGACTTAGTTTGGCGAACATAACCCCAAGAGATGGTGAAATGAGGATGATAACGAATTATGAGGCGTGAGATGCGATAGCGGATTTTGCTAAATTCAAGCGGACAGAAAGTGAAATGTAGAAACGATCTTGCAAACAAATTTTTAAAAAAGAATCTGTGGTTGGTTTGTTGGTTTGTTGGTTGGTTGTCCTGACTCTCTTCATACGTCACGCTTGTCCGGGCCATTTTTGAAAACTGTGAAGAGTACACGTCCTCGTATTGTACTAAAGCATCTGATCAATTTCAGCCCTGACACCTCTTGCCGAACCGTAACTTCCGAGCAGCTATGTTAAAACTGTAAAAACAGCAAGCAAAATGCACGATCAGTTCAAACTTCGATCAACATGACCAACAGAGCCATCTATGACATGCACACATAAGAACGCAGTGGTGAAAAATAATAACATATTTCTGATTTCTGATGAAGTGGGGATATTTTTTTTTTAACTCTTGCTCATATATAACTAACAATAATATATATAATATTATATATAAAATATATTTATTTATTTTACAATGTTTTCATAGATCAATGTTCATTATCAAACGCCACCGCGGTTTCATAGCCGAAGCATCATCAGGTTGAGAAGTAAAGATCCAATGGTTTTTTGTTTGTGGTTCTTTTAACTAAAGACACATTTAGGAATTGTAAATAACGTCGGTTAAATTTTCCCGAACGCTGTTAAATTATTTTAAAAAAAAATTTGAATGTGTCTTTGAAGTAAAGAACGCACACAAACACAATTGGATCTTACTTCATCAACCTGATGATGCTTCGGCATGAACCGCGGTCGTTGATATGAACATTGATCTATGAAAACATTGTAAAATAAATAAAATATTAGCTCTACAAACTGTGATTGAGCACTGTATTTTCCTTTGTTTCATCGCAAAAGAAATTTTGTTTTACATATACTATATATAATATATATATATATATATATATATATATATATTATTAAGTTTTTTCAGAATACAAGGTGTGTCAAACGTGCCAAGTTTAAGCTGTATTTACCAAGATAGAAATGAGAATTAATGGACCTTTTTTAGAATACAAGGTGAGTCAAAAAAGTCACAAATTTCGAAATACCTGGTTTGACACACCTTGTATTTATATGTGTGTGTTTGTTTCTGTGTGTATGTGTGTATATGTGGGTGTGTACATGTGTGTGTGTGTTTGTGTGGTGTGCGTTTATATGGTTGTTTTTACAAGCTACGATGTTTTTCAAATAGACCGATTTCCCCCAAAAATAGCCCTTAAAACGAGCTTCCCTTTTTTGGCTCGAAGACAGAAATTTACAAAAAAAAAAAAAAAAACTTTCTTCGCCATTTTCTTTATTCTTTGTGATATCACGATCTTTAATACACAGCTTTGCAATAGGCTTTAATAAACCATTGAATATGGATTGATATTTACAAAATTAAAAAAAAAGACATTGAATAAAAAACTGTAAAAGAAGGGATCAAATATCTACCCGTATTTCTTATCTCAACAGTTTACGCCTAATTTGCGAACAAAAAAAAAACTTGCTTTGAAATGTATTCTAATTAAAAAAGGCTTATTTAAAAAAACACATTTTAGGGATGCTAACACTCCACGCGTTGTACAATAGAAGAATGAAAAGAGTCCTCTACTGGGAATCAAACTAAGATAAAAGGACTCACAAATTTCCTGTTTAATATTAGATGTTGGTAGTTAGTTGATTGAATTTTAACGGCAATATCACCCGTCTGGTGTTTCGCAATGCCTAACGCTTAGGAATAATATATGTTGTGTACTCATAATATTTTGGGGGCCGGGTTCAGCTCAGTCGTAGAAGCGTTCGCTAAGAAACCACAGGTTCCTAGTTCGATACGCGGTCCTCAACCAACTCAGGCGTAATGAGTAGCACAGGATCTGTGCGGTAAAAGTTAAGAGCTAATGGTTGGTGTGGCGCCTCCACTCAGATGCTAAACATCTTCCTGGTCTAGCGCTAAGTTGAAAAGGGATAGACTCCCTCGCTGACGATAAGCTGATAACCGACTTTAGGCGCCCCCGTAGACTTACTTATATATTATACTTTTTTAGTAATTTGGTTTAACAATGTCTTAAGCACCATTGGGATCAATGTTGTACGGTATTTTTAAGTTCATGTCTATATTTTATGGTATATTTATTCCCTCAAAAGGACAGAATTCCACCATGGCTTGACATTTTCAATAGATCTTTCATATTGTTTGCATTAAAATAACAGTTCTGATGAGAACAAAAACTCGGCATTCCAGGATTGAAGTGTTTAACATGAAAGGGGTTTTGAATGTTTCACACTGTGGTTGTTTGTTCTGTTTGAGTATATATATTAGGAGTGCGTTAGTCTTGTGTGACGCAATGTGTAATCGGGACACAAATGACTTTGTCCTTTGTAGACTTTCTTAAAGTTATCTTTGATATTAAAGGCATCAAAATATTATTTGGCAACTCCTATCAACGATATGTAATGGTTATCGTCGCAGAAATGGACTCGGTGACCGAGTTCAAATCTATTTGCATTTTCACATAATGCTAATGACCCTTGGAAAAGGGATGCATCCCATTATCTCTCTCTATCATTATAGGGAGGGCTAGGTTCTTTGTCTTGGTAAGGGCAAACCAGTCCTAGGCGAAGAAAGACTCTGAATTGAAACCTGTTAAATCCGCTTATGAATTGGCAATGTTGTCACATCAATACTCGTGCGGAAAGTTTGGTATAATATATATAAGTATATATATATAATATATATATAAATATATAATATATTCCTAAGACAAAGCTGTTGGCATTTCACATAAGCGCTATTACCCTTGGGAAAGGTATGAATCCATAATATTCTCCCTCCAGCTATGGGTTAAATAGTAGGGCGGACTGGGCTCTTCAGCCTTGGGTAGGTAACACACTAGGAGAGGGATAACTCTGAATTCAAAATTCCTGAGATCGGTCGTTGATTGGGTTTGTGGCAAACCCTTGATGCACCAATTCTTTCCTATCGGACTGTGCCAAAAAGAGTGGATGTCCACACAAGCCTTCACCCTTATAAACAAATCCCTGTGTGGGAGTTCATTGTGTGTATGAACCCTCATACGTCGAAAATCGACGGGAGAGTCCATATATATATATATATATATATATATATATATATATATATATTACGAGTCGGCAACAAAATCAATTTCATGAGTGGAGTTTAAGATGTTTGAATTCAGAGTTTTTCTCCTTGACTGGTTAAAGAGTTTAGTCTGCCTTCCGATTCACCCATAGCTGGGGGATAATAATTGGATGCATGCCTTTTGATGATTCTAGCTCTTCTATATGTTAAATAATAAAAAGAAAAAAGTAAGTCGTTAGGGGTTGGCTCAAGTCGGTATCAACCAGACAATGAGAGAGTCTATCCCCTTTTCATTAGCGCTAGATAAAGGATATTGTTTTAGTGTCTGAGGCGGTGCGACCACACTTCCATCAGCTCTTTACTTTACTACAACAGATCACTGCGCTAACTCATACACTGAATTGGCGAGGGCCGGTTCGAACTAGAACCTTGAGGTCCCCCAGCCGGACACTCTGCCGACTGAACTAAACCGGCCCTATAGTAGATAAGCATAATCTATGATTTTTAGCTGGTAATGTAGTTTAGAATTAGTAGGAAAAACAGAAAAATCCCAAAAAAGAATCTTTCGGTAGAATAAGAAAAATGCACACAAGAAAATCTCTCCGTGTATTCTTTTGATAAAAGAACACAAAGATGAAACGCGGAGAGAGAGAGAGAGAGAGAGAGAGAGAGAGAGAGAGAGAGAGAGAGAGAGATTCCCAGGCAAAGAAACCATAAATCCGGCCCGATCCCAGAAGAAATCATGATACGAATAAAAATAATACAGAAGACCCAAAGAGATATTAGAAAAAATTAAGAGGAAAAATAACATGATTTATTTTACATGTTATCACCAAAAACGGTGCTCTTCCAATATGGGATCTACCGAAGGTTTGTCATCTACTATTGATCT
>CM042148.1:65119488-65126988 GCA_023376005.1 Doryteuthis pealeii
TGTTTTACTTGATTGATAATTAGTGGTTATAGTAATATTGATAATAGTAATATAATTAATGATATATTATCAAAAATGAAGAGGAAGAATTTTGAAGGGAATAATTTATTAATAATGAATAATCTAATATATCTGTTAATGATTAGGATTAAAGTACTTTAACTTTGAGGGTAGCAATGGTTTTAGTTTTAATTTTATTACAATTGACTATAACTTAAGGTTAGTAATAGAGAGAATAGTATTGTAACTACTAATAATTAAAAAGGTATTTCGTAAAACTCGTCTGATGAGGCTAGAACTCAAAAGTTTTGTTTTTGGTTTAGATAAAATATAACAGGATGACGGTTTGTTAAGTTTTCTTTTCTTTGAGAGTTAAAATATTGCGGTGCATATAATCTAATTTATTGATTATTATACATTGAGCTCTATTAGGGATTTATAAAATCCTTGTATGAGTATATATGCTTGCACCAGTATTGTTGTACAGTGAGATTCGAAGATCCCAAATAGAATCATCTCTTACTTACCAGTCATTTGTATTACCTTGAATTATATATTAAATAATAATATAATAATAATATAATAATAATAATAATAATAATAATAATAAT
Organism: Doryteuthis pealeii; assembly: GCA_023376005.1. Taxonomy (NCBI): domain Eukaryota; kingdom Metazoa; phylum Mollusca; class Cephalopoda; order Myopsida; family Loliginidae; genus Doryteuthis; species Doryteuthis pealeii. The sequence continues at coordinate 65,120,100 of CM042148.1, forward strand.
AAGAAGAAGAAGAAGAAGAAGAAGAAGAGAAGAAAGTGAATCCGTCAGTATATCAGAGAAGACATTTAAAAAAACATACAGATAATAGCATCTGTGTGGTCTTTTTTTCAAATTCTTTTATATATAATATATATATATATATATATATATATATATATATATTATACGGAGCGATGTCATGAAGCTTGATAAAGAACAGTTATTTGATGGTTTAGGTTTTACACAAGTTATGTTAGTTTTGAACCATGGAGAGCTCTTTTTATATATTTCACTGCAATCTAAGGGTTAAACTACTCCCCATCTTTGGTGTCACATATGTATGGATTCTTATATAAATATTCATATTGAATTATAAAAAAAGAAAATTACCGCCAGTTATTTTAAAAGTTATGACTTCAACAGTATATACATAGACAGGGAGTAGTTTTTTTTTAGATTCAAAGGTAGAATGTACATAGAATGACAAGCAAAGCGAAAGAAATAAAACAAGATCAAAGCTTATTAACCAGAAAATGTCTCCTATCAGAAAGAGGAATAAACGCACATATTTCTCTTTAAATGCACTCGTAGAAATAAACACAAAACTGCAAGTTAAAGAATATGAATGGAAGCTGTATCAAAATATGACAAAGTCCAGAAGTCATGCGATAAAAAAAAGGATTTGTTCCGAAATACGATAAACAAGAAATATATACAAATGATTCAAAGAGAATATTGAAAGATGTACGAAAGTAAGGCTTGCTGCTTATCTCAGAAAAGGAAGAAAAAAATACGAAAATAAAGATAGACATAACGCATCTTTTAAAAAAAATAATCACTCTTAACTTCTCACTAGGTTATGTGACGCGGGAAATCTCTTTCTTATATGTTGTAAACAAGCACATATAACTCAGTCAGTTTCTTTTCTCTCTCTCTCTCTCTCTTCTCTCCTCTCTCTCTCTCTCTCTCTCGTCTCTCTCTCTCTTTTCTCTCTCTATATTTTTTTATTACTTAAGGTTAGTAATGTTAGACTAATTATCGACTGTTGACATTTTACTACCAATTTTGATAGATATAATTCTTAACTGCCAAACTTGCTGCAGGAGAAACCAACATAGATGTCAGATGAACTAGAATGTTCAGACACACTAATACCACGCATTACATCATTTCAGTCTACGCCAAAATCTGTTTTTTCCCGCCACCTTTCTAACAAGATTTTCAGTTTTGCAAATGCCATTACTTACACGTTACGTCAATCAACAACATCACTTACGTCATAATAAAAGTGAAATAAATAAACGAGGGAAATCTCTTTCTCACTATTTGATGTGGATATTTGAAGTGAGCACACTCATGCACTCACTTCAAAAATGTTATTCATTTTAAAAGAAGGATACATTGAGTATTTACACATTTATGTGAATACACATCTGCACCCACCTCAAATAATTTTTATTTATCCGAAAATGGTGACATAAGTGCACGACACATCTCGGCATATACTCAGAAGTTGTATTAGGGGAGGGGTGATAATGCTGGTCATACTGTTACATGGTTCTAACTAGCTAGGTACACTCGCCAACCGATTCATCCAAAAATAAACGCTTGCATTCTTTCACGAATGTTGTAAAAAATCACAGATAACTCAATGAGTTTGTTTCTCTCTTTTTTTATTTTTTACTTATCTAGCAAACGAAATGTAATTCTGATTCTACCAAAGACACCGTAACACTCGAGACGAAATTTGACAAAATGAGTCCGTCGTGTTTTCCTCCTCGCCACTGTCCAACCGTCTCCTTTTATACTCGGTCTGGCCGAGACACGTCACAACTCTCGTCTCGCCAGCTACGAGACTTGCCACTACAAATCCCGGCCTCAAGGACACTCACGATTTCACCACTAGTCGGGCTCGTCACATTTCTGCTTCCGCCCACACGCACAACATGCCACTCGCTGTCTCTTCGACCGACGGACCGTTGTTGACTCATCACAGGTTTGTGAGATTTGCCGTTCGATCTCGCTACAACTTAAGGTATGTAAAAACAGAACCAGTGTTTTAGACTTTAGAAAGCTTTATTCCACTTTACTCTGACTACGTTCTAACTGACGTAGTCAGAGGGTTACTCTTATACAGACAGATATTCAAGGGGAGGTAATTACGTTGGATTTATTAGTACATTCTCCCCTACGTATTTCTTTACTCTTAGTAAGAAATCTTTTAAATATCTTGGTTCTTTATGAGTTCTTTGTAAACGTCTAGGTAGTTCACGGTCTGGCAACATGTTATTCGAATTAAGAGATATCTCGTTATGAGGTCGCCTATTCGAGCTGAAATATATCGTCCTGAAATATCTCCTCCTTTGTGGATGAGGTCGCTCTGAGTCTGAATATTGATCATCAGGATCAGTTTCTGGATGGACACGTTTCTGGGGTATTGATCGCTCATCAGGATCATATAGTATCGTCAGTACTTCAGATGTTGATTCTTCTGAAAGGTCTGACGGATGTGTAGCGGTAACTGTATCATCATCCGAGTGTAATGTATCGGGAGCGATTCCGGTATGGTACTCTCCCGGCTGAGTTTCAGCTTTAGAGGGACCAGGTCTCTCCATTAGGGTAGTTTTTGAATCTGTTACATCTCCGGCTGGAGCCAGATCTCTGAAACGGTTGCTCGCTTTCCATCCAGGTGTTTCACAAGTGCGTACTGGGGGTTTGCTTCTATCAATTCCACTTCGTCTACCAACAGGTCAAGCTTGGTATAGCGACCGTGGCGTTTTAGGAGAACCGTACTTGGTTGAGAGAGCCAAGGGGGAAGCGAGCTCCCCGCTGAAAGGTAGAAATCTTTCAATCTCTCTGGATCCGGTGCCATTGAACCATTGTTGATTGCTGTACACAGTAAAGATCGTATGCCGTATAGAGCTGCTGGAAGAAGATTATCCCAATTATTTATTAAGCAATTGTTGGTTGAAGCAGCCAGTTGAATAGTTTTCCAAATAAGGCCGTTGTACCGCTCACTTTGGCCGTTACCCTGTGGGTTGCACGGGGTCGTCCGGCTTATTGCCACTCTCCGTTCCTATAAGAATTGTCGGAGCTCCTCGGACATGAAGGACGCCCCTCGATCTATATGTATATATGCTGGTACCCCAAAGATAGCAAACAGGAAACAGAGACATTCCCTGATTGTTGTTATCCGGGCAAGGAAAGGCAAAGGGGAACCGTGAATATTCATCCACAATAGTCAGTATATATCGGTTTCGTATTTAGGATGATAGTGGGCCTTTAAAAATCTATTTTGAGCCTTTCAAATGGCTGTGTTGCTTTTATTAAGGTTCCAGGTGTAGGTCTATAAAATTTGGGTTTTACTCAGCACACGTTCGGCAGGAATCTGTCATTTTTCTAACGTCCTCCACTGAAAAGGGTAGGTTCCTACTCCTTACTGCATGAACCATTCGTGTTACGCCTGGATGGCATACTTCCTTATGTAGTGTCTGGAGTTCTTTCACGCTTGAAATCATGCTGCATACTCTTGATTGGGCGTCAGCAGTCAAATTTTCTTTACCGGGTCGGTAGGTGATGTCGAAAGAAAAACACGATAGTTCAATTCCCCACCTTGATATTTTTTCGTTTTTGATCTTACTGGTAGACTTTAGATCGAACATAAACGCGACAGATTTTTTGTCAGTGACTAGTCCAATTAAATAATGTCTCTATTTCCTCAACTATGGCGTAGGCTTCTTTTTCAATCGCCGCATGTCTTCATTCTGTGAGTGAGTGAGTGAGTGAGTGAGTGAGAGTGAGAGTGAGAGAGAGAGTTCTTGAAAACAATACTACAGGACGATTGGCTTGCCTTAGTGAAGCGGCGATTGCACACTCTGAGGCATCAGTTTTAACTACTAGTGGAACAGAATGATCTATTGTTGTAATTACAGTTCTGCTTAAGTTTTTCGAAGGCTTCCACTGCTGAATGAGGCAAGGGGAAAGCGTCTGCTTGTGATAATGGGCGTATCTTTTCTGAGAAAGAGGCGATCAATTGCGAGTAATGGGCGAACATGCCCAGGGTTCGTCTTAGAGCACGTATACTATTTGGGACTGGCAATTCGAGTAAGGGTTTCAATCTCTCTTGATCCGGTGCCATTGAACCATTGCTTATTGTATAGCCCAGTAGCTTTATTTTATTTTGTCTGAACGAGCATTTGTCGTTATTTAAGGTGATGTTGTATTTATGGACTGCATCCATGTACCATCTGAGGTTTTCGTCGTGGTCTTTTTGGTCGTGGCCACACGGTCATATTGTCTATATAGGCAAAAGTGTCTTTTAATTTTTCTTCAGTAATAATTTTGTCGATTATTCTTTGAAAACTGGCCACTCCATTCGTTACCCCGAACGGTATTCTTCGAAACTGGTATAACCGTCCAGCCGCTTCAAATGCAATGTAGGGTTTATCCTTTGTCTTAATGGCTACCTAATGATAAGCACTTTTTAAATCTAGTGTGTTGAATATACGATATTTAGATATGTCGCATAACATTTCATCTATTCGGGTCAAAGGAAACGCGCCCAGCTATAGGAACCGATTTATTGTCTGGGAATAGTCGATAACCATTCTCTTTTTATGATTTTCTCTAGCTGTTATTAATACTTGAGCCCTCCATGGTGACGTACTTGGTTCAATTACTCCTTCCTGAAGCATTCTTTTTTATTTCGGATTTTATAAATTGTTTATCGTCGTACAAATAACGTCGACTTTTTATCGCTACTGGTTTGCAATCTTTTGGTAAGTTTTCGAAAAGTGAGGGGTACGGAATATTAACAGTCGTCAGTCCACAAATTTTTAATGTTGATTTATTTCCACCGAACGGAATTTCAATGCCAGAGTGTTGTTGAAAAAGGTCATGGCCTAATACTACCTCACAACAAAAATCTTTCATGAGAGATAACTTAACTGCTTTATATGAGATGTTATTATATTGTAGTTTAGTCCAAAAGTAACCACTTACGTGCGACGACAATGATGCGTTTGCCATAGTTACTTTCCTCGGAGATGAAAATATAGTTCCATCTGTTAATTTTCACTATACTCTTTCTAATGTAATTTTCAGAACTGCCAGTGTCTAATAATGCATTGGTGAAGATGCCGTTAATTCTAATTTGTATAATAGTTCTTGATAGGCAGTCAGAGAATACGGTCGAAGTTGCTGAAAACGGAATTGAACTGATAGAGGGGGTGGATTTTAAAGAAGTATTTTTGGACGATTTGAAAACTCTCGGAAAATTACCTATTTTTTTTACATTTATGCCATTGAATTTCTCTGGCAGGACATGAGTGTCGTGGATGTAAAATTAAACTACAGTAATAGCATGTCCGTCTGTTTTGGGCAGCAGCGACATATTGTTCTGGAAAGTTAGAATGTAGTGCATTTTGGTTAGAGAAATACGTCAGACTATCATTGAGAGGGGGGGGGCAGTAAGAACAGGTTGTTTTAGGGCGGCACCTATAGTGTCAGGTTGAAAATAAGCGTTGGGCTGCCAGCGTTCGCTTATATAAGCTTGTTCGTAAGCTGTTTTTAAAGTGAGAGTCCTATTTTCAAGAACTCGTTTTACCTGGACATTACATAGACCATTTACGAAGGCGTCTAAGATGTGTTTCTCTTGTGCCTCAATTGCAGTCATGGGACGAAAATTGCAATCCTTGCTTAAAGTTTGAAGGTTTTTTATAAAATGGTCCAATGTCGAATAGTTCATTTTTTGGTTTTACGTAGGTTGAGTGTAGCCTTTCTATAGCTTCTTCATAGGACTTACAGTCTGTAATAATGTCGTTGACTGAGTGAGACACGTAGTTAGTCAGAAGGGCGCGCTTGTTAATGGGCCGACTTAAGTTTTCAATAAGTAGAGTTTCAGTGAAGTTCGTAAAAGTTTCTGGCCAGTGTGTCCAGCGTTTGTCGGCTGCTGCACATTCTGAGTCATAGGTAAATCGCTCCAGTCGCATAACGTGTTCCATTGTAAAGGGAAATAAATTGTAGTAAAAAACAGAATCAGTGCTTTAGAATTTAGAAAGCTTCATTTCTCTTTATTCTGACTACGATCTAACTGACTCTAGTATGAAAAAGAAAAGAAAATAGAGTGGAAAAATAAATTCGACTTGTTGAAGAGGGGGGGGGGTCAACAATGTCGTCGCCGTCACAAAATCTGTCGCCGTCACAAAACCACCAACTCAAACATCTTCAGCAGCTGAAAAATCGCAACTGCTGCTGTCGTCACCCCACTTCTACTTATACAATTTTTCTTTCAACATCCGGGTGTCTGCACCCTACGCACGAGATTCTCGAGCCAAACCCGACCGCCGGAATCATCATAGCCATCATCCGGGCACCTGGCGCTTACATCCGGGACTGTAGCTTCTAGACTTCGGTGACAATGTTTGCATTCTGAAGGAAGCGGGTTCGATTCTACAGTCCGACATGTCAGGCAAAGCCTAGCCCGCTTACATCGAGAATACGGCAGGCCCTGACGTTCGCCACTCACCTCGTGTTCTCTGTCACACTGACGTAGTCAGAGGGTTAATTTTATACAGACAGATATTCAAGGGGAGGTAATAAATTGGATTTATTAGTACATGTAATATTAGTAAAAGCTAGTAAATAAAAAGCCCTCTGGGTGGTGTAAAATATAATTTTGAAAGATTTTGGAGGAGTGTGAGTTAAAAACATCAGAGGGTTTCTATTATTATTAAGTAAAATCATCAAATGTATTAGAGATGTAGATAAATAAAGCAATTTGAAATGGAAACTTAGTTCTGTCCCCCTCAAATAAACATGTTGCGTCCATCTATTCATCATAAATTAAGTTGTTATTTTGAATATTTTACACATGAATTTTACACAAAATCGTAGGTATTGATTTATTTGT
>CM042148.1:65131988-65154488 GCA_023376005.1 Doryteuthis pealeii
TATCAAAGCAAAAAATAGATAAGACGCAACAGAATAGCAAGTGTAGAAAGTATTGAGACGAAAACGAAATTCTTAATCCTATTATAAACAAATACAGCAAACTAACCCAAAGAGAGTACAAGACTAGGCAAGACTGAGTGGGGAATGTAATTTATTGGAAATTGTGCAAGAAATTACATTTTTACCATCCTACTAAATGGTACATACACAAACCGGAAGCTGTTCTATAGAATGAGACGCAAAAATCCTTTAGGACTTTGAGATACAGACAGATCACCTAACCCGGGCTAGAGGAACACATCTAGTATTAATCAACAAGAAGTAGAGAACGTGTCATCTCGTGGATTCTGTCATCCTGGTAGATCACATGGTGTTATATACCGTCACTGGACCCGACAAAGAACACAGAACACATGTATGTATAAAGATATAAAGATATAAGTCGTTGGTAGATGATGCACATACACAGGAGCCTTCGGGAGTTCTGACTGTGAGCGATCTCGATCCAGATTTCAATAGGTTTTTACACCCGCGCATTTCCTGTTCCCACGCGCGAATCATCTGCACTTGGTCCCTGGCTGCGAATTTGTCGACCAGGCAATATATAACAAGAATAAAAAGTGAACGAAAACGGAAAGATAGACAAATAGAACTGAATTGAGACCATCCAAATACTTGGACCTTGCCTGAGAACTTAGAAAACTGTGGAAGATGAAGGTGAAAGTCGTGCCAATTTTAATTGGGGACCTTGGAACGGTCCTCAGGAGTCTGGAAAAGAGTCTAGATGAACTGTAAATTAAAGGAAGAATCGAGGACATCCAGACTACTGCATTGTTAAGATCGGCTAGAATACTTAGAAGAGTCCTGGATACCTGAGGAGACGTGGTGTCGCTCAGCCTCCAGTGAACCACCGACTAAAGCAAGTGTGAAAAAATAATAACAATAAAGAAAACACATTTTTTCAACAGTGTAAGATTTTGTTAAGATTTTTTTTTAATACAAAATATAAATATGTCTACTGAAGTAAAATATTTGTTCGTCTAGTTTTCCATTCTTTTTTTTTTTTTTTTTTTTTTTTTCAGAAAAAAAATATAAGAGATGAATTCTAAGTTTTATCTATTTCTTTTCTTTTTTTTTATTTTTCATCATTATTTTTATTTATCTATTTTTATCATTTTTTTTTTTTTTTTAGATATGAAATTCTACTTGAAGTATGTGAAGCGAGTAAAATTGAAGAATTCCAATGTCTATTTTGAAGGAATATTAACGAAATGTAAATAGAGAATTGCTTTTTTCTTGACCAACATTTGCGGTATTATTTGCATTTCTTCCAGTTGAAATGGCATTTCGAAAATGTTCTAATATTCACTCGATTGAGGGTTAGCATCTCTTGGATGTTTACAGGGTTTTCTTTTATTTCCTTTGCCAATGTTTTTATTGTCGATTTGGAATTTTATAAGATGGGCATGACTAAGAAAATAAAAATAAATATAGAGTGATAATGTGTGCCAAGTAATATTTCGATTAAAATGATGGCTGACGAAAACGTGATATATTTCAAGAATATAGAACTATAAAAAATAAAGGAAGGAAGTGATGTGAAAGGAGGAAAGGGGGAGTGTGGAAGAAGAAGAAGAAGAAGAAGAAGAAGAAGAAGAAGAAGAAGAAGAAGAAGAAGGAAGATGAGAGAGAGAAGAAGAAGAAGAAAGAAGAAGAAAGAAGAAGAAAAAGAAGAAGAAGAAGAAAGGACGGATAGAAGAAGAAAGAAGAAGAAAGAAGAAGAAGAAGAAGAAGAATGGACGGATAGAAGAAGAAGAAGAAGAAGAAGAAGAAGAAGAAGAAGAAGAAGAAGAAGAAGAGAAGAAGAAGAAGGGATGGATAGAAGAAGAAGAAGAAGAAGAAGAAGAAGAAGAAGAAGAAGAAGAAGAAGAAGAAGAAGAAGAAGAAGAAGAAGAAGAAAGTGAGGAATGAATGAAAGGGTAGATAGACAGGAAAAGATGACGGGACGAAGGAAAGAAAAAGGAAGGAAAGAAAGAAGGAAAGAAGGAAGGAGGGAGGTATGAATGAAGAAAGGAAGAACGTGGTAGAAAGAGGAGGAAAGAAAAAGTGGGGAATGAATGAAGGGGGTAGATAGGCAGGAAAAGAAGACGAGACGAAGGAAAGAAAAGAAGGAAAGAAGGATAAAAGGAAGGAGGGGGTAGGAACGAAGAAAGAAAAGAAAGTGGAAGGAAGGAAGGACGTGGAAGGAGGATAGTGTGACGGAAGGAAGGAAGGAAGGAAAGAATAAAGATTGAAAAGGAAAGTAAGAGTGAATGAGGAAAAGGGGGGAAATAAATAAATAAGCAAATGACAGAGAAGAAAGGGAGGAAGGAAGAAAGGAAGGATGAATTAATTTTTAAAAAAAGGTAGGAAGCAGGGGAATGTGGTGGAAGTAAGATATTCTGGAAAGTATAGAGGAGGAAGTGAAAAAGGAAGAAAGAAGGAAGGGAAGGAGGGAGGGAATGTGGCAAGAACGAAGGAATGGATATAGAGGGAGAACTCACAGAAGAAGAAGAAGAAGAAAAGAAAGAAGAAGAAGAAGAAGAGAAAGAAGAGAAGAAGAAGAAGAAGAGAAGAAATCTGAAAGAAGAGAAGAAGAAAGAAGAAGAAGAAGAAGAAGAAGAAGAAGAAGAAGAAGAAGAAGAAAGAAGAAGAAGAAGAAGAAGAAGAAGAAGAAGAAGAAGAAGAAGAAGAAGAATCTGAAGAAGAAGAAGAAGAAGAAGAAGAAGAAGAAGAAAGAAGAAAACAGAAGAATCTGAAGAGAAGAAGAAGAAGAAGAAGAAGAAAGAAAGAAGAAAGAAGAAGAAGAAAGAAGAAGAAGAAAAGAAGAAGAAGAAGAAGAAGAAGAAGAAGAAAGAAAATCTGAAGAAGAAGAAGAAGAAGAAGAAGAAAAGAAGAAGAAGAAGAAGAAGAAGAAGAAGAAGAAGAAGAAGAAGAAGAAGAAGAAGAAGAAGAAGAAGAAGAAGAAGAAGAAGAAGAAGAAGAGAAGGAATGAAAATAGAGAAAATAAAATAATAGGAGAAAAACAAACAAAGGGAAGAAGAAAACATGAAAAAATGAGAGGAATGAAAGCCATGAAGGAAATTAACAAAGAAAAGAGAAACGAAAAAGAGAGGAATGTGAAATTGAGAAGGAAAATAATGAAAGACGGACAGTTAGACAAGAAAAAGAAGAAGAAAAAAAAATCGAATGACGGAAGTGGAAATTAGAAGGAAAATAAATAAAACAAGCAAAGGAAAGAAACAAGCAAACAAATGAAATAACGAAAATAGAAATAAAGGAAGAAGATAACAAAAGAAAGAATAAAAGACGATGAAAAAAGAAAGAAAAAAAGAAATGGAATGACGTGTATGGAAATAAAGAAGGCAAATAACAAAAGAAAGAAAGAAAGAATTAATGAATGAAAGAAAAAAAGAAAGAAAGAAAGAATGAATGAAAGGAAGACGACGAAGGAAAAAGAAATAATAAGAAAGGTTGCACTGGAAGAACGGAAATGCAAACCAAGCAAGAAGAATGAAAGAATAAATCAAGAAAATGAAGAAGTCAGAATGAAAATCGAAGAAGAGTGGAAAATGACAGCGAGAATTGTCGAAGGAAAAAAGATTCTTAAAAAGATAATAAAATAATAACAAACAGGTAAGCAAAGCAGAAAACTGAAACATGTTTAAAGAAAAAAGGTAAAAAGATAAAAATGCCACAAAAAAAAAACAAAGAAAAGAAAAGAAAACTAATAAAAAAAATCAGTAAGCCGTACAAAAAACAATAAATCAAAAATTAACGGAGACGAAAGAAAACTGGCGAGAGTGTCCGCGCGGCGCAATGGAACGGGAAAAAACGTGGGAAAAAAGAAAGCGCGGGAAAAAAGAAAAACGCGGGAAAACAGAAAAAGAAACGCGGGAAAAAAGAAAGGAAATAATTTTCAGACTTATAAACGGACAAACGAGGCGATCAATGAAATATACACGTCTTGTCACGTTTCCTAATTTACTCGCTCCGAAAACCAATAAAACCTGACGTAAACGATATATTTAAATTGAAATGGAGAGAGAGAGAGAGAGAGAGAGAGAGAGAGAGAGAGAGAGAGAGAGAGAGAGAGAGAGAGAGAGAGAGAGAAAACGGAGGAAAAATATTTTCTGAAAGTTTTTAGACGGTTAAAACGCTGAGAAAATGCTTCATTTTTTAAAAACTTTCGCACCTGCGTAGAATCTTACATTTTTGCGTACAGTTCATCGGCAGATGCGGGAAAGATTCGTGCAAAGGTCGACGAATAGTATGGAAATAAATGCAATAGACAGTGAAGATTTTAAAAGTACACTTCAGAGATAGATAGATAGATAGATAGATATGAGCATACAGAAATAGATAGATAGATAGATAAAATCAAAGTAAATATAAACTAACTGGTATATATATATATATATATATATATAATATAAATATATATATATATATATACACATACAGGGTGTTGGGGATAAATTTGACATTTATATTTGGTTATTTTTCTCCGTAAGTTGGAGTTATTGTCGCACACTACGCATCATTTAAAATCTTGGACCCTTCTTCGTTTATATACGTAATGACAGATAGAATGGATGACTGGAACCCACGTGAATCATGGAATAGAATAACTTGTATTATGATGAAATAAACAGATTATGGGTGCTGCCTAATACACCCTGAACAATATAAAAACAATCAGGCATGAACTGGAGAATTGCAATGTAAACTACGAGGCTGTGGCTAGAAGAAAGCAACATTATAGACGATCTGATTGCGTTCGTACAGCAGAAATCCTCGAAGATCTTCAAAAAAAGTGTTGGAGGACTCTCAGATGCTTACGTGGAGTTGCTAAACACTGTAGTCAAGCCCTGGATAACATGGGTAGCCAATAGTAGGCCATATGTATGGCAGGTGGATTCGGCCCCTGCCACAACTCTACGAAAAGTAAAAAATGGTTTTCGGCGAAATTTTACGACTACACCACTCCGAACTCCCCAGATCTTAACCCCATGGATTATTATGTATGTGGCGCTGTTGAGAAAGACACCAATCGCCGTGCCAGTATTACAAAATCCCAGTTAATCGACAGAATTAATGTAGTTTTTGAGACCCGTTCCAGGGAAACTGTAACATCAGCTTGCTCCAGGTTTCGGAGCAGGATTGAGGCTGTGATCGACGCTAATGGCGGTTATTTTGTGTGAAACTTGTAGACAGTAGTGTAATCTCTGTGCCTGATGAATTTCTTTATTATCGATTAAATGTTCTAGTTACCAAGCACTTTTCATTTCCCTTATGAAACTGTCAAATTTATCCCGAACATTCGGTATATATATATATATATATATATATATATATATATATATATATATATATAATCTGAATGTTTTGATTTTTCAGATTTTATATATGTAAACACTCAAACGCATATATATATATATATATAATATATATATATATATATGTGTGTGTGTGTGTGTGTCTGTGTCTGTGTGTAAGACACAAACTATGTGTGTAGATATAAAAGATACTATATATATATGTGTGTATATAAGATACTATATATATATATATATATATATATATATATATATATATATATATGTTTGTGTGTGTGTGTGTGTGTTTGTAAGATACTACAAATATTCCTAGAAATACAAACATCTAAAAAAAGTACTTACCATCATAATTATTCTACCATACTCTCTCGAATGTTTTTACACTGGGCCTACACACATGATTATTTCGCAAAATAGACCTGGTGAAATGATATGAAATCAGAAAAAATATTTAACGAATTTTCTGACTTATAAGATGTGTGATTTATTTGTTTGTTTTGTTTTCGTTTTCGTCTTTGTTTCCTATATCTGAATGTTTAACGGTTTCTTCCGAGACTTTAAACAAGATGGCCGTTTATGTCAGCCGAAAATTAACTGAATTCCCGTCTCCAAAATAAAAACCAACATAATAAGCCAAATCTGTTATCTACGCCTATATTGATTGGTAGCATAAACCAGAGAATATTTATTACTATTATTAGTGCTTTAAAAAGACCCACTAAAAATTCATTATTAAAAAAAAGGGATATATTTTACAATAAAACTCTAATAAAATTCTGTACCCCCCTAAAGAAATTATTACTATTAATATTATTTATGTAGTTACAATTAGAGGGACTTATGTTGGTTTTTTTGTCTCCTCTGTACTGAGTAATAACTTACTATAGATACCTACTATAAACCAAATGAATTACTAAATCTAAGAACTGAAATTCTTAATGCATTTAGACACAAAAGACATGGCTCCTTAGCCAATAAAACGCAAATAAATAAAATGCGAAACTATAGCTTACTAGCAACAAAAACATCCCTTCACCGTGTAAAGATTTTTTTTAAAGTTAAACATTCAATGTTAGAAGGTTTGTATCATAAGTAATTAAAATCAAATTTATTAAAAGATAAAAAAAAAAAGAATTAGAAATGGAAACTTAGGTCTGTCCCCCTGAAATATTAATATTAATATTAATATTAATATTAATATTAATATTAATGACTATTATTTTGAATATTTTACACATAAATTTTACACAAAATCATATGGATTTATTTATGCATGTTGAATTAAACAAAAGACACATCTCCTGTTTAACGATTTTATTTGTGATTTTTTCAAGTTTTCTGGCCAACATTTTAATATTTGGGTGGAATTCGTGGATTAGTCCACCAAAGTTCATGTCCCGAGTACTTTCGGTACTTCCACGAATTCCACCCAAATATTAAAAAGTTGGCCAAAAAAACTTGAAAAAAATCACAAATAAAATTTAATTCAACATGCAAAAATGAAAGAATGCTGCCCAAATACACACACACACACACACACACACACACAACATACATATATATATATATATATATATATATATATGTATATATATATAAGTGAAAAACTTAACAACCAGTCTTATTTATTTATTTGTAAACTCTTTTAGTTAACCGCTTATTATTGATAAAAGGGCGAGAGTAAAATATATTTTTAAAACTGATTACAGGGTTGTTCTTTATTCTATGTATTGACGATTTTCGTTAATGTGGTGTAAGCAGAGACGTAGTTTTGGTTACAGTCAAATGTATACCGGATCTCCAAAATTAATAGATATAAGTCAGTTTCCGATATTTCGAGTTGTTTTCAGATTTTTAAAAATTTCTATAGAAAATACTACGTTTGTACCTATGTTTGTGTGTTTGTATTTACACCCATAACTCTCTCAGGTAAGCAGCTACCGAGTAGAAATTTGTTTTACGGATAAGACAAACAGAGTGATGTAGGTGGAGGGACGATAGTTCTCTTTCACTGTGTAAGAATGTTAAATCTATACAGCCTCTGCTTGACCCTGACTTCCACTCGGGTAATTCCACGTCAAATCATCCATGTCATGTCACCCAACCACTTCAATTTTTCAGAAATTTTAAATGTTAAAGCTAGACAATCACCAAAATTTGAGCTTCCAATTCAAAGAATTGGCGAAGTTGTGTCGACTTTTATCTCTCCAAATTTGAGCGGGGTTGCGGAAAATGGCGACATTTTGTAATCTATTTTTGTCTGTAAAATGAGTTCTAGAGCTTCCCTACTATCAAAAATTGGTTTATAAAACATTTTCCCCCCACGGAATCCAAGTATGCCATCGAAAAAGTTTCAAAGTTAACCAATTTTAAGTTATTGAGGATTTTAAAAAAGATTTTTCAGAAAAATTGAAAGAAGTGGGTGACAATTTTACTTTTTTCGGGGTTATTTGACCTGGAATTGCCCTCCTTCTCCTTTCCAATACTATAGGCGGTGGGTGGGGTGTGTGCTATCGTGTAGTGGCTAAGTGCTGGACTGTGATATGTTAGTAAGCGAGTTCGAAATCCAGTCGCGGTATTTCATTCCTTTTCGGAATAAACCTTTGGGAAGCGTATGAAAACGCCTTCACCCCCAGCTATGGATTAAATAGTACCACTACTGTTTTTCTATAAGTATGGCTTTGGTATTAAATAACCCATGAAGGTTGATACATAATTAACCAAGGACACCAAACCAAACTACTTCAAGGTATCAATAAAACAATGTATCCAATGAAAAATATATTTTCCCAACCCTCTTTCTTTCTTTCTTTCTTTTTTATTATATTTTTCTGTGTTGCATGTCCTTTTTCTTCCTTTGTTTCTTCATAATAAAAACGGAATTGTCCATTATTTAGTTGAGGTAACGACACTAATAAGAAATAAGAATTTGGCGGGTAAGCAACACCACATTATCAGATAATACATCTTTTGAATTTCATCTTGGACGAAATCAGACGGTCTCCCTTTGATCTAGAGGGTGTTGCAAAATGACAACGGTCGTACAATTAAGGAACACGAGTATCAATAAACAGATAATTGGGTAATTTTTGGTACGATTATATTTCTCTGTTTGAGTGGAAGCCCCCACCACCCACTGCATGCCACTGGGCAAACCTCTCCCCAGGCGGCTACAACTTATTCAAGCATCTTGACAACCTCCTGCAAGACATCATCATCATCATCATCATAATTTTCAAAACAGCAACAACAGCAACAACAACAACAGCGACAACAACAACAACAGCAACAACAACAACATCTAACAACAGTTGAACATTTCTTTGAAATAATTCATCGGCTTGAGGACGCCATAATTCTAGGCTAGCGGAATAAATGGACTTGTTTATTACTTGCAACAAGGCGTATATTTCTAATGTTTTTATTTTTATTTCGATTAATGTTTTAGTCTAAGCTAAGATATATTGCTTTAACATTAATGGTTTAAAATGCAATTATTTTTCTTTGCCAAACGAATAAAATGTATTCTGAACATAAACACGGCATATACTGCTAATATAGCACTGTCTCGTATTTCATGTAGTCCTTTACTAAGTTTATTTAGCACAAGGACAAAAAGTATAGAGCACCCAGTGAGAATCAAACTCACTTACAAAGGTCTGTTACGATTTTAGTAGCCATTCTTTAGGCTTCAAGCAAGAATCCTTTGGTTGTTCCTTAGTGCTCCTCGGCATTGCAAGTCCTTCGTCAATGATTACAAATGGACGTCTCTCAGTATCAGTGATTAAGTAGTCAATCAGCCATGAATTCGGGCTGTTGATTGGCTGAGGTTTAAACCAAGTGACCTCGCATAGTCTATAAATTTAAGTGGTGTATTGTAGCACGGTTTATATACCGCAAATAATCTAACTAGGTCAGCTAACTTACCTCAGTAACCATTATTTCATCTATACGTGTTATTCATTGAGTTGTGCTAACCACTCTTTGTGGGATTGTAGATGCTGTGCAGAAGACCTACCAGAGACGATGACCGATAGGCATGGGTGGGGAGAGAATCATGCAAATCCGTGTTGTCATAGGGACCTGAAGATGATGGTGGAGTCTGGCACACAGGCCTCAGGTTATTCTCATATGAAATAGACCCGAGACACAAGTTCAAATCCTGAATGAGACTGTGCGCATGATGCTAATACGAGTAGGAACGATATGAATCTGTCTATTCTCCCTCCAGCTGTGAGTAAATAGAAGGGCAGACTGGGTCCTTTAACCTTGGGTAGGCAAAAAGTCTAGGAGAAGGAAAATTCTGAATTCAAAGTCCGCTCTAGAAACTGTAGAAATTCGTCACGTCCAGCACGTGCAAGGTTGGCACTTTAATCTTGATATGTCAACCAATCTTGGAGAAGGAAAATCTGAATTCAAACTCCGGTTAAAAATTGACCTTGTATCATATTCTGCTCCGGCGGAGGGGTTGAAAAATACATACTAGTCTCTCGTTTATAACAGCACCTGTTGTATTAATTAGTCGCCCATCTAAGGAATGAACAGGCTTATCGATACTTAACTTGGGTAATCTGATGAGAACTGCTTGTTTGAATTTAACGGAATATCAAGTGTTATTTTATGCCACGAAGTTAGGGAAGTGGGTTCATTATATAACTATCTTTACTATATCTTTTTTACCTCACAGAGGGGCAAGACTCCTCTCTCCAATGAGGCAACATGTTGGCCGTGGTTATAAACCTTGATGCTTGACGACGGAGTCTTGGTGGCTGAGTAGTCCATGATAAGCAACAATCCACTTGTGCTCTTACTTGGGCTAGACGGTTGGTCGGAGAAACCCCTCCGATCCATCGGCTGGTCACATCAATCCCTAATACCTATATGATTGTTCCGACTGTATTGCTCTTATGACAAACCCACAAACCTTTTTTATTATATATGTACTGAAATGCGGTGGCTGAGGGTTTTAGTGTCCTGGATAATACTTTAAATGTATCTAGGGGTTCCAATTCTGGAGCTCTGGGGAGTGTGGAGTACCCCATTACTCCCATGTCCACATGCACCCGGAGAGGTAAGACCTGTTAGGGTCCTATTTATGGGTTAAATAGATTTTTAAAAATGAGTTAAAAATTGTTTAAAAAATGTAATAGCCAAGAATGAATAAAATAAAAAGGTCTTCGTCATGAAAAAACCCAAGGATTGACATGCCGTAAAAACCAACCAATCAACTTGATATGTTCCGGGAAGGGATATATTTAGTAAAAATTGCAGAGTGGTGGGGCCACGGTAACAGAGTGGTACTATCGAGCAGGTAAGTAATAGTACTGGTGCGACGTCGTAGTCGTAGGCATTGTAACTCTACATTGCTCTGTATTTATGGCTGACACTAGCCAATCATATTACTGTGAGAGGGGACCCAGGTGTATACATATTCATTGCATCACAACTAATACAAATAATTATATGGTTTCAAGTAATTATTTCATTTGTTTTGCACATAATCTTTCTGAAACACTGTATATACAAATTGTGTTTTATAGATAGCGAGATTCTTCCCAGAGAATATTAAATGTTTAAATGACTTTTATGAGTTTCGACTTCATGTTTGTGTATGTGTATGTGCACATGTGTTTGTGTATGTGTATATGTGTGAGTGCGTGTTTGGGGAAACAATAAATAAGCAGCTAAGTATTTCTCATTATTCTAATGAGTCCAAGTTGAGTGACCGATTAATATACACGGCGTTTATGAAAGATCGATATCATTTCCTAATCTAATGACTTGACCAACTCTCGTTCAAATAATTATAAATCTTATCATAATGAGTAGAAACAACTAAAATTATGTTTCATGTTAAAAAAACCTTTTACTTTACAATATATTATGTGTGTTTATATTGATTATTTGTTTGTTTATTTTGTTTTACGGCGTATCAACCTCGGTGGGTCATTTAAAGCCGACGAATTTTTAAAATAAATTCATTCTTAATTGATACACAATTTTTTTATAAACACATTTTCTATTTAAGATTGAACCCTAACAGTTACAACCACTCAGGGTCAGAGCTGACCAGGAAGCAATAGTGATGAAGGGTTACTCCCCATTCCCCAGACCTCTAGAACTCGAACCTCACCATCAAATAGAGTGTAACGTCATTCCCAAGACACCGTCTTCTAGCACATATATTATAAACAGAGTTGGGGCGTGCCATAAGGGCAATAGTGTTAGGATAATCATATAGGTGCTAGGGCTGGAGGTGACCAGCCGATTAATTGGAGGAGGAAGCTCTCCGTTCGCCCGTCTCGCCTAAGTAAGGGCCTAAGTGGAGTGTTGCATGTCATGGGCTGCTCATCCACCAGGATTCCGTACTAAAGTATCACGGGCTGCCAACCACGGTCAACTATTGGCCCCATTGGTGGTGGTGGGGGGTCTTACTATTCTGCAGAGTACAGTCGGTGTATTCTAAAGCTCCAGCCGACAGTGCTATGTTGATATTGATACAAAATACGGAAATTTATCTTCAGAAACAAAGCATACAGAAATAGCATCAAAGATCGTCTACTAAAATGCACTAAAAATCCTCGTTTTCTAAAGGCTAAATTTTGCAAAAACGAGGATTCTTAGTGCATTTTATTACACGATCTTTGATGCTATTTCCTCAAACAATGGTGCAAGTAAAATATCTAATTTTTGGTATCAGTATTTAGTATATTAACACACAACTTTCGCATAGATGGACAATTTGATATTTTAAAAAAGTGAAAAATCGACCTACTCTACTGAAAGGGTACTTTTTTTCCTTTTTTCTTTTTGTTCATATGTTACAAATTGTTAAAATCCTTGTCACCATCATAGGGGTTCAGATGTTCTGTTGTTCACAGAATCCAATTGATTAATCCTAGTCGGTAGGTTTACTCGTAATATACATGTCATAGTGAGTAGGTAATTCTCTGTAATATATATCTATATCTATATCTGTCTATCTATCTATCTATCTATCTATCTATAATAATAATATATTATATATATATATATATATATATATTATATATATGAAGATAGGATGGATGTAGTAGAATCCGAGAGTATGAGGTAGGTAAAAGGATAGTGAACAAGAAATGATAACTCAAAACAAATCTAAGAGTTGAAATATTTCGTCCGATTTATATGGACATCTTCAGTCAAAGATTTTTATTGAAATCAAAATTACGTGCGTGTACATGTGATTTGGTGAGGGGGTAGTAGCGGAAGTGAAGGAAGGGAGGATAGGGGCTGACATGAACGAAGTGAAGGGATAGTTTACAGGAAGTAGAGAGTAGATGGGCACAGGGGTAGGTTCCTGTAAACTATCCCCTCACTTCGTTCATGTCAGCCCCTATCCTTCCTCCCTTCACTTCCGCTACTACCTCCTCACCAAATCACATGTACACGCACGTAATTTTGCTTTCAATAAAAATCTTTGACTGAGGATGTCCGTATAAATCGGACGAAATATTTTAACTCTTAGATTTGTTTTGAGTTATCATTTCTTGTTCACTATCCTTTTACCTACCTCATATATATATATATATATATATATATATATATATATATATTATCGAACGTTGAATAATACATCCCTGGATACTCTTATGCAAAGTCGGTTATCGTTAACGGTTTGAAAACCACCAAGCCACTAAGAGAGAGAGAGAGAGAGAGAGAGAGAGGTGGGTAGACATAAATAAAGAGAGATTTAATAGAGATTTAATGAGAGGACTAGCGCGGTCATTGTTTCGTGGGGGACCGAAGCATTTTATAGCCAATGAAATCGCCGGACAGGAAATGTTCATGACTGGGTAAGTGCTTTACCGACGGAGTCTAAGTCAGTAGTGAGTTGGTTATTCAAAAGACAGGTCTTGCTGACGGAAGTTTCAACCAGTAATTGATTTAAGGACAGTTGCAAACGATCTTAAATGCTTTTTGACATCACCCCACATTGGTCAATATTTACCGGAAGTGCCTGCTTTGGTTGGGAAAGCTCATAAATAAAAACGACGATTTTGCGTATATTTTATACTTATAGATAATTCAACACAAATTCAAATAATTTTTAAACAGATCCATTTTATTCTTAGATAGGAGCTTCGCCATCAAATGAAGATTAATGTAACACCAAGGATATATATATATATATCAAATGAAGATTAATGTAACACCCAGGATATATATATATATATATATAATATATTATATATATATAAAGATAAATCTAATGAGTCAGACGGACCCTACTAAAAGTTTCGCTTAATGCTCTTCAGAGCTAAGATCTGGCTAAGATAAGGAGTCAGATCTTAGCCCTGAAGATTAATGTAACACCAAGGATACCATTTTGAGGTGGGCCTTACACCCCCTCCAGAGAATTCAGTCAGCGTATTCTAAACACAATCGACAGTGGTAATGATAAATCGGTTAAATCCTTCTTAACGGACAAATTTCACCATCGTATGTCACCCTGCCGAAAGAAAAAAATACTAAAACGGCACCAGTTATTTAATTTAAAAAAATGTTACATTAACTTTGAAACACGTATGTTTGTGAATCTGTGTTATGCCTCAAAGATACGTGGTTCAAAGTTAACTGACCTGAAAAAATGTAAGAGATTTCAAATAGAATAACTGATGAATTATATTGTTTATTCATTAACGTATCAACACTGAAAATTTCATTAAATTCGGTTAATTCCTTGATTTTTAGTATTTTTTTCTAATTCGGTTGGGGGACATACGATGGTGGAATTTATATCAGTTAAGTAGGATTTAACCTATAATTCTATCTCTTTAATGCTGATACGAGGTTAATCCCAAAGTTAAGGTCTAAAAATATTAAGAAATCACAGAAACGTTTATTCTTTATTGTCAATGATGCTTGTGTAAGATTCAAAGTTATAACAAAGTCATAATTAGTTGAAACATAACAAACCCCGGCACATTTGTGGGACAAAACATTTTATATAGATAACAACACATGGAAACGATACATAAAATACAAGATAGTGTACATAAACATATATACATCAAAGGACTTTAGCGTCCGTACATAGAGATTATTTACTAAGACGGGGGGCGAAGCCCCGCCGAGAAAGGGGTAGACAGTAGGCTAACCCATGTGCTCGTTCCGGAGATGTAGCTAAAAGAGGAAGCATCGTTTTGAATGAACGCGCTTAACTACCAGAGGTCCCCCTAGTGGGAATAAACAGCAGCGCAGTGAGGAGATAACTCTTCCGGCAAAAGGAAGATAATTCCCTACACTTGCATCATTGAACATGTATCTATTTTTCTACACAATCGCCATTTCGGTCGGTACATTTTAGTAGGCGTTGTGGCAGTTTCATATGTCTGTGTCATATCGGTTAGTTGAGGAAGCGTCAAACTTCATCGTCTTTGCAAACTCCCTAAATCACGTGCTGACGTTTTTGATATCCATGCACGACTCACCAGACACTTTCGCTAATTGGCGATGGGTTTCAATAATTTTAATAACTTTGCGTTCAAAAACAGAATAACTACGCGAACTTCACAATTGGGTATGGCTTCGACCGAAAGCTCCATCACAAATCTCTGCCAAGCGAAGATTGAGCCTGGAGGGGTAGGTGCCGGCGAATGCACAACAAATACAACATTGTTGCCAATAGCTACACGAACAGTTTTCCTTTTCTCCGCGTTGGAGACCTCACAAAATTATCTTGATTTGAGCGGAATGATATAAAATTGTTTTGATAACCTGTGAATATCCTAGATGAATAAGACTATGAATTCTAAAACAATAACTGCATACCACGACAGCTGTTTATACAGTAGCATTGCATCCAACAAAACCTTCATCAGATAATGATTCTGGGTTCAGGCATGGTTTCGGAGCCGAAGCATCGTTACCACTAGCCCAGAGCGCCCTAGCAGTATCTCACAATACCACCAGATATGGTTGTCACACTGTGGAATTGCCATATACACACCGATGCGGCTAAAGCTTTATTCTGGATCTTTTTTATGTATTTCCTCAAGTCTGGCAGAGAAAGTCCAAGTTTAGTAAAAAATATAAACCCTTGTGCAAATTAATTGAAACAAAACGAATAGTTCCGTTATTATTATAGTATCCGCCGTCTCTCAGTACGGCTTGCCGGTGTGTTCGTGCGTTGTTACACATTATATATGCTTCCGAGTAATGTCTATCGCAGACAATGGCCATAGAACAATTAATCAACTATCGAAAAAATAGTGTCTGGACGTGATAAAACTCTAATGTAATAATGAATGACGATTTATTTTTCAAGACCAAATTTCATCATACACTTAAAAATAGATTCCTATTACTACACACCACTGCAAAAAATCTAATCTGAGGAAAAAAAAATAGAAATCGATTACATCCTGTCACTCCAGTGGATCTAAAACTGACCATATGGCAAAAGAAAGGAAACTAAAGCGGTTGTTTCGATTAATTTGCTTAAGAGTGTACATGTGCAAGGTTATGTACAGTATTTGACGGATTATAGGACGCACTTTTTTTCCAAAATTTTGACTCAAAATATTGCCCTGCGTCTTATAAATCGTAGGTGAAGTTTGAGACCTCCCGTAGGCCTAGGCTAATCTTCTCTACGATGCTTACTAACCCAGCGTACGCTCAGTACTTTTACCTATCCTGTACTGCCAAATTGCTTTTATACAGCTATGTTTCTGCTTGTGTAATGCACAGGGAGACTGTTTTCAACAATATATGCTTAAATACACAAAAGTTTTTTTTTCTCCTAAATCTGACCTGCTGAAATGGGGGTGCGACTTATATACCCGTGCGTCTTATATGCCGTCAAATACAGTATGTTTTATTAGGCGTGTGCAAATTTAGTATGTCAAATAATCTGCAAACCGAAAGACAACGCCTATTTATTATCACCGAATTATTTTCCTCACACTTTCCCATTCTTCTACCAGATAAATATTTCCGTTTTTGAATAAAATCAGAGAACTGGCTGGCATAGATTATTCCCCATGACCTTGGGCTAACGGATGAATTCAGCATAGAGCAAATCACCGCTCTTAGCGAAGACAATCTTCTTACTTAACTTAAACCGGATATTTTTCCCCAGACAGACAATTCAAAGTTAAAGTGTAGCCTCGGGTTTAAATCCATTCTTATCTTTGTACATTTTTATCTCATCGTTGATAATGTTGTCTAGTTGAATGAAAATTACTCTCGCTGATATCTAATGCCACCTGCTGTAACATATGTTCATCTGCTGTAACATCTGTTCATCTACTGTAACATACGTTCCCGCCCTGTCGGCTGGGGCGTTAGAATGCACCGACTACACTTCTGCAGAGGGATAAGACTCCGCCAATGAGGCCACCCGTTGGCCGTGGGTGGCGACCCGTGATGCTTAGGGATAGAACCCAGGTGGTTGAGCAGTCTATGGCTTGCAATTTGGCCTTTTCTTGGGATAGACGGGCGCTTGGAGAGGCCACCTCCGATCAACCAGCTGGTCCCGTCAAGCCCTAGCACCTATATGATTGCCACAACCCTATTGCCCTTTTTATCATATGAATGCTAGAAGGCGGTGATTGAGGATCTTCATGTCCTGGGTATGACGTTAAACTCTAACTGATGGGGAGGTTCCAGTTCTGGAGGTCTGAGGGATGTGGAGCACCGCTTCATCACCATTGCTCCCTGGTCCACTCTGACCGGAGTGGTAGTACCTATTAGGGTCCCATCTATGGGTTAAATAGAAAAATGTGTTTATAAAAAAACTGAGTATCCATTAAGAATGGATTTATTTCAAAACTTTGCCGGCATTAAATGACGCACTGAGGTTGATATGCCGTAAAACAAAACAAACAAAGTATGTTCATCTGCTCTAACATATGTTCAGCTGAGCCCATGGTGTATGATTTGATATACAGAAAAATGACTAATGTGCAGAGAAAAAGCTACATCATCAATGATAACTTCCCAGTTCGCCACTACCATTACAGTTGAGTGCCGCCGATCATGTCCAAGTAGAAAAACGTTGATTGGTTTGGTTTGTTTGATCTTACGTTGGTGTGATCTCTTGTTGGTTTATTTGATGCCGAAGACGTTTTGTGTCTGTTCATGCTCGATGGCTATTAAAAATATGAATAAGACTCTAACATTTTGTTTCAAAATTTACCTGGGAGTAATGACTAAGAAAGTGTACACCACACACCGGAAATCTCCGGAACTAGAGCCTCACCACCAAATGCAGTTCAGTAACATACATAAATCACCCATATATATATATATATATAAAATGTTGTTCTGGTTCCAACGGGAGAAAATTCAATATTTTATAAAAAACGAAGGTCCGAAAAATGTATTTTGTTCTCAGAAAATTTAAAAAAATTCTTTTTGTTTTACATATGCAACACGTGTTTCATATCTTCTGGTATCTTCAGGCTTTGCTTGATAATATTATATATATATATATATATATATATATATATATATATATATATATATATATATATATATATTAAATTGTAAGGCGCCCCTTACAAAAAGGATCAAGCTCTCTCCGGCAACATTCATGCATATGTATATATTTATAAGTACAATTGGCTAGTGAGTCTTGCTGATAGCCCGGATGCCAGTGAGTCTGACTGATGAAAAATCGCTCGAGGTCGATCCCGGTTGGAGGTAGCCTTCTATGTCAAGCCTCTGAAGAGATGTGATACGTCAAAACAAGACTGTATGCGGATGAACACACACACACACACACACACACACACACACACACACACGCACACGCATACACACCCATATATATATATATATGAGGTAGGTAAAAGGAAAAGTGAACAAAAAATAATGACTCAAACAAGTAGAAGTAGGAGAGAAATATTTCGTCCTTCTAATGCGAACAACATCATCAGTCTGACTTTATTCAAAGCAAAATACTTACATTTGTGTTTATCGAAGAGAATGCAATAGATCAAAACTCCCCCCTACCCAAGAATTGTACCCACTTCTCTCCCTTTCCCAACAAGCCTCTTGCAACCCCCTCACCCCACCTTCCCATACAAACCACCATCCTCTGAACTACCCCCTCCACTTTATATGATGGTATTCTCTGTTTAATCAAATTCCCCTCTAACTTCCCTACCTCTCAATTTCACCACAGACTCACTTTCCCTTCTATAAACACAAATGTAAGTATTTTGCTTTCAATAAAGTCAGACTGATGATGTTCTTTGCATTAGAAGAACGAAATATTTCTCTCCTACTTCTACTTGTTTGAGTCATTTTTTTTTGTTCACTTTTCCTTTTACCTACCTCATACTGTCGGATTTTACTTCAACCCTCCTATCTTCATATATATATATATATATTGAAGTGTGCATTCCATGCATGCATGCTTCTTATATATGAGGAAAATCGTATGGTATATATTTATTTATTTAACGTAATTAAAAGAAAAAAAATCAAAAAAGTATATGTGCTTCCAATTGAAGGCCGTAGAGAAAAGCCTGAATAATTTTTTTTAATCTGATTTTATTTTGGGGTAGCTTTACACCCCGCCTCCTCTGACGAGAGAAATAAAATAAAATTGTCGCGTTTTATTATAGAGTTGTCCTGTTTTATGCATATTGTCTGGAGATGTTTTGAATTTATGTCTTTTAAAGGAAATATTGTAATTTTATATCTAAATTAAATTTGTTTTTGTCTGAGTGTAATTTGTAAATTCGTTTTGTATATATATATATATATATATATATATATATATATATATATATATATATATATATATATATTGAATTGTACATTCTACGTATACTTTGGCCCTTATCTTACTAGACAGGCAGTCGGAGAACCCCCCTCCTATCAACCGGCTGTTCACGTTAAGCCCTAGCTCCTAGATTGTCCCGACCCTATTGTCCTTATGTCAAGCCCTAACCCTTTCGAGCTATATGGCGGTGGCTGATGGTCTTCATGTCCTGAGTATGACTGACTCTAACTGATGGTGAAGTTCCAGTTCTGGAGGCGTGTGGTATGTGGAGCAGCCATTCATCACCATTGACCCATAAGTGATAGTAGGGTTCCATCTATGGGTTAAAAAGAAAAATGTGTTTATAAAAAACATTGTGTATCCATTTAGAATGAATTTATTTCAAAACTTTGTCCGCATTAAATAACCCACCGAGGTTGATATGCTGTTAAACAAAACAAAACAAAACAAACTTTCTATGGGTTTAATAGAAAATTTATTTGCAAAAAAAGTCTGTTTAAAAAAACTTTCTTCCAAACTATCTCTACGAATCTTACAAAACTTTGCCGGCAATAAATGGCACACCGTGGTTGATACGCCGTAAAACAAAACAAACAAACAAACAAACATCTTATTTATATTTGGTATATATTGATAAATGGTATGGCCTATATATTTAACTAAAGTAAATAAAAGAGATGTGGTGAGGATCGGTATCGAACCAAGAATCTTATGGTTTAACTTCCCGGATGAAAAAAAAAAAATTAGTGAAATAGATCACTAATTCGGATTTCGCCTATTCAATAAGTGACCACCCTAAACGGATTTAACAGGTTTGAATTCAGAGTTTTCCTTTCTCCTACACTGGTTGCCTAACCAAGGTTAAAGAGCCCTACCATTTAAACATAGCTGGAGGGGGAAGTAGTTGGATTTATACCTTTCCCAAGGGTATTAGCGCTATGCGAACTGTAGCTTCATACAGGATTTGAACTCGGGTCGACGAGTCCATTTCCTAAGTCTCTAACCATTACACCACGCACCTCCAACTTATGATCTATGTACTGAGCTAAATCTGCCCTCTAGATTTATATTAGGGACTGTTGGAAATACTCGGTTCGAAGAGGGAAATGCTGTAGACATGTAATATATAAATACCTATATTGTAACTGTAAGTATTTTTAAAAAAAGATGGAGACACTTCACACATCATCTCTCATGTTTCTTTAATTCTCTCAGGAAAATACCTTTTTTTTTGGATTGAGAAATTGGCTTAATTAAGTTTTCAATTGTGATTTTGACATATTCATTTAAAAAATCATATTGCAACTTGACGGAAATGCTCCTTTAAAAAGAAAAAATAAAGAATTAGGAAAACCGAAAATTCAAAATGGATTTGTCGATTTTAATCAACACGCTTTTAGTCAAATATATTTTGTGTGCTTTGCATATATATATATATATATATATATATATATATATATATATAATATGTGTGTGTGTGTGTGTGTGTATGTGTCTGTGTATATATATTATATATATATATATATATTAATAAATTTTTGAAGGCGTAATAATGCACATTTATGTTTAAAAACATATTTATTTCTTTTTTTTCTTTTTTTCATATTAAGGGTCCAAATATTTCAAGCGAAGCTCATCATCAGGGAATGAATTATTTTCTCATAATTTTCATCTGTATTTAATAAATTCAATCGTGTTGTTGTTCATTGAATGTTTGGTGGTAACTGTGAAAAATTTTTTTTTTTTTTTTTTTCCGGCGAAGATATAGTTACGCTCGGTAAATTCCGTAATAAATCGGTGCGGTGATCGTGTTCCGCGGGATTTTTTGAAAATTATTTCATATATAAATTCTTTTTTCTTTTTTTATAATACTATAAAATAATGAAGTCCTGCTCAGGGACACTGGAATAAAGATTTTTTTTGTCATTATTTTCATAGTGAGTTCGAAGCATTAATTAAAATGTAATAATAAATTTTTTGAAGGCGTAATAATGCACATTTATGTTTTAAAAAACATATTTTATTTCTTTTTTTTTTTTTTTTTTTCATAATAAATTTATTATTACATTTTAATTAATGCTTCGAACTCACTATGAAAATAATGACAAAAAAAATCTTTATTCCAGTGTCCCTGAGCAGGACTTCATTATTTTATAGTATTATAAAAAAAAGAAAAAAGAATTTATATATGAAATAATTTTCAAAAATCCCGCGGAACACGATCACCGCACCGATTTATTACGGAATTTACCGAGCGTAACTATATCTTCGCCGGAAAAAAAAAAAAAAAAATTTTTTTTCACAGTTACCACCAAACATTCAATGAACAACAACACGATTGAATTTATTAATACAGATGAAAATTATGAGAAAATAATTCATTCCCTGATGATGAGCTTCGCTTGAAAATATTTGGACCCTTAATATGAAAAAAAAAAGAAATAAATATGTTTTTTTAAACATAAATGTGCATTATTACGCTTCAAAAATTTATTTTACATTTTAATTAATGCTTCGAACTCACTATGAAAATAATGACAAAAAAAAAATCTTTATTCCAGTGTCCCTGAGCAGGACTTCATTATTTTATAGTATTATAAAAAAAAAAAAGAAAAAAGAATTTATATATGAAATAATTTTCAAAAAATCCCGCGGAACACGATCACCGCACCGATTTATTACGGAATTTACCGAGGTAACTATATCTTTTCGCCGGAAAAAAAAAAAAAAAATTTTTTCACAGTTACCACCAAAACATTCAATGAACAACAACACGATTGAATTTATTAAATACAGATGAAAATTATGAGAAAATAATTCATTCCCTGATGATGAGCTTCGCTTGAAAATATTTGGACCCTTAATATTGAAAAAAAAAAAGAAAAAAAAAGAAATAAATATGTTTTTTTTAAACATAAATGTGCATTATTACGCCTTCAAAAATTTATTATTACATTCTAATTAATGCTTCGAACTCACTATGAAAATAATGACAAAAAAAATCTCTATATATATATATATAAATGTGTGTGTGCATGTATGTATAGGTGTATATACATATATAAATATATGTATATATATGTAATATACATACTTATATATGCATATATATACATATATACACGCATACATACATGTGTATATATATACATAATGGACTCTCCCGTCGATTTTCGACGTATGAGGGTTCATACACACAATGGACTCCCACACAGGGATTTGTTTATAGTGGTGAAGGCTTGTGTTGGACCATCCACACTTTTTGGCACAGTCAATAGGAATGAATAGGTGCATCAAGGGTTGCCACAAACTCAATCAACGACCGACCTCAGGAATTTTGATTTC
>CM042148.1:65159488-65169488 GCA_023376005.1 Doryteuthis pealeii
AAAAATCCACAACAGAAATTTTCTTGTGGCTCGGCAAGATTATCTTAATCCGTCAGAAATGAAGGATTGGAGTAGTCTGGTGGTAAAAAGACATTAATCTCGAAGCTTAGGCTTGGTTTCTTTGTTTAATAGCGTATCAACCTTCGGGGGTTATTTAATGCCAAATCCATGTTTGAAGAATAACAGTAACAGAACTATTCAACCCTATTCCGGTTGCTATACCAAGGTCAAAGTGTCTTATTATTCTATGTTCGCACGAATGATTATATATATATATATATATATATATATATATATATATATATATATATATATATTTACAAACACCTCCGCACGAGCAGGATCTGACACAAGGTCAATTTCTTAAGCGGGGTTTACCAGGTTTGAATTCAGAGTTTTCCTTCTCCTATATCGGCTGTCTAACCAGCGTTAAGGAGCCCAGTCTGTCCTACTATTTACCTATACCTGGAGAGAGAGAGAGTAGAATTCATATCTTTCCCAAGGGTATTAGCGCTAAGTGAAATGCAATTACCAGACGAGTCTATTTCCTATGACTTTAACCATTACACCACGTGCTTCCTGCATACATACATACATACATACATACATACACACACACACACATATATATATATATGTGTTTGTGTGTGTGTGTGTGTGTTAAATGAACAATTCTTCTCTCTCTCTTCCTATATATAAATATATATATATGTGTACATATATATATGTGTGTGTGTATATATATATATGTATATATATGTATATATATATAGGAAGAGGGAAAGAGTTGTTCATTGTAGTATATATAAGGCTTATATATAATCCTTATATATATATATAAATATATATATGTGTACATACATTATATGTGCATTTAAATGACCGAATATATACAAAAATAATTGGGCATATAGGATATGAGTCATTTACTTTCATGTTCATTTCTCTTCAATGTTTTATATATATATATATATATATATATATATAATATATATATATATATATATATTACAAAGTCACGTGAGGGGACTGAACGCTGACATAGGAATACTCCGTTATTATTTTTTACAGACGCTGCGCTGTCAATAACAACAGAGACAAAAGATCAGTTGAACAGAAACAACTGCCATTTGATAAAGGGTATCTAACGAACCCGAAAATTTATGATAAAAAATAATTTAAAAAAATAAGTGAATCCAATACGCCATAACATCGAGTTCATTCATTTATTTTTAGATGCTTCGCAATAACGCCCAACTTAAAAAAAACCACATATATATATATATATATATATATATATATATATATATATATATATATATATATATATATATATATATATATATTTAATATATATATATATATATATATATATATATATATATGTATGTATAATGTATATATATATATATATATATATATATATATATATATATATGTTAGACTGCTCTACTAACTAGAAGGAGATTTGGATTGATAACTTTCCCAAGGGTATTAGCACTAAGTTAAATGCTACTAGGCTCGGCGAGTATTTGAACTTGTCTATTGCCAACAATGATAACTATTATACCACAAATGCCTGTTTTTCCGAGAATGTTGAACAGAAAATCCGAGTTAATATCCGAACCAAACTAGTAAATTCCCAAAAAGACGACCTACATATCGGATATTATTTTCAACCATGCATTTAATACAATTGAATCTAATTAACAACCGGTGGCCTCCTCTAATTCGTCCTGTTAAAACCTCAAACCATACTGGCCTCACTAATGTATTCTTATAAATTTCTCAAACTTGCACACTTCCCCTTGTCAATAATCTGGCACCAACACATCCTGGAGAAAATGAGTCTTCTCTCCTCAGATACTATCGGAAATACTATATTTCTTTAAGCCCATATCTTGTACTTTCAGGCGTCTGATTTTATTGGAACGGCTATTTCCTCCCTTATATTCATATCCACATATACATATACATATACATTTATATATATGTAGGCGTTATTTTCGTATTTTCCTGGGGAGTTGTCTGCCCGTTTAGTTCGTTGGTTCCCGCTAGGGGCCTTTGATATTTATGCGGCTGATTTGAACGTCGCTTTCTCTTTCCCTGCTGCTCGACCTACGTGACACTATGGGCTAGACTCTGTATATCCCCTTCTCGTTGGGGCTTCGGCCCTTAACACTGGCCACTCACTGCTAGTAAGTCTCGTATACGATATATGACTATCCTTTAGTCATGTATCCGTAACTACGTTTTTATGTACATTTAGGTATCTCTTTGATACCTAAATATCTTGTATGTTACCATTCATGAATGTGTCATTATCTCTACTCTTGTATATGTATTTATATTACTTATGTATGTATGTTTATGTACACCTCTATGTAATATGTACCCTGTTTATTCTGTGCTGTATATAAAATGTTTTGTCTATCAACCTTTGTCGGAGTTTTATCTTCAAGTATTATCATCTTGAATCTTACACACACACACACACACACACACACACACACACACACACATATATATATATATATATATATATATATATATATGAGTCTATTTTATGTTTATATATTATATCTATATATAGATGAGTGTATTATATATATATATAAGTCGGGGCGGCCAAATATATATATATACAATTGGTAAAGAAAAATACTTAAAAATCGGCCATTTTGCGGTTATATACCTATTTCTGTCATAATGGCCGATTTTAAAACCATTTTCTTTACCAATTATAATGCTCTGTTCAATAATATTGAACGTCAAGTTCTCAACTTGGACCTGAGCAACTCTAACTTTCCGCCGCTGGAAGAAAGGGCCAACTTAGAATCATCCTAATACCAACCTACCAGGTAAACCATCTACGGCGAATGTGGAGTACCCATTCATTGTTATTAATCATATGTTCGCTCTTTCCCGGGGTGATAGTAGCTGTTAGGGTCTAATATCAAATAGGTATGTTTAAAGGTATTTGTATTCTATAGGATCGTGTGCAAAAAACAAAAAAAATCTAAAGAAATAACTACACAAAAACGTAAATAGGAACATTCAATGAACGCGATTACCTAACCTCAAGCTACAAGATAAGATGGGACGGATTGACATGCTGTTAAAATCAATCAATTAACCATAACTATAATTTTCAACACAGTTTCCTTCTTTGATTATGTATTTAATCTAGCAATCCCCATGGTATTAAGTAGGAGTTTCCGTTGCGTAGAAACTAAAATGCAGAACTGTGACATCGTAGGGAATTAGAATTCAAGTCGGGCTATTACGTTCACTTTCGGAGTAATCCTCTTGGAAAAGTATTAACCCACTCATCCCCCAGCTATGGGTTAAATAGCACCACTACTGTTGTTCTGCAAAGATGGCTAAATAACTGTCATATGCTACATATATAATGAGAATGGAATCGTCTATTTTTCCTATAAATAATGTCTGGTGAAATCTCGGTAGAGAAAAACAACTAGATGCAAAGGAACTTGTTAATTCAACCTAGCAATTAGTAATTACTCTGTTTGCCTTGTATACTTGCTTAGTAAACCTTTTCCCCTGTCTTTAATACCCGTCATGTTTCTTCCTATTATTTTTTTCTGTTAGCTCTGATACGAGAGTTATAACAATCACCATATGCCATTAAACAAAGAAACATGATGAATGAAAAACTAATCCGAGTAATCGCTTTCCCAACTGCAAATGTCTGACGACAAAGTCTCTCCGAATGCAAAAATAACAGCAGTCTTCAATTTATCCTCAATACCACGTTCCAAAGCGTCTCGCCAACTGGCATAAAAGTAGTAACGAACTGGAAAACGTTCTCCAGGCAACAAAAGGTAATCCTCCTCGGGAAAAACTACCTCGGCTTTTAGTTCTCTAAACTGGTTGAATCATTCCAACCAACAAGGGTAATAGAGTGATTACTAACAGACATTACACATAACCTGGAGGTTGTGAGTTCAATCTCTGTACTAGGCAGTTCTGTTCATTTCGGTTATCCCTCTGTATAAATCGTACAATACACAGTAAAAAAAATGAAAAACTAAGTTTTTAGCTAATAATTGTAACACCGGTTCAGCTCAGTCGGTAGAGCGTCAGACTAGGGACCACAAAATTCCTGGTTCGATACCGGCCCTCGCCAACTCTGCATACGAGTAGCATAGGGAACTGAAGTCCCTAGCTGAAGCGGTGCCTGCTGAAGCGCTTAAGTCGTTTTTCCCGAAAAGTTAATGCGATATTTTGCCCTGTCAAGTATATTTTCGACAAGTAAATGTAAATATTTTACCCCCCCCCTCTTTAAAATATTTTATGGGGGGGGGGTTAAATATTTACATTTACTTGTCGATAAAAGTATGGCTTACTTTTAATGCCTTCAAACCACACAAAAAATATTTTGTCGATAAAAACCCCTTCAATCCGCTAAAAAATATCTTTTTTTTTTCGGTATTTTCATTTTATTTTAATTTTTTTTCGACAATCAATTACAAATAAAAAATCAAAACATTTTTTAGGTATTTTCATTTTATTTGGGGAGGGTTGTTTTCAGTATCACCGCCTAGCGTTTTTCTAAGGCAGGAGGCTGGGACGGAATTCTGCGAATAGCACCAAAAATAAATCAGTATGCGTATCAAGTGACGAAACAAAAAGTTATTGGCCAATAAAGCAATTAAGTTAGAAACAATTGCATCGATTTGTTTAGAAAGAAAATAAATGGAATTAATGAACAAGAATAAGAAATTAATTAGATAATTACTAAGTCCGAACTCTACGTCAGTAATATTGTTAATCTTTTTTTTCTTTTATGAGTAACAAGAACAGCTATTAACCCATTTAATCTGCGAAACGAGTTCAAATCCTGAACGTGGCTGTTTGCATTTCACATCGTAGCGAGAAAAATAACTTACCTCGGAGCTCCAAGAGGGCACGAACGTGTTTCGACAGAGTAAGAAATATTGCTGTTCTTGAAGTTAAAATTTCTAAGACACCGGTCTCTTATCGGGCAAGACAAAATGTGTAACATATTCAAGTTTCGGCAGATCAAAACCTCGATAAAAGGAGGAATCGGGATTGGCCGAACAGCTGCTTTACAGAAAGTTCATGGGATTAACGAGTGAACTAGCGGCGTGAGAAATTGACGATCGGACTTGGTTTTCTAGTGGACTGCAGAGTCGATAAATCGAGTGAACTGGCGAGGCGAGAATCACGTTTAGACTTGTTTTTTTTTTTGCTAAGGTTACCAATTGGAGTATCGAGGCAGGATTGAAGTAACAAAACTTTTTCCAGAAATTTCAGTTTATTGTCTGCTGCAAACGAATTGTCAACATACTTTGTACCTTTTCTCACACATAGTGCTAATACCCTTGGGAAAGGTATTAATTCAACTATGAGCAAATGGTAGGGCAGACTGGACTCTTTAACTTTGGTTAGGTGAAAGAAAGCTCTGAATTCAAACCTGTTAAACACAGCTTAAAAAATTAACCTTGTGTCAAATCCTGCTCGTGGCGGAGGGTTTGCTAAATACATATGAGATCATTTTAAATGTACTGCTCAAATAAAAATCTCTTTATGATCTGCTGATTTGGTTGGGTTAAAGTTATATACATATGAAAGAGTCAAAGCTATTAACTGTTGCAAGATGGGTATATTCCTGACTTTTGTGAGCTAGGACTACTAATGGAAGGAGGAGGAATAAATAATAAAGGTTTTAAAAAATAGTGATGACCCAAAACAGGATGAACGATGGTTTGACCGTAGCGTGACCCCGAACGGAGAATTGAGTGTCAAGCGGAAGTCGGTGTTGACCGCAAGCGGAAGTCGGGTGTTGACCGGAAATGTCACGTGGTGTCGTGGAACAATGAAGAAGGGATCGGTCTCTTTTTGCCTGACGCCGTCGTAGGGTACGGATGGGGCCTCTAGTGGCTAGTGTGGGGTCACGATAATCAAGTAGTTTAACAGTTTCTCTCTCTCACTCTTCTTCCCTCTGCTTTCCTCCTCTCTGGTACGAGCCCACTAGGCGAGCACGATAATAAAGGAGCAGTTGTGACTACATATTTCTCGTGTTGTAATTTCTATCAACACCATTTTAGCACTGTGAATTTGGAGGCACGTGGACGAGACCCGCTAATAATAATATATACGCCGCCCCGCCACCCTTACCGTTATCGTAGTAGCGCTCGAAAAAAGGACAACGTTACTTATATCATTTTTGGTACCGTGAAAATATACCACAACGCCACATTAACCAACGTAATATGATTTTCGTCGTAGGAAATGGACACGGCGAAACGAGTTCAAATCCTGGACAAGGCCGGTTGTGTTGGAATATTTTGGTGATATAAGGTGTGCTACATCACTAAAATTTATAGACTAAGCAAGGTCACATGGTTTAAAACTCAGCCATTCAACAAACCTGAATACGTGGCTGGTTAACTACTTAATCGCTTTTACTGAGAGACGCTCCATTTGCAATCATTGACAAAGGACCTGCAAGACTGAGGAGCACCAAAGAACAACCAAAGGATTCTTTACTAAGGATCGCGCTCTGATTAACACAAAGGATCTCCGCTGGAGAAGCGCTCTTGCTTGAAGCCTAAAGGATGGCCACTAAAATCGTAATTTCACATAGCCCAATTCTTTCTATGATATGCCTTGTGTACGGGTCGATTCTATTTTAATGGACAAGAAATAATTATTCGTGTATTGGTCGATTCTTTTTCTTTTTTGAGGATAAGAAGTCATTCTTTTATTTTATGCTTTGTACGTGTTCTGGATATGACGTTAAGCTGCATTTAATGGTGAAGTTTGGGGATCTGGGGAGTGTGGAGTACCTCTTCATCGCCATTACTTCCAGGTCCACCCTGTCCCGGAGTGGTTGTTTCTTTTTAGGGTCCAATCTATGGCTTAAATTGCAAAAAGAAGTTTTTAAAAAAGAAGTTCAGAAAATTGAGTTTAAAAGAATGAATTTTCAATACCTTCAAGAATTAATAAAACACAATGTCTTCGGCATCAAATAATCCCAAAAGGGTTTACATGCCGTAAAATCCAACCAACCAACTAATCTAAGGCTTATACGTAGGTCAACATTCTTGTTAAACAAGAAACTATGAATCTGACACTCGATATTGAGATAGTATTAAGCTAATTTTAACAAAACGGACAAGAAAACTATATATCGAACTGGTAAATAGTAGAGCAGACTTCGCTCTTTAAAATTTGTGTTGCAAATTGTCTAGGAGAAGGAAAGCTGAATTCGAACCTGTTAAACTCTGCTTAAAAATCATCTTGTGTCATATTCTGCTCGTGGCGGAAGGGGTAGGTAAATACATAAACTTATTCCTGGAATTAATTAATTTCAAAGATGAAAATGAATTATTTAGCACCTCCCACAGGGAGCAGTAAGGGGTAATTTAAAGAATCAGCTATTTTTACTGCTCATCTGTGTGAATATAAGAGTGTCAGTGAGTGTGTGTATGTGTGTTAATACACATGGTACATATACAGTGTGCATACATAAAAAAATATGTGTGTATGTATATGCACACTTCAGGAACAAACAATCTGTCTTGTGCAATCTGTAATAAAGTCTGTAAGTCGGCTGCTGATCTTAAGAGACTATGGTGGTGCATAAGCATCAAGATTTATCATCTGATCCATCCGATCCAATGGGAAGGACATCTTTTGTATGTCATATTTGCATCAAACTGTGTGGATCTGCAGCGGGTTTGATGAGTCATTTGTGAGCACATGAGAGGAAAAGTTCTGGTGGTGGGGTTATAGGATGGTAAGGGACGACAGTGATCTGTGAAGATTAGGCTATTTCTATGTGTGTATATGCATGTGTAATATGGAGGCGCGTGGTCTAACGGTTAGAGTCGTTGGAAATGGACTCGTCAACTTCGAGTTCAATTCCTAGACGAAGCTGTTAGCATTTCACATGGCGCTAATCCCCTTGGGAAATGTATGAATCCAATTCTCCCTCCAACTATGGATAAATAGCAGGGCAGATTGGACTCTTTAACTAGGTAACCAGTCTAGGAGAAGGAAAACTCTGAATATTGACTTTGTGTCGCATCCTACTCGTGCGGAGGGGTTGGTAAATATATATATGCATGTGTAATCATGTATTTTAGTCTTCCCCCAAGTGAATAGGAGTTCGCTTTTTGAATAAGAATTATGTCACAAGTCTGGGTATCAGGATTTTAGTTTTCATTCCGCTTAAGAAATAGTCTTGTGTTACATGTTACTCGTGTGGTTGGTAAATATGTATTAACCCAATGTTTTGACCGATGTGCTTTCCGACCTTCTTCAGGTGTTTCTAGTCTAACTTGAGAACTTTCTGGTCGAACTCGGGAGTTTCATGTAGTAACCGGAAGCCTTAACGGAACTTCGGAGCGAACCTTTCCTTTAATCCATTGGAGTAGATTGTTCTCATTCCGTTAATCGTAAGCGGATACAAGTGTTAAGCTATGTTAAGTAATCTATGTTATTATAAACATATAAGTGGTTAGAATTGAACCTTCAACCTACAGTTGATTGTCATTTAGAACTGTACTAATACAATCCTTATAACCGTTGAATATATCAGGTGGTTAAGACATGTATACGACAAGAAGAGTCCCTAATTCGACAAGAATGTTCCCTAGTTTGACAAAAATCACATGAATAAGGTCGGAGGGCACATCGACTAAAACGATATATATATATATATATAATATATATATATATATATATATATTAATATATATATATATATATTATTTAATACTTTCGAAAAGAATTATTGCACTATTAAAGTTATTCCTGAGTATTAAAAAAATGGAAGAATATATATATATATTATATATATAATATATATATATATATATTAATATATATATATATTAGTTAATTAAAAATTAAGATGAAGACAACAGACCGAAAGTTCTAAATATTAACACATGATCAAACCTCATCTATAACATTCAGACGAATAATGTATTAGGGTAATTCCGTGTCAGATCATCCAGGCCATGTCACCCACCCCCTTCAATTTTCGGAATTTTTGTACAGGTGTGGATTGTGTTAAGTTAGACAATCTCAAAATTTGAGCTTCCAATTTTAAAAAATTGGCTAATTTATGTTGATTTTTAGCTCTCCGCCTTTTTTTTTGGGTGGGGGCGAAAATGGCGACTTTTTGTAATCTATTTTGTGTCTGTAAAATAGTGTACTAGAGCTTCCCTACTCCTAAAAATTGTTTTATAAAAGCATTTTGGCCCCGGGGATTACAAAATTGCTATCCATGCCTGTACAAAATTTCAGAAATTTTGAAGGGGGTAGGTGACAATTTTACTTTTTTCTGGATGATTTGACATGGAATTGCCCATTAACCAATTTGATATTGTCAGAGAAAGTATGAGTACTTACCTTCCATTGGCTTCTTGTCAGGATTGTGTTTGTTCATATTTATTAAAGGATTATTTATATTGAAGGTCACGTGTTGATCGCATATGTCACATGTCACACCTTGCCCTATGATATAAAGGGGCTTGTTTTGACGCATACTGGTTTTAATATAATCCTACCTGCAACACGTCAATCGTGCTCTTAGAATGACAGGCATCCAAAACTAGTAGATAGTAGTACAGAATTCCGATCCAAGGTCGCAACACCGGCAATCTGTTGCATGACTAATTATGTTGACTTCTGATAAAAGGCAGAGGGTTTCCTTCTTTCGGTCACTGTCAGTTGCCGTTGTTTGGTTTGGGGTTATTTATCTTCTACTTGCTTGTTACTGAGGATACCCCCATCTCCGTGGCATTACCTTCCGAGAAAATCGCTACAATATTGCCTATTGTTCTAAGCTCCAAAAGGAAAGAGTCATTGATACTGGAAGAAATAGAAAGAATTCATTTGCCCATTTTCAACCAGTGCAAGTCTAATTATAATGGGGGCGCGTGGTCTAATGGTTAGAGTCTTAGGAAATGGACTGGTCAACCCGAGTTCAATTCCGGGA
>CM042148.1:65179488-65182733 GCA_023376005.1 Doryteuthis pealeii
TCTCTTTTGTCTTTCTCCTTCTCCCTGCAAAAATTTACATACCCCGACAGCATGCAAAACAAAACCATGGGTAGCAGCGTGGTGGATTTGAGATGCGGCGGAAGAGCCTAAATAGGCCAACGTATACATCATAAGATGCTGGGCGGAGGAACTCAAACGGGTCAACGCCAGGATCAACCAGTTCAGTTAGGCAACTACTGCTCCTCATCTCTAAGACCAGCGCCTATTGATGAGTCAAACAGCTACGATAGATATCGATAACCTCGACCTAACCGAACTTTTCATGACATTACACAGAGCTGAGGAAACCTGTAGCAACGTACTTCCTGCTATCAAAAAGAGTACACGTTCTGCTTAGGCTCGAGCACCGCCCCAGTGTTCGATAAATACATTACGGGCTCCAAATACACCACATACCTAAATCACACCACTCTCACCACAGACAAACAAGACACACACTCTACTGAAGACATAACCCTAACCGCAATATCTAATAAGACAGACATAGAACCCAAATTCAATACAAACCTACTAAGATGTAAAAAATCACTCCACCTAGCAACATGTAACGTTAGAACACTAAAAGCGATAGGCCAACTCCCCGAACTCACGGCGTCTGCAGCCGAAAATAATATAGACATCATATGTGTGCAAGAACACAGATTTGACCATGGTGATGTAGAACTAAAATACCATGAATCTGGAAATGGCTGGACGTTTGTGTCAGCATCTGCATGGAAAAACTCCGTCAATGCAACTATAGGAGGTGTAGGAATGCTTCTCAGCCCTCGAGCGCTAAAATCACTTAACAGCATAGAAAAAATCCAACCTAGAATCATGAGTACTACGTTTAATGGCAATCCCTGCATGTCTATAGTCTCATGTTACAGCCCAACAAACGTCAGCGACGAAACGGACATTGAAACATTTTACAATGGGCTATCCTCCCTATGCAGACACCCCCAACATAACGTACTGATAATTGGGGGAGACATGAATGCACAGATAGGAAGAAACGAAACAATAGATTCGGCCTACACAACACCCCAAACAGGAACGGTGATCTCCTAGCTGAGTTCTCCCTTGAGAACAGGCTTGTCTGCCTGAACACTAAATTCCAAAAACGGAAGGGCAAACTATGGACATACACGTACCCAAATAGCACAAAAGCGCAACTAGACTACATCCTAATAAACAAAAAAATGGATAAATAGTGCAATGAACTGTGAAGTGTATTCTTCCTTTGAAGAGTATCCTCCGATCACAGAATATTCACAGCAAAATTACGACTTAGCCTACGTAGAAACAAAAAACAAACCAGCAAATCTGAACGATACGACTGGTCGACACTTGCCAACAGCGATATTTGCAATCGCTACGCTGTTACAGTAAGAAATAAATTCGATATCCTCCAGGAGACATCCGAAAGCTCCACACAAACGAGGAATACGAAAACTTTGTTTAGTGCTCACTTAGAAGCGGCAGCGAGTGCATACCAACCAAATTAAAAGCCGAACACTCTGTTCCCTGGGAGACAGAAGCAGTTAGGGAAAAAGAAACGATATAAAAAAGCAGCCCGACTCAATAAAACAAACCCAACTAACACCAATTTACACAACCTTAGGAAAGCCCAAATAGAACTAACCAAAACATACAAAAAAGAACAAACAGAATATATACAAGCACAAATAAATAATATTAGATCATCGGTAGAAGACAGACAGTCGCGATTAGCATGGCAAACAGTAAATGAAATTAGTGGTAGGAAAAGTACCTCTAGATCAAAACTAAAGGCAAACAGCCAAAAAGAAAGACTCCAAAAATGGAAAGACCACTTCCAGAAACTTCTGGGGAACACACCTAAAATCATGGTAAATAACACTCAAAAGATCATAGATAGACAACTAGACATAAAACTGGGGATTTTACAACAGAAGAACTCCACGTAGTCTTAAATAAACTAAAAGGTAGAAGGGCGGCGGGTCTTGACGAAATACCCCCGGAGGTATGGAAAATGGGCAAGTTCAGCGACATACTGCTTAGGCTATGCAATGCAGTATATAGACAAAATAGAATAGATAAATGGACAAAAGGATGCATCCTCCCGTTCCCCAAAAAGGGAGACCTAGGAATAGCTAAAAACTACAGAGGCATAACTCTTTCGGCTATCGCAGCCAAGATCTATAATGCCCTTCTTCTTAATCGCATCCGACCCGAAATAGAGAAAATTCTTAGGAAAAACCAAAACGGATTCCGTAGAAACCGTTCCACAACCTCTCAGATCCTGACTATACGACGAATCATAGAAGGGATTCGAGCAAAGAATCTAGAGGCAACGCTACTATTCGTAGATTTTTCCAAGGCATTTGATTCCATACACAGAGGAAAAATGGAACAAATACTACTAGCATACGGGCTACCAGAAGAAACTGTTGCTGCTATAATGATGCTCTACAAAGATACACAAGCAATGGTACGCTCACCCGATGGTGACACAGATTTCTTTGACAACGGAACTGGAGTCCTACAAGGAGATACACTAGCACCATATATATTTATCATATGCTTAGACTATGTACTCCGAACATCATTAGATACCATAAAAGAAGAAGGCTTCACACTAAAAAAGGCAAGAAGCAGGCGATATCCCGCACAGAAAATCACAGATGCGGACTACGCTGATGACCTTGCACTCCTTGCAGATACACCACCACAGGCCGAGTCACTACTGCATAGCCTAGAGAAGGCT
This sequence comes from Doryteuthis pealeii, assembly GCA_023376005.1. Classification (NCBI taxonomy): domain Eukaryota; kingdom Metazoa; phylum Mollusca; class Cephalopoda; order Myopsida; family Loliginidae; genus Doryteuthis; species Doryteuthis pealeii. The sequence goes on from CM042148.1 coordinate 65,182,238, forward strand.
GCAAATAATATTGGCCTTCATGTAAACTCCGATAAAACAGAGTACATATGTTTCAAAAGGAAAGGAGACATAACCACACTCAACGGTAAGCCCCTTAAGCCAGTAGAGCAATTCACATACCTAGGTGGTAATATCCTATCCACAGAAAGCGATTAAATACACGAATAGGAAAAGCGTGGTCGGCCACAAACAAATTATCAGTAATATGGAAATCCGATCTCACTGACAAGCTAAAGCGACAATTCTTCCAGGCGGTGGTTGTATCAGTGTTGCTGTACGGATGCACCACATGGACCCTAACGAGGCGCCTTGAGAATAAGCTGGATGGGAGCTGCACAAGAATGCTGCGTGCAGTCCTGAATAAATCGTGGAAGCAGCACCCCACGAGGAAACAGCTATATGGCCACCTGCCCCCATCTCACAAACCATTCGAGTGAGACGGACAAGACATGCCGGGCACTGCTGGAGTAAGCAAGGATATCTCTCTCTTGTGTGC
>CM042148.1:65182833-65210208 GCA_023376005.1 Doryteuthis pealeii
GAAAGAAGGAAAAGAAAAAGTGAGAGAAAGGAAAGGATCTGTAAAAAAAAAAAAAGGAATAAAAAAAGAAAAAAAAAGGAAAATTCGGATTAATAGAAATACCAAAAACAAAGAAGAAAAAGAAAGAAGGAAGAAGTAAGTCACATACAGTTAAATTGAAAAGGACCAAAAAAGAAAAGGCAATCAAAACAAAAATAAGCAAGAAAAAAAACAAAAAAAACGAGTAGTTAATTGAAACTAAATCATAAATCAATAAATGAAAAGACCAGAAAGAAAGAAAGGAAAGACTGAAAGAAAGAAAAAGAACGAAGGAAAGGAATGATAAAACCAACAAAGAAATTAAACACACAAAAAGGAAAGAAGAAAGAAAAACCAAAACAGGAACAGAATAGGGAAAAATTAAACGCTAATAGGAGTAGAACCAGTGAAAGAAAAGAAAAAAAGAAATAAAGAAAAGTATTATAGAAAGCATAAAAAAGAAAAAAGAACACAAAGAAAAATAAAAGGAAAAGAAAGAAAAAAAGGAAAGGAAGAAGAAAAGTATAGTTCTATAGAAGCATAAAAAGGAAAAAGAAACCACAAAGAATAATAGAAAGGAAAAAGAAAGAAAAAAGAAAAGAAAGGGAAAGAAAAGGTAAGTTATAGAAAGCATAAAAAAAGAAAACAGCAATAAGAAATTTAATAGAAAGAAAGGAAGAAAAAAGAAAGAGAATAGGAAAGTAAGTTTATAGAAAGCATAAAAAAGAAAAAGGAAAACACAAAGAAAATAAGTAGAAAGAAGGAAAGAAAAAGAAAAGAAGTAAGAAGAAAAGGAAGTTTATAGAAAGCACTCAAAAAAAGAAAAGAAACACAAAGAATATAGAAAGAAAAAGAAGAAAAAGAAAGAAGAAAGAAGTAAGGTTTATAGAAGATAAAAAGAAAAGAAACACAAAGAAATAATAAAGAAAAGAAAGAAAATGAAGAAAGAAGAAGTAAGGTTATAGAAAGCATAAAAAAGAAAAAGGAAACACCCAAAGAAATTAATAGAAAGAAAAAGAAAAAAGAAAGAAAGAAAGTAAGTTATAGAAAAGCATAAAAAAAGAAATAAACACAAAGAAATAATAGAAAGAAAGAAGAAAAAGAAAGAAAGAAAGAAAGAAAGTTTATAAAAAGCATTAAAGAAAGAACACAAGATATAAGAAAGAAGAAAGAAAAGAAAGAAAGAAAGTAAATAAGTTATAGAGCATAAAAAAGAAAAAGAAACACAAAGAATAATAGAAAGAAAGAAAGAAAAAAGAAGAAAGCAAAGGAGAAGTTAAGTTTATAGGAAAGCATAAAAAGAAAGAAATAATAGAATAAAGAAAAGAGAAAAAAAGAAAAGGAAAAAGGGGAAAGAAAGAAAGTTAAGTTTAATAGAAAGCATAAAAAAGAAAAAAGAATAATAGAATGAAAGAAAGGAAAAGAAAAAAAAGAATAAAGGAAAGTAATTATAGGAAAGCATAAAAGCAAAAAAAAGAAACACAAAATAAAGAAAAAAAAAGAAAAAAGAACAGTGTTTATAAAATACCAAACACAAAAAGGTGGTTAATAAATAGCCCAAAGAAAGAAAGAAAAATAAAAAAAAGAAAAGACGTTTATTGAAAATTATCAAAGGAATTAAAAAGGATGAGCGGTAATTAAAGAAGGGAAAGGAAAATAAATAAGGACAGTCATAGAAAATACAAAAGAAGAAAGAAAAGAAAGAAAATATTATAGAATGTTATTAAAAAAGAAAAAGAAAAAAATCAATAATAAGAAAACGAAGGGAAAGGAAAATAGAAATAGCAAAAGAAAAACATAGGTGGAAGTAGAACAACAAAAAAAGAAGAAAGAGAAGGTTTTATTGAAAGTAGTAAAAAAAGAAAAAAGAAAAAGAAAAATAAGTGTATAACAAAAAAAAAAGAAAAAAAAATTAACGTCATAGAAATACTAAAGAAAGAAACAAAGGCTTCACAATAGAAATACCGAAAGAAAGAAAAAGAAAGAAAGAAAGGAAAGAAAGAAAGGAGAAGGTTGAAGGCAGAAAGAAATAAAGGAAAATATAAAGAGAGACAAAAGAATAAGTAGCATTGAGGAGTTCAAGTTATTCGATAGTATCGACAAAAAAGATTTGTTCCATTCAATGCATGTTGTGACGAACCAGACAGACAAAATTTGCAAAACAATGCATTTCAATGAATAACCCCGATGCCAGATTCGCCCTACTCTCCACTCGGAAATCAGCCTCCTATTCCAGTTCAAAGTACGTACCCTTGCTCGTCAAAACTCAATGGCAGTTCATTTCATTTTCAATTGAAAAGTAACGAGCCGATGAATTAGAAGGATAAAAAACCGTCGCGGGAAATTTCCGGTCCGAAAGAACTGCCGTCATATTTGGGATTTTACTATACATCTTTTTTCTATTCACCAAATGGAGCCCTTGATTTACTTTTCATTCTTTATTTTTTTTTAAAAATCTGGCTGATTATGGAAAATATAAAAATTATATATGGCCGGTTGAATATAGATCAAATCGCAAGAGTAGCATATATTGTCTAATCTGATATGTACGTAAAGTGGATTAGCTGATGGTAGGTGTAGCCGCCCCACCCAAAGAAAAGCAATATTCTTGGTTAATGAAAAGGAGAAGTTTGCCTCGCTGTCCGGCTGATACGACCAATAGGCCACTCCACCAACTACGTTATGGAAAAATATCGTGGAAACAACACCTGAAAAAAAAAGCATCTGTATTGACCACTTGCCACTAATCCACACACAAACCATTCCGAATAAGACTAAACAAGACCTGCTAGAGAAGCAAGGACGAAATCATAAGTGACATTCTCCTGTGGAAACCTGCATAATGGCACGCCGAGCATGACCCAATTTGATGTTGATGAGAAGACTCATGGATATCCATGATCACAGCACTACAGCTTGGATACCATTGCTCTGCTGCGTGCTTGCTGCTTCTGATGATGATGGGATGATGAGGGAGGGAGGAGGAGGAGGAGGAGGGAAGAGGAGGAGGATGGGCGATGACGAAGAGTGATAGTCAGTGGGTTGAAGCGAAGAAATGTCGAGAAAACTGCGGGCCACCCAGGTGAGGGGACTGCCCGTCCCATTGATCCCAAAAAAAAGCTGGTGTGCTGCGTATGATGGGAAGAAATGTCCGCAACGACCCAAAGAACATCCAAAAAGAAAAATGGTCGCGGTGGTTGACTGAGCGATGACTAGATTTGCTTATGCAAATCATCCGTGTTCTGCATAGCGAATTACCGGTGTTTCTGGGCTCGATATAACAGACTGATTTATATCCTGGGCCTTCAGGCCCTCTGTAAGGTCGTTTCGGTCGCAAGGGATAATTCTCCTAGACAAACAGCCGCCACCTCATTAAAAGTGGACAGGGCTGGGTTATTGCCAAAAGTGCCCAGACAAGAAAGTTCCGAGTCCGAAAGAAGGTTCCCGAGTTCCCGACAAAAAATACCTGAGGAAGGCCGGAGGGCATATTCGGCCGAAACGTTTACAGATATAACAAGGAAGATGAGGAACAAATAGTCCAAATGACACATATAATACTAATCATCAGGGCCCTTCCATTCTCAAAAACATTCAGAGAAATAGCTAATTTCAGTTTCTCTGGACACACCTTATTGGGATATTAGGTTCTTCAGAAAATGATGTTCGATTTAGAATAAAACTTTTGTTCTTGAAGCATGAATTAAAACATGTTTTAACCAGAGGGTGCATATATCTGCTAGTATATATAAGTGGGCTTCTCACGGTTTCTAAATCAGGAGGAATCATCACACCTAAAAACCTCGAAAAAGTTCTAAGGAAAAAGACAAGCATGTCATTATTTTCTAACGTAACTTTTTACCTATTCTTACCACCAAAAATTCTAGAAGGTTCTGAATACCAGCTATCCCCTGTTTTATGCAGTAGAATGTTTAGTTGATTGCTTCAATGGTGGATGTCAACCCTTGTGGTTATTTTATACCGAAGACGTGTTTGTGTTATATCCATGCTAAGATTTGTTTACAAACATTTTTCTAAAATCATTTTCAAAATATGATCCCTGAAATTTCTATCATCGATTCTTGTCATTGATTAACAAGGTTATTTACATACAACCGCTTTAGTTCGTTTTCTTTCCCATTAACGACCAGATTTAGATCCACTGGGAGTGACAGGATGTAATCGATTTCTATTTTTTTTTCAATTTAGGGCGCTTGCAAATATGTGCAGCAATATGAACATATTTTTATTAAGTTCATATAATTTATAATTAGTTTTAATTACATTATTATAATTTATGATTATTTTATGTTTTATTTATATTATTTATAGTATTATTACTTATAAATAAATAAATAATTTTCTTATTTTTAATATAATGTTATTAAATATATTATATTAACTAGTACAAAATAAAAAACACCCTTCGGGTGATGAAAAAATAGATTTTTGAAAACATATTGCCTGAGGGGTGGATAAACCAATTCAATGTCAGCGAGTTTGTTACCCTAAGTAAGTAAAATCATTCAAATCATTAAAGATAAAAATAAAACAAATTTGAAAGTTAAACTCTAAAATATGTAAATAAAATAAAACTAACTATATTATATGATATATCATACCAGTCATGTATTTTTTTAAATTTGTTTAAAAAAAACAATTGAGACTGTTTTAATGTTTGCATGTTTCAAATTGAGTATATTTATTCTGTTATGACGATTTTGGGTAATGTGACGTAAGCAGTGACGTTTAGTTTTGTTACAGACAAAAACCGGAAGCCCAATCCCATTATTAATAGCTATAGTAAAATATAATAATTATTATGTATTAAAATAATAAATAGAATAAATAAATAAATACAAATAAAAATATTATAAATAACCATATTATTATATAATTTATAAAATAATTAATTATTATAATTTTATATGTATAATTTTAGTTTGGCCTTGAAAAATATTGCATCATCCGTGATTGTATCAGATTATTATTACGCCCAGAACTATTTCTCGGCTGTTGATTAGTTGTTCTTGTGGCCATTGTCTGGGATGGGCGTTACTCTAAAGAAGCGTACGAAAAATTGTATCTGTCCATTGGGATCTGAGTGGCATGGGAATAATGGCGATTAACGGGGTATTCCACACTCCCAGAGCTCAAGAAATGGAACTCACCATTAGAAGAAGTTAACGTCATACACAGGAGCTAAGACTCTCACCCACCGCCTTCAAGCACATATTATGATAAAAGGATTGGGGCTAACCATGAGGGAATTAAGGTTAGGACAATCATTTAGGTACTAAGGCTTGCGTGACCAGTTGATTGATCAAAAAGGGCCTCACTGACGCCCGTCTAGACTAAGTAAAGGGCCAAAGTAGAGTGTGAATGTCATGAACTGCTAAGCCACTAGAAGTCCTTTCCTTAAGGTCACGGTCGCCATCACGGCCAACAGGTGACTCTATTGGTGTTACGATTTTGTGGCCATACTTTTAAGCTTTCAAGCAAGAGCGCTTGTCCAGCAGGAAATCCTTGGTAAGAATCCTTTGGTTGTTCCTTGGTGCTCCTCAGTATTTAAGTCCTTCATCAAATGATTGCAAAATGGACGTCTCTCAGTATCAGTGATTAAATAGTTAACAGCCACGCATCCTTCTGTTTAGGTTTACGCACGGGGGACCCCCGCTTAGTCTATAAATTTAAGTGGCGTATTGTAAGCACAACCTTATATACCCAAAAAGTAGGGAAGCGCGTGTGTAAGGTTAAAGTCATGGAAATGGACTCGTCGCCTGAGTTCAAATCCTGGACGTGGTAATTGCAATTTCACTTAGCCCTAATTAGAATCCTTACTCTCCTTCCAGCTATGGGAAAATAATAGGGCAGACTTGGCTCTTTAACCTTGGTTAGGCAACCGGTCTAGGAGAAAGGAAAACTCTGAATTCAAAACCTGTTGAAAACCGCTTAGAAAATTTGACCTTTCTGTCGATCCTGCTCGTGCGGTTGGTAAATGATATATACAAAAAAATTCCAACCAATTGTAGATTTTACAAGTGGTGCAGACAGTTATTTCTTACAAGCCCCAGCCGACAGGCGAGCAGTTATGTTTAACATGATTGTTGTTGCAGCTCAGTGAATAATCAATTCGAAAGTTGATAGATGAGTCCAGAAGTGGAATTAATGGAAGTATTATGGGTTAATAGTGAACGACAAAACGAGCAAAACTGTTAAGCCCCGTGCAACGGAAATGAAATGTCAAAGGTGAAAGCAGTTTTGTATAATAATTTAGAAACGGAAAAGTTTACACAAAGAGACCTATCGAGGGCTGGCGCTATGTTGTCAAAAAGCCCTCAAGGCAGGGGCAAGCAATGTTGGGTGACGGTTGAAGTGTGAACGAAGTTAGGGAAACCTAACGAAACCTTTGGACTTGGACATAGGGGCAATTGACAAATCCCAAAAACAAGACAAGGGGCAAATAATTAGTGGGCATGTAAATTGAAAACATGTTACCACTGAAAATCTTTCAAAGCTCAGGGAGGTTTGGTGTCTATATTTAAGGCATGTCAACTCTGATGTTTATTTAAGCCAAAAGCAATCCTTTGTGAAAGTGAATGTATAGCGCAACTGAGGTTCTATTATGTATCCTACCTATGAACTTAATAGGTATATCCCAATCCTCAGAAAACGAAGTATTATGCTGACTGAGTAGTCTATACAACGCACAGTGGGTTACCTTTCTTCACGCCGTTGCGAGTATTTATTTTGGTAATCTTATAAAAATCCATTTCATTTGCAACCTCCGTTTGGTTACTTCTCATTTAAGTAACCCTTGTTAAGTTACCACAGTTTGGAACTACATTACAGTACTTTTGTGATAAAAGGGTGTCTGAGGTCCACCACTAAAACATAAAACTCTGCTGGGTGCGTGGATTGACGCCAGCCAATCAATAGCGCCGAATACGTGGTTAGTTTAACTATTCCTTGCGATCTTGAAAGCCGTTCATTTGCACGTATTTCCACGGGCGAACGATCTGCAACCAAGAACTCTGCTCAGCCAAAAGCTTCTACCCAACACTAAGGACGCCGATGAACAATCAAAAAGGATTCTACCAAACGCTAAGGGGACACCGAGGGGAAACAGCCAAAGGTTTCTTCCATTAAGGATCAGCTTCTGCTTGAATACAAGGAATTTCTCCATTGTTAAAGTTCAGCCTCCACTTGAAAGCCTAATGTTGCAAGCGCTTCTTCGGGCTCAGACTACGGGCCACAAGATCGTACATGTTATATACTGTCGCTGGGGATACAGCGGAGATCGTTCTAACCCTAGGGACGATGTATCTAGTGGTCGCTTAAATGAATCACAAGCATTGCTCTATGTAGTAGGAAGATTTGAACTTATTCTCTCATCTCGGCTTGACGTGGTGTGTGTGGGTGACGGCCGTTGACAATGGGAAACTAACTACTGCTGGTTGGTGGAAAGGTGGTGGGGTTGCCGCCTCACTGCTCGGCTGGCAGCGATCGACCGTGTCAGCGGTCACTCAGTCCGCTCTGTTCGCCGTCTCTGGTCTGACTCTAGGTTGACTTGACGGACGCTTAAGTATTGACGACCGCCCACGCATTTTAATCTTTCTCTTTGTCCCTCAGCCGGAACCTTACTTCCCTTCACAGCTTGTTTTGTTCAAATTCTCCGCTTGTATAGAATGGAAGTATTTTGTTATACTAGACTTTCGTGCTTACCTTAGCCATTGGAGCTTTCTCCATTCAATTTTTTCCTTGTCTTCGAACTTCACCGCGCAAACCAAATGCGGACTACACCAAACCCTAACATCTTAAATGACCACAAAAATCGTGAACAGAGGCGCACCCCCAAGGTCTTCAGTAATAGACATAAAAGAAGTATATATTTAAATATTGTTTAAGCCTGTTAAAGAAATATGTCAAGAATATTTTGTAAGAATCCTTGCGTAAAAAGAGCATCAGTTTATTACTGCGGTTGATTAAAAACTCATAAAAGAGGATGAGACGGTGGATGATATGATGATGATGATGATGATTATGATGATGATGATAGAGATTTTATATTTATTAAATTAAAACATTAATCCATGACTATATTTCAAATGAATTAATATATATTTAAAATAAAAAACAAAACTCGGCAGAAAAGAATTTGTCGTTTCGTCAACAAACATGTTTAAAAGAAAAAAAATCTGCCAAAAAATATACTATTTAAATTTTGTATATATAACTTTAAAAAAGTATCATATCTTTGATAAAACATCATACAAATAATCGCTTTGTTAATATCTTTAGATTTAAAAACATAATTAAACGTAAATAAGTAGATTCGAAAAATATGTTATTTTGGCTTTGGTTAAAAGTTAAAACTAATTTGAAAGGGCCCAACAGTTTAAACTCAAAAACAAATTTTTAAAATCTGCTAAAATTGACCTTGTGGCCACATTCTGTTCCGTGGCGAATGTGGTGAATTAATATTTTTAAATTGTTCACCGGATTATCAATTTCTATTCTTCCACGTATGGGAATCAAGAATCTTTCAATAATAGTTAAACTGTATTCGCTTAATTTAAATGGTATATTAACCAAACCCCTGTGCCAACATTCTGTTTTAAACGGTAAAAATTATTTTATCTTAAGCTTAGCCGACCACTGATCCTCAAATTAGATGGGCTTCAGAAATCCCAGAGTCATTACTAAATTAAAACCAAACTTAAAATTTAAAATTAGCTAAATTTTCAGGTTCTTCTGGATATTAAAACCCATTTTCAAGTGGAACATTTAGGTTTCTTCAGAAAAAATGATGGTGCCGAATTTTGGGAATAAAAACTTTGTCTTGAAAGGAACCAAAGTTTAATTAGTATTTCTTATCTCCTTGTTTGTCGAGTTTCTAAGAGAACCATTTCTTATATACTTGAGTGTCAAAAGGTTTTGCAAAATCTTGTTAATTGAGACAAGTTAATTACGTTCCTTATTTAATACTAATAACATTGCACGTGCATTATATTGTACAACCAAAATAGCGGTTTACTCAGTATAATGGGGAAGTTGCTAATTTGCATATTTGATCTTAAAAAGTGATTTAATAAATTATGTGCTTGGTTATTATTGATTTCTAAATCGTTTGTTTTATTTTAATATAATTGGAAGCAAAAACTTGGTATAATCTTAAAAGGCATCCAGTAACAAGAAGAAAATAACTTAATCTTATTCTTACTTTCTATTTAACTAAATAGTTAATAGAAAAAACTTGAGCAATGAAGACAGGAGTGATGAAAAATTGTGAAAGATAGTTTCAAAGTTTTTCTATATATTCATTATTCCTTATATTATTAGGACTATCAAATACTGCTCCTCTCCGGGTGGCAGTATTTAAAGTTTTAATGTGATGAAATAACTAAATTAAGGAGTTCTAATGAAACTAAATAAGGGAATCCAGATAAACCAGAAGGGGTATAATCGAAAAATAGAACTTTGAAACTAACCTTCTTTCAAAAATTTTTCATCCACTCCTGTCTTGTTCTATTGCGCTAAGTTTTTCTAATTAAACTATTTAGTTTAATAAAATAGAAAAGTAAAGAATAAAGATAGTTATTCTTCTTTTACTTGAGATGCCTTAAGGACTAACCAAATTTTGCTCATATATATTAAAATAAAAACCAAACGATTAGCTAAATCCAATTATTACAACACATATTTATTTTTAAAATCCAATTTTTTTAAGATCAATATTGCCAAATAGCCTTCCATTAACTTTTAAACCGCTATTTGTTGTACATATAAATCGCACGTTGCATGTATTCCAGTATGTAAAATAAAGGGCAAAACAGTATTAACTGTACCTTCACATAACAAAGATATGCAAAAACTTTTACTACTTCACCATAGTATATAAGACTTGTGTCTGTAGAAACTCGACCAAACAAGAGAAAGGAAACTACTCTAATTCAAAACCTTGGGTTCCTTTCAAGAACAAAATTTTATTCCAAAATCGGACATCATTTTCTGGAAGAACCAATGTCTGGAAAAAAGGAGTTTATATCCCAGGAAAACTTGAAATTAGCTCATTTATTAGTTTGTTTTAATTTAAAATGATTGATTCTGAAAGCCATCTTAATTAGAGGATAGTTGTCGGGCTAGCTAAGTAAAAATATTTTTTTAACATTTTAAAAACAGAAAATTGTTGGCACAGGGGTTGGTTAATACAACTACATATTTAATTAGCGAATATTTTCAAGTTAACCCTATCATTGAGATTCTGATTTCCATACGTGAAGGTAGAATTTGAAATCCGGTTGATTTACCATAAAATATTAATTCACCCCACATCTTCCGCACGGGACAGGAATTGGCACCAAGGTCAAATTAAGCAGATTTAATTGTTTTGGTGTTAAAACTTTTGGCCAAATTTAGTTACCTTACCAAAAGCCAAATAACATATTTCGATCTACTATTTACGTTTTAATTATGTTTAAATATCCTAAAAAATACAAAAGCTTTTGTATAGTTATCCAAAGAGATTATTGATACTTGTTAAAGTTATATATTACAAATTTTAAAATAAATATTTGGCAGCATTTTTTTCTTTTTAAACCATGTTTTGTTGAAACGAAACGGACAATTCTTAATCTGACGGAAGTTGTTTTTATTTAATATATATAACATTATATTTAATCATAGTCATGATTAATGTTTATTTTAATAAATATAAACATCTCTATCATCATCATCCATCATTCCAATCGATTCACATCATCATTCATCATCCAACCGTCCCATCTCTATGAGTTTTAGTTCCACGCAGTAATAACTGATACTCTTTTGTTCCAAGGATTCTCAAAATATTCTTGACATATTTTCGGAAAACAGTAAACATAGGTAAATATATACTTCTTTTATGTCTATACTGAGACTTGGGTGTGGGCGCCTCTGTTACGATTTTGTGGTCATTTTAGTGTTATGGTTGTGATTAGTTCGCATTGTTTGTGCGCGGGAAGACCAAAAAGACAAGGAAAAATTGAATTGGAAGTCCAATGGATTCGGTGACAGAAAGTCTAAGTATATACAAAACCTACTTCCTCTAGTACAACGGAGAATTTGAAACAAAGAACACTGGAAAAAGAAAGTAGGACTTCCGGCCTGAGGGACAAAGAGAAAGAAATAAAATGCCGTGGCGGTCGTCAATTACTTTAAAGCGGCCGTCAAGTCAACCCTAAGAGTCAAGACCCCACAAGAAGACGGCGAACAAGCGGGACTGAAGTGACCGACTGACCACGCGATCGCTGCCAGCGAGCAGTTTGAGGCGCAGCCCACCACCTTCCACCCACACCAGCAAGTGATCCAGTTCAACGCCGTCCCCACACACCACCACGACAGCCGAGATTGAGAGAAATAAAAGTCAAATCTCCTACACATAGAGGCATGCCGTGATCATTAAGCGACCACTAGATACATTTCGTTAGGGTCTACAAAACGATTTCTCCGCTGTATCCACAGCGAAGTATATCAAACATTTGTACATCTTGTGCCCGAGTTGAGCGAAGAAAGCGCTTATAGCAAACATTTAGCTTCAAGTGGATGGCACTTACAATGGAGATTCCTTTATTAAGCAAGAAGGCTGATCCTAAATTGAGAAACCTTTGCTGTTCCTCGTGTCCCTTAAGCGTTGGTAGGAATCCTTTATTGTCATCGGCGTTCCTTTAGTGGTAGAAGCTTTGCTGAGGCAGAAGTTCTGTTCGCAGATCCGTTCGGCCGTTGGCAATGACGTAGCAAAATGAACGGCTTTCAAATGCATCCGGCAAGGAATAGTTAACTAAACACGTTATGCGAGGCTATTGATTGGCTGGCTCAATCCCAAACGGCACCCACGGCAGATTTATATGTTTAAGTGGTTGGGACCTCAGCACACCTTTATCACAAAAAATACTTTAATGTGTTCCAAACTGTTGTAACTAACAAAGGTTACTAAATGGAGAAGTTAACCAAACGGAGGTTGCACAAAATGAAATGACTTTTTATAAACATTACCAAAATTACAATACTCTGCCAACGCTGAAGAAAAGGTTAAACCCACTGTGCGTTGATAAGATACTCAGTCAGCATTAAACTTTCGTTTATCTGAGGGATGGGAATATACCTATAATGTTTCATACAGGTAGGAACTGAATAGAAACCTCAGTTGCGCTATTACATTCACCTTTCACATCAGAGGATTGCTTAGGGCATTAAATAAACCCATCAGAGTTGACATCCATTAAATATAGACACCAAAAACCTCCTGAAGTCTTTGAAAGATTTTAGTTTTAACAATGGTAATTTTACATGCCCACTAATATTTTCCCCTGTTCTTGTTTGGATTGTTCCAATTGCCCTATGTCCAAGTCCAAAGCGTTCGTTAGGTCCCCCTACTTTCGTTTCACACTTTCAACCGTCGACCCAACATCTGCTGCCTGCCTTAGGGCTTTACAACAATAGCGCCAGACCCTCGATAGGTCTCTTTGTGTAACTGTTTCCGTTTCTTTACTAATTTATTTATTATAACAAAACTGCTTTATCACCTTTACCATTTCATTTCTTTGCACCGCGGCTTAACAGTTTTTGCTCTTTCTCCTGTCTACTATATAACCATATACTCCCATAAATCCACTCTATCCCTACAATCTCATGATTATTTCACTGGACTGCCAACAACAAGTTCGAATGTAAAACCATAACTGGCTCGCCCTGTCGCTGGGGCTTGAGAATAATACTGTGCGCACCACTTTTAAAAATCCTACCAATGTTGAATTTTTTGTATACTATCTATTACCAACCGCACGCAGGATGCATCTATGATTCTAGTATTTCTTAAACGGTGTTCAACAGGTTTGATTAGGAGTTTCCTTCTCCTAGACCGGTTGCCTAACCAAGGTTAAAGAGGCCCAGTTGCCCTCTTATTTACCCATAGCTGGAAGAGAGTAGGATTCATATTAGGGCTAAGTTGAAATCAATACCACGTCCAGGGTTTGAACTCAGGCGACGAGTCCATTTTCCCCATTGACTTTAACCATTTACACACGCGCTCCCTACTTTGGTATTATAAGGTTGCTACAAACCGCACTTTTAAAATTTATAAGACAAGCGGGGTCCCGTGGCCGTTTAAACCTCAACAGCAGGACTTGCGCTGGCTGGTTAAACTAATTAATTCACTGATACTGAGAGACGTCCATTTGCAATCATTGATGAAGGGACTTACAGATTATGAGACCGCACCAATGAACAACCAAAGGGGATTCTTTACAAGATCTGGCTGGATCAAGCGCCTCTTGCTTTGAAGCCTTCCAAAGGGTAATGGCCACAAAAATCGTAACACCAATAGAGTCAACCTGTGGCCCGTGAAGTGGCGGACCGTTGACGCTTAAGGGAAAGGACTTCTAGTGGCTTAGCAGTCATGACATCAACCTCTACTGCCCTTAACTTAGTTTCTATAGGATCGCGCGGTCAGTGTGAGGCTCCTTTGATCATCAAATGTCACCAAGTAGCCTTTCCTTTTAGTACCTACTAAATGATTGTTCCTAACACCTTAATTCCCTCTTGGTTAGGCCCCAATCCTTTTTATCAATAGCTTGGAAGCGGTGGGTGAGGAGTCTTAGCCTCCGTATGACTGTTAAAACTTCTCTAATGTGAAGTTCCATTTCTGAGGCTTCTGGGAGTGTGTGAAATACCGTTAATCGCCATTATTCCCATGCCAACTCAGATCCCATGCCCACAGATTACAATTTCGTAGCTTCTTAAGAGTAACGTCCATCCCAGACAATGCCACATAGAATAACTAATCAACAGCCGAATACCAATAGTTCTGGGGCGTAATAATAAATCTATTACAATTCACGGATATGCGCAATATTTTTCCAAGGCCAACCTTAAAATTAATTGAAACAATTAAAAATTATAAAATTAATTAAATTTAAAATTATATAATAATATGGTTATTTATTTAAAATATTTATTTATATTTATTTTTCATTTATTTTATGATAGCATTAATAATATTAATATTTTATATAGCTATTAGATAATGGAGATGGCTTCCGGTTTTGTCTTGTAAACAAAACTAACGTCACTGCTTACAGTCACATTACCAAAAATCGTCATAACAGAATATATACTCAAAATTGAACATGCCAACATTTAAAACAGTCCTCATTTGTTTTTTAAAACAAACTTAAAAAAAAATACATGACTGGTATTAGATATCTATATTATAGTAGTTTATTTATTACATATTTGAGGTTTACATTTCAAATGTTTTATTTTAATCCTTTTAATGAATTTTGGAAATGATTTACTTACTGTGAGGTACAAAACTCGCTTTGACATGAATGTTTACTCCCACCCCTCAGGCAAATATGTTTCAAAAATCTATGTTTACCATGTCACCCGAAAGGTTTTTTGATTTGTTACAGTTAAATAATATATTTAAACCATTTATTAACAAAGAAAATATATTTATTAAAGTAAGAATATAAAAAATATAAAAAACCATTATAAAATAATCATAAATTTATAATAATGTTAATATAACTATTATAAAAAATAATATGAACTAAAAAATATGTTCATATTGCTGCATCACTATTGGCAAGCGCCATAAAATTGAAAAAAACAATTTAGAAATCCGATTACATCCTGTCACTCCAGTGGATCTAAATCTGGTCGAATGGGAAAAAGGAAAACGAAACGTAAAAGCGGTTGCTATGTTTAAATAACCTTGTTTAATCATGGACAGAATCGATGATAGGAAATTTCCAGGATCATATTTTGAAATTGATTTAGAAAAATGTTTGTAAACCCAAACATCTAGCCATGAATCAACAAAACGTCTTCGTGTATAAAATAACCCAACAAGGTAATGACATCCAACCATTAAAGCAATCAAACTAAACATTACTACTCATAAACAGGATAGCTTTGTATTCAGACCTTCTAATTTTGGGTAAAAATAGGTAAATTATGTTAGAAAATAATTGACATGCTTGTCTTTTCTAGGAAACTTTTTCGAGTTTAGTATGTATTGATTCTCCCTGATCTGGAGAAAAACCGTGAGAGCCACTTAATATACTAGCAGAATATTGCACCCTCTGGTTTAAAACACGTTTAAAGTCAATGCTTTCAAGAAACAAAAAAGTTATTCTAAACGAAACCTCATTTGTCTTGGAAGGGAACGCTAATATCCAATAAGTGTATATCCAGAGAAAGCTGAAATTAGCTATTTCTCTTCATGTTTGAGATGAAGGGCCTGATGATTAGTATTATGATTGTTCATTTGGCACTATGTCCTCATTCTTCCTTTGTTATCTGTACCAACTTTCCGGCCGAATTGCCCTCCGGCCTTTCCTCAGGTATTCTTGTTCGAACTCGGGAAAACCTTCTTCGGAGACTACGGAACTTTCTGTCCTGGGCACTTTGGCAAAATAAACCCAGGCCCTGTTCAACTTTAAATGAAGTGGCGATGGTTGTCTAGAAATATTCCCCTGCGACCGAAATACGACCTTACAGAGGGGCTGAAAGCCAGATATAAATCAGTCTGTTAATATCGGTGATCCAAAACACCGGTAATTGCCGCTATGCAGAACACGGATGATTTGGCATAAGCAAATTTCTATGCATACGCTCAGCTTCCACCACCGCGACAATTTTTCTTTTTTGGATGTTCTTGGTCGTGCCGGACATTTCTTTCCCATCATACGCAGGCACAACAACCTTTCTTTTTGATCAATGGGAACGGGGCAGTCTCACCTGGGGCGGTGGCCAGGCCAGTTCTTCCGAACATTTCTCTTCCGCTTCACCACTGACTATCACTACTTACGTCATCGCCATCCTTTCCTCCTTTCTCCTCCTTCCTCCTCCTCTCCCTCCTTCATCATTCCATCATCATCAGCAGCAGGCAGCAGCAGCAGCAGCATGGAAGCCAAGCTGTCGTGCGTGAATCATGGATATTCCATTGACCAGTCTCTCATCAACCCATCACAAATGTATGCTCGGGCGTGCCTTATGCAGTTTTCCACAGGAAATGTCACTTATGATTTCGTCTTGCTCTCAGCAAGTCTTGTTTATAGTCTTATTCGGGATGGTTGTTGATAGTGGCAAGTGTCATACAGATGCTTTTTTTTTCAGGGTGTTTCCACGGATTATTTTCCATAAACGTAGGTGGGTGAGTGGGCCTATTGTCGTATTCCAGCCGGACAGCGAGGCCAAACTTTCTCCTTTTCATTAAAACCAGAATATTGCTTTTTCTTGCGGGTGGGGCGCTACACCTACCTCAGCTATCCCTTACCGTACATATCAGATTACCCAATTATTAGGCTACTCTTGCGATGGATCTATATTCAGAACCGGGCCCATATATATTTTTATATTCCATAATCAGCAGATCAGATTTTTAAAAAATTTAAAATAAAGAATGAAAGTAAATCAAGGGCTCCCATTTGTGAATAGAAAAAGATATAGTAAAATCCCAAAATATTGACGCGCGGGTTTCGACCGCGAAACTTCCCGCCGACAGGTTTCTTTTATACTCTATTCCATCGGCTCGTTTTTCTTTTCAATTGAAATTTGGAAATGAACTTTTGCCATTGAGTATTACGAGGCAAGGGTACCGAAACTTTTGGACTGGAAATCAGGAGGGGCATTTCGAGTGGAATAGCGAACTGCAAATCGGCGTTATCATTAGCATTGTTGGCATTTTGCTGTCTGTTCGTCAACAAACTGCATTGAATCGACCCAAAATCTTATTTGCTCGATACTTACGATAATTGACACTTCCTCAAGTTGCTTACTATTTTTGTTCTGCTCTTGTATTTATTATCCTTCATTTCTTCTGCTTTCACCTTCCTCCTTCTTCTTTTCTTTCTTACTTTCTTTTCTCTTCGTATTTCATTTGCCTTTGTTCTTTCTTTTAGTAATTTCTTGGACGTTATTTTTTTCTTTTCTTTTTTGTATACCACTATTCTTTCTTTTTCTTTTTTTAATACTTCAAACCTTACTTTCTTTTCTTTTGTGTTGCTTCTAACTCCACCTATGTACTTTCCTTTCTATTTCTATTTTTCTTTTCCTCCTTTTCATTAATTGATTATTCTTCTTTTCTCTTTTTATACATTTCTATAAAAGTCTTTCTTCTTTCTTCCTTCTTTTGGATTTTTATGAACTGTCCGTTTATCTTTTCTCCTTATTAACCGCTTTCCATCTTTTTATCCTTTTGTGACTTCAAATAAAACGTTACTTCTTTCTTTCTTCCTTACTCTTTCTCTTTGGGCTTATTTATACCACCCTTTTTGGTCGTTTGGTATTTTTAAAACTTGTTCTTTTACTTCTTTTTTTCTATATTTCTTGTGTTCTTTTTCTTTTATGCGTTACTATAATTCACTTTCTTATTCTTTCTTTCTTTTCTTTCTTCATTCTATATCTTTCTGTTTTATGCTTCTATAACTACTCTTTATTTCTTTTCTTTTCCTTTTTTTCTTTCTTTCATTCTATTATTTCTTTTCTTTATGCTTTCTATAAACTACTTCTTTCTTTCCTTTCTTTTTTTTCTTTCTTTCTATTATCTTTGTGTTTCTTTTACTTTTTATGCTTCTATAAACGTACTTTCTTCTTTCTTTCTTTTCTTTCTTTACGCTATTCTTTGTGTTTCTCTTTTTTATGCTTCTATAAACTTGACTTTCTTCTCTTTCTTTTTCATCTTCTTTCTATTATTTCTGTGTTTTTCTTTTTCTTTTTCATGCTTTCTATAACTACTTTCTTCTTTCTTCTTTTTCTTCTTTCTTTCTATATTTCTTTGTGTTTCTTTTTCTTTATTATTGCTCTATTAACTTACTTTCTCTTCTTTCTTTTTCTTATCTTTCTTTCTATTATTTTCTTTGTCTTCTTTTTATGCTTTCTATAAATTACTTCTTTCTTTCTTTCTTTTCTTTCTTCTTTCTTATTAATTTCTTTGTGTTTCTTTCTTTTTTTGCTTTCTATAAACTTACTCTTCTTTCTCTTTTCTTTCCTTTCTTCTATTTATTTCTTTTGTGTTTCTGTTTTCTTTATGCTTTCTTAAAACTTACTTCTTTCTTTCTTTCTTTTTCTTTCTTCTATTATCTTTGTTTCTTTCTTTTTTATGCTTTCTATAAACTTACTTTCTTTACTTCTTCTTTTCTTTCTTCTTTTCTATATTTCTTTGTTGTTACTTTTCTTTAGCTTCTATAAACTTACTTTCTTTCTTCTTTACTTTCTTCTTTCTTTCTATTCTTTGTGTTCTTTTCTTTTTTATGCTTTCTATAAACTTACTTCTTTATTTCTTTTTCTTTCTTTCAACTGTTCTACTCCTTAGCCGTTTTTTTAATTTTCTATTTCTGTCTGTTTGTTTTTCTTCTTCTCCTTTTTTTTTGTTATTTACTTTGGTTTATTATCTCCTTCGTTCTTCTTTCTTTCAGTCTTTCTTTTCTTTCTTGTCTTCTTATTTAATATATATATATATATTTTATTTTCAATACTAACTCGTTTTTTTGTGTTTTTGCTTATTGTTATTGCTTTCTTTTTGGTCCTTCAATTACAACTGATTCGTGCTACTTTCCTCTTCTTTTTCTTTTCTTATTTTTGGTATAGTTCATTATCGATTTTCTTCTTTTTTCTTTTATTATTCCTTTCTTTTTTTTACAGACTTCTTTCTTTTCCATTTTCTTTTCTTTTCTCTTCTTCTTCTGCTCTTCCTTTCGAGTTCCAACTTTTTCTATCCTTTCTATAAATTTTCTTTCTGAATATTTATTTTGTATTCTTTCTTTCATTTTTTTCTTGTTCTTTTTTCCCAAAAATGTATTCTATAAACTTCTTCTTATACTCTTTCTTTCTTTTTTCTCGGGTTTCTTTTTCTTTTTATTTATCAATATTTCCAACATATGCATAATAAAACTTTATTTAATTTTTTATTTTCTTAATTCTTTCTTTTTCTTCTTTTATTCGGTTTCCATTGTTTTAATCTTTTCATCATTTATACTTCCATAAAAGTTATGTCTGTATTTTATTTTCCTTCCTATCTTTGTCTTGTTC
The DNA here is from genome assembly GCA_023376005.1 of Doryteuthis pealeii. NCBI lineage: Eukaryota > Metazoa > Mollusca > Cephalopoda > Myopsida > Loliginidae > Doryteuthis > Doryteuthis pealeii. Next base: position 65,201,923 of record CM042148.1, read on the forward strand.
TTTTTATTAATTTCTCTTACTTCTCACTCCTTTCTTCTTATTTTCACAAATTGTCTACCTTTCTTATAAATCTTTTTTTCTTTCTTTCTTTCTTCATGAATCATGCTTTTATGCAGTATTCTTTCTAAACAATCTTTACTTTGCCATTCTGTTGATCTCACTTCCTTCTTCTACCCCCTTGTCTTTTTTATATTAATCCAATTCATTCCTTCCTTCTTATATCTCTTTCTTATTTCAATGTTTTCATACTCTTCTATATTTCATCATCTTTACTTCCCTAATTTTCTTTCTATCACATATTCTGGGGATCCTATTCTTTAAACGTTGATTTTTCTTCCTATTTCATCTTGTTTCCTATTCTATTTCTTTCTTTTTTAAAACTCTTTTTTCTCCTTTCCTTACTTTCGCCCAAATCTCGTGGTTATATTTTTTACTTTTAGTTTCATGCAACGATTCATTGTGGTACTCTTATTTTCATCTCTTCTCTTCATTATTATACTTTTTCTTCTGTCCATTCGTTTTTCATCTATGCTCTTTCTCTAAATTTCAATATTTTCATTTCGTCTTTTCATTCATTATACTTTTCATTCCCGTCCCATCGTTTTTCATCGAATTCTCTTTCGTCTCATCAAAAATTTCAAAATTTTTCATTCATCTTTTCATTATTTATATTTTTTCTTTTCGCCCATCGTTTTTCAATCTAATCTCTTTCTCAAAATTTACAAATACTTTTCATTTCGTTTTTTTTCATTTAATTTACTTTTTTTTCTTTCTGTCCATCGTTTTTTCATTCATTCAGATATCATCGATTCTCTTTCTTCAAATTTAAATATTCTTCTCTAACGTTTTTTTACTCAAAATATATTTCGTCTTTATAAAAACTGCCTTTCCGGCCTGTTTATCTTTCAATCTTTTTTCTTCTTTCTTTTCATAACCCTTTCTTGCATTCCTCCTTCTTCATTCATCCTCTTTCCCTTCCACCTCCTTTCCTTCTATATCCCCTTCTTTATAACTTTTGTGCTGTTTTTCTTTGCCCTACTGATCTGATAATAACGTGAATTTTCTTACCTTTCTTCCCTATTTCCATTTTCTCCAAATTCTCAGGCGTTCCTCTTCGTCCTCCAAAATTACTGTCTGGGCAACCTCGGAGCTAATTCATACTGGGATGTTTGGGAAACGTTGGCTGGGAACCCTTCCTATATCACAAGGAAAAAGGGCTCTAACTGTCATCTCCTACGGGGTTAGGGGCCCCGTATCCAAAAGGCGGAATTTTCAAGGCCCTTATCTGTTTCAACCATCTTCAATTCTTGAGGGGGGCCACTTCTTTTGATAATCTGGGACCAGTTTGCATTCACAAATTCAACCTCTGCAAACTCGTTTCCCATCACAAGAACCGGTCCGAACCCTTCAAGCGGCCAACACATGTTAACACGCATCCTTCCCACAGGATTGCAGTACCACCGTTCCTAACAGGACAATATTTGCCCCACAGGTGCAGAAAAGTATTAAACATGTTGCAAAAAAGTTCCGGCACCTTTAGTTTAAGAACTATGAGTTTGGAGAATTACGGAGTTATGAACCAGTTACTGTCTGGGGTTATTAGTTAGGGCTCCAATTAGTAAGAGCGTTCAACTGGAAACCACAAGGTTCAAGGCTCGATGACCTGGCTTCTCCGCCAAACATTAATGCTATGATTAGCAAGGAATCTTCGCGCGGTGTAAAGTGAGGAGCTGCATGGTTTCTCAGCGTATTGTTCCTCCTCTGACGCCCCAAACAATCTTTTCTAGCCCGTTAGTGACAAAAAACAGATATGATGCCCTTTGCTTGTACTGGCTTGATACCGAGCTTCTATCGGCCCCCCCCCCCCCGATCGACTTACTTACTTAGTAATTCCAAAAGTGTCAGCATACTTCTTAACTGAACAGCTGGCACCATTCTTTATCAGTGAATTTAGTGTTTCCTCTTCACCCTTTACCTCATCTCTCTATTCTATCTATCATCTAACCACTTGATCTGTCTCTCTCTCTCTCTCTCCTCTCTCTCTCTCCTTCTCTATCTTAATCTATCTGACTATCTATACTTATTTATTTATTTTATTTCTATCTTTCCTATCTATCAAAATCTATCTACCACTCCATTACATACATATTCTTTCTGCAGTTTTATTCTTGAGTGTTTAAAAAATTAATTAATTTTATTGGCAATTTCGATTTCACTTCTTCCTTTATTTAATTTATTTATTATGAAGATTTTTGTCAGGTCCTTGGATTCTTATTTCTTCTGTGGACTCTTACGTTTGAAGGGACCTTTTTGGATTCTTGAAAAAAAAAAGAAAAAAAAAAAAAAAAAAAAGAAAAAAGCTAAAAGAATTCATTCTAATTTATAGTATCATTTTTTGATAAAAAAGAAAAGAACAAAGAATAACAGTTTATTTTTTCTTCAAATTTAAACAAGTAAAACAAATCCTATTTTTCATTCATTTGTCTTATTTCTCTTGTTTTTAAAAGATGTTCGTTCGTCTCAAGCTCTTTCGTTTGTTAAGGCCATGTTTAACCTACTAAACAGTTTGTGTACATAATATTGGATCCCTAATATCTTTTAAGGATTGTAGAAATTCATTATGGCGATTAGATTACAGCTGATGCCTTGAAGAGTGAGCTGACAGCGTTTTGACCTCGACTCTGACTTTGCTTTCAACGGGATGGATCGTGACGAACCGGAAGGCAATAGAAGGCCCTCTTCCGGTTTAAGGATATAGTAAGTAACTCAGTTCAGCTAGAAGTGGAGCCGAAAAGCTGGCAACCATGAAGCTCATCTGCAGATTGTCTGGGTGGGATTTGAATAATAAAGTAACACCAGAAATCATTTCAAATTCGGAAGTCTTTTTGCATTACTAATCAAAGCTAACAATCGAACAGCAGGCGCTTCTGATAAGATAGTGATCCCAACCAGCGAACAGACCCGGATCCTCAATAGAAGACCAGACGAGGCACCTCAGGAAGATATACAGACAAGATCAGAATGATAGGAACTTTCAGAAACAAAGCGACGGACAGTAAGAAGATAACACCAGAGTAGAAGTTAAGAAAGTAATAACGTATATAGATTTGATACTGTGAAAAGACCCAGATATGAACATTTTGGATTAAAAAACGTGCTTCTCGATACTCTTCCACACATTCTTTTGTATATATTTAATCATGGTTACCCAAAGTCAATCACCAAAATTATGAATGACAGTCTTATGTCTAACGTGGCGCACTTCTGTTGATTTTTGAATTATCTCCAAAAAACAAATATTCGTTTGAAATCAAGTAATAACATTCACTATAAATACAATTCCTAAAAAGGCAAAGCTGTATTTAGGCGAAAAGCAATTCTAAAAAAATAAATGAATTTTGTTTTCAAGAAAAAATTAACTAAAAGAAAACACCGGGGTAATCATTTGAAGACCCTCATATTCTTTTAATATTTATTCAGGCATTGCTATGAATAACACGGAATACAATAGCGAGCGAGGACCTTAAAAAAATAACTTGCTGCCAAAATTTAAACAACATTTTAAACTAGTTATATATATAATTATTTAATGTTTCCAACTTATTCAAGTCTCTTCAGAGTGGCTAGAAATTGTAATTACCTTACCAACCGGAATTAAATCGATCGATTTGATTCAGGCGGCACTTACATTAGGCTGTCTTCACTTACACAATGGGCAGGGGATTTTAACTGTTTTAATACCACACATGCGCTTTGTGTCAAGCCGTCAACAGAGAGGCTGCCATTTCCTTATTAGAGAAGAGCGTTTTGCGTTTTACGCTTGAGGCTGGCGTCGTCAGCGAGATCCCCCCCAGAAGTAGCTAACCCAGGGCTGGTGACTGGGGAGCCAGCTGTCATCGGACAACGACAAGACTTGACCAGTGTTAAATTTCTGGGGATAGGACTCTACTCAAACCCGCTCGCCATCGACTAGGGAATATCCAAAATCGGTAGTATGGAGTGCAACGTTACTGATCGAAAATCTTTATCAGGTTTCGTCTAATGATCTTTCCAGACTGCTTGCAAAAATCCCATTAACTCATTAATCGGAGGCCCTATTCAATTTCAAATCTGATGAAAAATTCCAAAACCATTCTCCGCTTCTAGCTAGGTGTAACTTAAATTTGTAGGGCAAACTATGTGCCTCTTTCTCTCATGGTATGCAACCGTACTTAGGACGAAGAAAATTCTGAATTAAATTTTGAAACTTGCGTATTTAAAAAAAATTGGACCTTGTGTGATATTCTATCCGTTCGAATGATTATTAAATACATGTATCAGTGAGATTTAGCATATATATATATATATATTATATATAATAAATAATATATATATAAAGCATTGCTTTAATGATATATTACATTACAAGGTATGTTCAGAAAAATCCCAGGGACTGGTGTCACAAAATTTAAGTTACAAACAGCAAGTTACCCTTCAATATAATCCACTGCCAGCTTTCACATCCTTACTTGTGCCCACGCTTGCATAGCAAGATTCTTCGGGGATTCTCCCGTCGGCTACTTTCCCACGGCCTTATTTATGCTGTTGCACATCTTCAAACGTTCCTGTATAACCCTTTGAAGCTGGGGAAGTAGAAAAAATTCACACGAAGCCATCGTGCGAGTAGATGTTTGCTTCCAGCTCATGATGTTTCTTGTGCAGGGAAACTTCGGAACCAGGCAGTGTGTGCAGGTGCGTTTCATGTGAGCACGCACGAGTTGTCCTGTCACAACCTCGCCTTTTCTCGCGCACTCTGATACGAAGTAAACGCCGCAGTATGTCTTTTTAGACATGCGATGGGAAAGCTGACCCTTGGCAAAGAGAACTCGCAGTAGCGATGCGCCTCACATCGAAGAATGCGGTCAACTTGGAACTTTTCTGACATACCTCGTAATTGTATCTTTTTTTTAAATTATTGTTGAAGTAATTTCCACCGTAATTATTCATTTTTATTAGTGTTTTCTCTCATTTTTAACTTTTTGCCTACTTTAATACATTCGTAGTAGCTCTCGAACCACTGCGATCCAACCGTAAGCCGCTGATGGTTAGTTTATTATAATTAAGCAGAAGGACTCAGATTAAAATAATATGACTTTATAAAAAAAACTGGCACGAAAAAGGATAACAATGTATCACAATAGATTACAAGAAACAGCTGAAGAAGATCGGAGTGTTCATCGGCTGAAACGTTGTGTATTGTGTATTTCATAATAAAGATTATGACAACAACAGTCCGAAAAATCAAAATAATACAAAGACACAGCATACTGAAAAGAATTTGCGTAGGCATTGTATGTTTTCTTATAATGTTACAAGATATTTACGTTGTAAGTGTATGATTGTCTCAATAGCTAATCTTTCTTTGTCATAGACACTGAAAAATATGATTTCTGTCTGTGTGGAAAAGACATTAAAAAAACACATTTCGAAAGTAAAAGCTGGATTGCAACACTGGATTTATCAGCGAAACTTTACGTGAAACCTACACCGACATTTACAGCCTCATGTCTAAGCTCTTGATTTAATGGACTGGTCAAAATCTGTGCTGTTTTCCTGTCCTCACAACACACGACCCTCAACCCGGGACCCACACTCACAAATACAAATGTCCAACGTAACTTCCAATATGATATATTATTTCCAAATGACAATTCCTGAAAACTAAGCACAGAGACCCTTACCCCACAACCCGCCGTACGCTGCCTAAGTTTAGCCATGGTATATTCACTGACCCCAAATTCTTTACTGCCAAAAGAGAGTACAAAGATCATACTTCGTGAGCTGGTGGTTTGGAGAGCTGTGGGGTGTGGCTCGGGGATGAATGTTTTAAAGTTGTGTATCCTTTTTCGTGCTTGATTCTTCCATTGAGATATATCCAATAGAAGATCAACACAATGGGAAAAAGCATCGATAATATGTTCAATGGGCTTTCACCGAGGGGTAAATAAAACTTTATTAGTGGTCGGCGGTGACCTCTGGGGGTGAACGGTGCTTGGTGGGTATAGAGGAAGCTTCCTGTTTGAATCATTTTAACACGCGAACAGCCAAACCATCTGTACATCTACTGAGAAATGAACGTTTCCCAAGATTATATCATAGTAACGTGCGGAAGCTTATTACAAAATTAATAACATAGGGAATTCTTTTTCCTAGTATTTTTCATAATTAATTCATGGTTGCTTTCTCTCTGCAACTCATTGTTCGGTCATCTGTTATTATAGCCCCATAACATTGGGTATAATATATATATATAATTATTATATATATATATGATATATTATATATATATATATATTATTGTTAATGTATATAGTAGTAGCTTACCGGTGGGTTATGAGTTACGATTCGTTGGAAGTCCGCAACAGTATCCAGGGTTAGGATTGAGCAAAACAATAGCAAAAGTGCTCATTATACAATGTAGAAGCAAACATTTATTTTAACAATGGAAAGGAGTAACCTACATGCCCGTTGGAAATGGGATTTATCCTTAATAGAGTGATTCGAACGCTTATATCGTCTATTAAGGATAAATCCCATTCAACGTGGCATGTATTTATACATGCTAGATTAATCGAAAACTCGATTAAATTTAACTGATGTAACCCTGAAGAATCAATCGATGAAACTCGAGTAGGTTCCTTCCTTTTCCATTGTTAATTATATATATATATAGATATATATAATATATATAATATATAGTATATATAATAATATCCAAAAGTACCAGAGAAGAAATCTTCCATTACGACACAAGATTTTATTTAAAAAAACTGTCGCAGGATTGAGAAGTCAATGTGTGCTCCTAATGTTAGTAGTCGCAGAGCAATTATATAAGACTAAAGAATATGACAAAAGACTTAGAGATTTAAGCTTTTAATAGCCTATAGCTTCCTAACTAGACTATAATGCTAAATCATCTAAGTCTTTTGTTATTTCTTTACTTTTGTTATATAATATATATATATATAATATATATATATTATATTATTATAACTATAGCGTGGGATTGGCATGTTTCAGCTTTTACTGGAAACGGTGTTCTAAAGTGGCAGTATTTATTGGAGAGTGCTCAATAATAAAAATAGAGCTATTTATATAAATGATAAAAATGAATTTATAAGGTTTATATATATTAATTGCCATATCGCATAGGTCACGACCATATTTGAGGATTTCGAATTTAGTACGTTCGTATTCAATTGATGTCGATGTATATAGACTATTTAGATATATTAAACATTATATTATATATATTATGTTATTATAGTGATTAATATATATAGTATATATGATATAATATGGAAGTATATGAGTTAGATATTGATGTAATTATATGGCTGAGAGTAATTGAGATACGGTGAGATTCTTTAATTTATCTACTTTGTACTTTGTTGGTTATCCTATGGGCTGCTGCTGCTGGTATTTTTCGTCTAGGGTACAGCTTCTGAACGCCTATCATCGTCGTACGACATTTTCCTTGGACCTTCATCTTAACTGGTTTTGTCTTCGTTCTTTTGCTAATTCTTATTCTGGCTTAACATTGCTTCTTTTTATTTAATAAACGCAACCAAGATTTGGATTTGCTTGATCAAGCTTTTATTTTCTTCTAGCCCATATTAGTTGCGTCCGCTGTGGATGATTGATGAATGAGACGACCCGGGAGAGATGACATTGCAGCGGTCTGCTGTCAGTATTTCCAAGTCGGAGTCAAATTAACTACTAACTATCCTCACTGTCTGTCACGGCGCGTTTTCAAGGGAGAGATCAAAGGAGAGTAGTGATAGTGACTGACTCTGGATTCGGCAAGTGGTGTTTAGTCACAGAATCAAAGCAGACCTATTTGCAATATTCATGCATGAAGCAATGTTAGATGTTCACAATATCGATCAAGGACCATTTCGATGCAAATGGAAATGTATTAAAGCACAAGTCAAGCTAGCGATATTAAAAGCGAGAAGAAAGGAAAAATCTAACTGGTCGCGGTGTAATGTTGGGGTAAAATGTAATTAAAACAAAAATAGTAATAACACGTGGATGGAGCGAGATTAATTCATGAATAAATTGTCTGACAACTAGTGATGCATTAGTGGATGAGCAGATACTTCGTAGTGATGATCGGTCTGGTCGAGTGAGGTTAAACACATATGGGGTACAGAAATCTCCTCAAATATGACACGTTTAGCTTTGGCCGTCGTTTGGTATTCCGAGATGCTTAAAAGGGTTGGAATCCTTGAGAGCTGAGACAGA
>CM042148.1:65210308-65222808 GCA_023376005.1 Doryteuthis pealeii
AAAGAAAGTTAAGTTTATAGAAAGCATAAAAGAAAAGAAACACCAAAGACAATAATAGAAAGAAAAGAAAGAAAAGGAAAGAAAGAGAAACAAAAGTAAAGTTATAGGAAAGCATCAAACCAGTAAAGAAGAAACAGCAAAGAAATAATAGAAAGAAAGAAAGAAAAAGAAAGATAAGAAAGAAAGTAGTTTATAGAAGAAGCATAAAAAAGAAAAAGTAAACACAAAGATAAATAATAGAAAGAAAGAAAGAAAAAGAAAGAGCAGAAGAAGTAAGTTTATAGAAAGCATAAAAAAAGAAAAGAAATGAATAGAATGACTAAGAAAGAAAAAAAAGAGAAGAAAAAAGAAATAAAGAAAAGTAAGTTATATAGAAAGCATCTGAATAAAAAGGTAAAAAAAAGAGAATAATAGATGAAAGACAGAAAAAAGAAGAAAAAAGAAATAAAGAAAGTAGTTTATAGAAAGCACATGAAAAAAAGAAAAAGAAAACCACAAAGAAAATAATAGAAAAAAAACGAAGAAGAAAAAAGAACAGTTATAAAAATACCTCAAACGACCAAAAAAGGGTGGATAATAAAACAGCCCAAAGAAAGAAAGACAAGAAAAGAAAGAAAGAAAGAAAAGAACGTCTTTATGAACAGTCATCAAAAGGAAATAAAAGATTGGAGCGGTAATAAAAAAGAAAGAAATAGAAAACAGGACAGTCATTAGAAAAATACAGCAAAAGAAGGAAAAGAAAGAAAAGAAAGAAAGAATATTTACAGAATGTATAATAAAAAGGAAAAAGAAAGAAAAATCCAATAATAGAAAAGAAGAAAAGAAAAAAATAGAAATAGCAAAAGAAAAGAAACATAGGGGGAAGTAGAGACAACAAAAAAAAGAAAGAAGAAAAGGTTTATGAAAGTATTAAAAAAAGAAAAAGAAAAAGAAAATAAGTTTGGTAATACAAAAGTAAGAAAAAAAAATAACGGTCATAGAAATATAAAAGAAAGAAACAAGAAGTGGTCCACAATAGAAATACCGAAAGAAGAAAGAAAGATGAAGAAAGAAAGAAAGAAAGAGAAGGTGAAAGCAGAAAGAAATAGAAGGAATAATATAAAAGAGAGAACAAAAAATAAGTAGCAACTTGAGGAGTTCAATTATCGAAGTATCGAGCAAATAAGATTTTGTTCGATTCAATGCAGTTGTGACGAACAGACAAGACAAAAATGCAAACAATGCATCAATGAATAACGCCGATTGCCCAGATTCGCCTATTCTCCACATCGAAATAGCCTCCTGATTCCAGGTCAAACGTTTACGTACCCTTGCTCGTAACATACTCAATGGGCAGTTCATTTCATTTCAATTGCAAGTAAACGAGCCGCATGAATAGGAAGTATAAAAGAAACCTGTCGGGCGGGAAATTTCGCGGTCGAAACCTGCCGTCATATTTGGGATTTTACTATACATCTTTTTTTCTATTCACAATTTGGAGCCTTGATTTACTTTCATATCTTTATTTTATTTTTTTAAAAATCTTGCTGATTATGGAAAATATAAACAATATATATGGGGCCCGATTGAATATAGATCAATCGCAATAAGAGTAGCCATATTATTGCGGTAATCTGATTATGTACGGTAAAGTTGGATAATAGCTGATGGAGGCTGTAGCGCCCCCACCCAAGAAAAAGCATATATCTTGGTTTTAATGGAAAAGGAAAAGTTTGCCTCGCTGTCCGGCTTGTACCGACAATCAGGCCACACTCCACCAAGACTACGTTTATGGAAAATATCGTGGAAACAAACACCCTGAAAAAAAAAAGCATCTGTATGACCACTTGCCACTAATCACACAAAACCATCCGAATAGACTAAACAAGAGACTGCTAGAGAAGCAAGGGATCCGAAATCATAAGTGACATTCTCCTGTGGAAACCTGCATAATGGCACGCCCGAGCATGACAATTGTGATGGTTGATGAGAGACTGTCATGGATAATCCATGATCACGCACGACAGCTTGGATATCATGCGCTGCTGCTGCTGCTGCTGCTGATGAGATGATGATGAGGAGGAGGAGAGAGGAGGAGGAGGAAGAGGAGGAGGATGGACGATGACGAAGAGTGATAGTTTCAGTGGGTGGAAGCGGACAGAGAAATGTCGGCAAGAACTGCCGGCCACCCCAGGTGAGACTGCCGTCCCCATTGATAACAGAAAAGGCTTGTTGTGCTGCGTATGATGGGAAGAAAATGTCCGGCACGAACCCAAGAACATCCGAAAAAAGAAAAATTGGTCGCGGTGGATGGAGCTGAGGATGATAGAATTTGCTTATGCAAATCATCCGTTGTTCTGCATAGCGGATTACCGGTGTTCTGGGCCGATATTAACAGACTGATTTATATCCCTGGCCTTCAGGCCCCCTGTAAGGTCGTTTCGGTCGCAGGGGATAATTCCTCCTAGACAACATCCGCCACCTTCATTTAAAGTGACCAGGGCTGGGTTTATTGCAAAGTGCCCAGGACAAGAAAGTTCCCGAGTCCGAAAGAAGTTCCGAGTTCGACAAGAAATACCTGAGGAAGGCCGGAGGGCATATCGCCGAAACGTTGTACAGATAACAAGGAAGATGAGGACAATAGTCCAAATGACACATATAATACTAATCATCGCCTCATCTCAAACATTCAGAGAAATAGCTAATTTCAGTTTCCGGATAACACCCTTATGGGATATTAGGTTCTTCAGAACAATGGATGTTCGATTTTAGAATAAACTTTGTTTCTTGAAGCATTGATTTACAACAGGTTTTAAACCAGAGGTGCATATATCTGCCTAGTATATATAAGTGGCTCTCACGGTTTCCTAAATCAGGTGGAATCATCACACCTTAAACCTCGAAAAGTTCTAGAAAAGACAAGCATGTCATTATTTTCTAACATAACTTTTACCTATTTTTACACCAAAATCTTAAGAAGGTCGAATACCAGCTACCCTGTTTTATGCAGTAGAATGTTGTTTAGTGATGCTTCAATGGTTGGATGTCAACCTCTTGTTGGGTATTTCGTATACCGAAGACGTTTTGTTAATCCATGCTAGATTTGTTTACAAACATTTTCTAAAATCATTTTCAAAATATGTCCCTGAAATTTCTATCATCGATTCTGTCCATTGATTAACAAGGTTATTTTACATACAACCGCTTTAGTTTCGTTTCTTTCCCATTACGACCAGATTTAGATCCACTGGAGTGACAGGATGTAATCGATTTCTATTTTTTTTCATTTAGGGCGCTTGCAATATTGTGCCAGCGCAATATGAAACATATTTTTATTAAGTTCATATAATTTTATAATAGTTATAATTACATATATAATGTATGATTATTTTATGTTTTATTTATATTATATAGTATTATTACTTATAAATAAAATAAAAATAATTTTCTTATTTTTTTAATATAATGTTATAAATTATTAATTAACTAGTACAATAAAAAACACCCTTCGGTGAATGTAAAAATAGATTTTGAAACATATTCCTGAGGGGTGGGAGTGAAACAATTCAATGTCAGCGAGTTTGTACCCTAAGTAAGTAAAAATCATCACAATTCATTAAAGGATTAAAAATAAAACAATTTGAAATGTAAACTCTAAATATGTAATAAAATAAAACTAACTATATATAGATTATATCATACCAGTCATGTATTTTTTTAAATTGTTTTAAAAAACAATGAGGACTGTTTAATGTTGCATGTTCAAATTTTGAGTGTATATTTATTCTGTTATGACATTTGGGTAATGTGACGTAAGCAGTGACGTTAGTTTGTTACAGACAAAAACCGGAAGCCAATCTCCATTATTAATAGCTATATAAATATAATATTATTATGTATAAAAATAAATGAATAAAAAATAAATAAAACAAAATATAAATAATATTATAAATAATATTATTTTATAAAATTTATAATTAATTTATTATATTTTATAATTGTAATAATTTTAGTTTGGCCTTGAAAAATATTGCATCATCCGTGATTGTATCAGATTATTTATTACGCCCAGAAACTATTGTCTCGGCTGTTGATTAGTTGTCTTGTGGCCATTGTCTGGGATGGACGTTACTCTTAAAGAAGCGTACGAAAATTGTATCTGTGGCATGGGATCTGAGTGGGCATGAATAATGGCGAACGGGTATTCCACACTCCCCAGAGCCTCAAGAAATGGAACTTCACCATTAGAAGAAGTTTAACGTCATACACAGGAGGCTAAGACTCTCACCCACCGCCTTCAAGCACATTATATGATAAAAAAGGATTGGGGCTAACCATGAGGGAATTAAGGTTAGGACAATCATTTAGGTACTAAGCGCTTGGCGTGACCAGTTGATGATCAAAAGGGGCCTCACTGACCGCCCGTCTAGACTAAGTAAAGGGCAAGTAGAGTGTTGAATGTCATGAACTGCTAACCCACTAGAAGTCCTTTAAGCGTCACGGGTCGCCACTCACGGCCAACAGGTGACTCTATTGGGTTACGATTTTAGTGGCCATACTTTAAGGCTTCAAGCAAGAGCGCTTGTCAGCAGAAATCCTGGTAAAGAATCCTTGGTTTTTTCCTTGGTGCTCCTCAGTTTTGTAAGTCCTTCATCAATGATTGCGCAAATGGACCTCTCAGTATCAGTGATTAAATAGTTAACCAGCCACGCAGTCCTGCTGTTGAGGTTTACGCCACGGGGACCCGCTTAGTCTATAAATTAAGTGGGCGTATTGTAGCACACCTTATATACCAAAAAAGTAGGAAGCGCGTGTGTAATGGTTAAAGTCATGGGAAATGGCTCGTCGCCCTGAGTTCAAATCCTGGACGTGGTAATTGCATTTCACTTAGCCCTAATATGAATCCTACTCTCCTTCCAGCTATGGGTAAATAATAGGGCAGACTGGGCTCTTTAACCTTTGGTTAGGCAACCGGTCTAGGAGAAGGAAAACTCTGAATTCAAAACCTGTTGAACACCGCTTTAAGAAATTGACCTTCTGTCGCATCCTGCTCGTGCGGTGGTAAATAGATATATACAAAAAAATTCCAACAATTGGTAGGATTTTACAAGTGTGTGCAGACAGTATATTCTACAGCCCAGCGACAGGGCGAGCCAGTTTATGTTTAACATTGAATTGTTGTTGGCAGCTCTCAGTGAAATAATCAATCGAAAGTTGATAGAATGAGTCCAGAAAGTGGAATTAATGGAGAGTTATATAATAGTTGAATAACAAGTGAATACAGAACGAACGAGCAAAACTGTTAAGCCGCGTGAACGAAATGAAATGTCAAAGGTGAAAGCAGTTTGATAATAATTAGTAGAAACGAAAAGTTTACACAAAGAGACCTATCGAGGTGCTGGCGCTATTGTTGTCAAAAAGCCCTCAAGGCAGGCACAGATGTTGGGTGACGGTGAAGTGTGAACGAAGTAGGGGACCTAACGAACCTTTGGACTTGACATAGGCCAATTGACAAATCCCAAACAAGACAAGGGCAAATAATTAGTGGCATGTAAATTGAAAACATTGTTACACTAAAATCTTTCAAAGACTCAGGAGGTGTTTGTGTCTATATTTTAATGGCATGTCAACTTGATGGGTTATTTAATGCCAAGCAATCCTTTGTGAAGTGAATGTAATAGCGCAACTGAGGTTCTATATATGTATCCTACCTATGACATTAATAGGTATATCCAATCCTCAGATAAACGAAAGTATTATGCTGACTGAGTAGTCTTATACCAACGCACAGTGGGTTACCTTTCTCTCACGCGTTGGCGAGTATTATTATTTTTGGTAATGTTTTAAAAATCCATTCATTTGCAAACCTCCGTTTGGTTACTTCTCATTTAGTAACCTTTGTTAAGTTACAACAGTTTGAACTACATACAGTACTTTTGTGTAAAAAGGTGTGCTGAGGTCCACCACTTAAACATATAAACTCTGCGTGGGTGCGTGGATTGACCCAGCCAATCAATAGCCGAATACGTGGTTAGTTAACTATTTCTTGCCGATCTTGAAAAGCCGTTCATTTGCACGTATTTGCCACGGGCGAACGGTATCTGCAAACAAGAACTCTGCTCAGCCAAAAGCTTCTACCAACACTAAGGGACGCCGATGAACAATTAAAGGATTCTACCCAACGCTAAGGGACACCGAGGAACAGCCAAAGGTTTCTTCTATAAGGATCAGCTTCTGCTTAATACAAAATCTCCATTGTAAAGTGCCTCACTTGAAGCCTAATGCATAGCGCTTCTTCGCTCAACTCGCGGCCACAAGATCGTACATGTTATATACTGTCGCTGGGATACAGCGGAGATCGTTTCTAACCCCTAGACGATGTATTCTAGTGGTCGCTTAAATGAATCACAAGCATGCTCTATGTAGTATAGGAGATTTGACTTTATTTCTCTCATCTCGGCTGTACGTGGTTGTGTGTGGTGACGGCGTTGACAATGGGAATACCTACTGCTGGTGTGGTGGAGGTGGTGGGGTGCGCCTCAACTGCTCGCTGGCAGCGATCGACCGTGTCAGCGGTCAACTCAGTCCGCTCTGTTCGCCGTCTCTTTGGGGGTCTGACTCTAGGTTGACTGACGACCGCTTAAGTATTGACGACCGCCCACGCATTTTAATCTTTCTCTTTGTCCCTCAGCCGGAAGTCCTTACTTCCCCTTTCCAGTGTCTTTGTTCAATTCTTCCGCTTGTATAGAGGAAGTATTTTTATATACTAGACTTTCTGTCTACCTTATCATTGACTTCCCATTCAATTTTTTCCTTGTCTTTTCGTATCTTCCGCGCAAAACAAATGCGATATCACCAACCCATAACACTAAAATGACCACAAAATCGTAACAGAGGCGCCCACACCCAGTCTCAGTAATAGACATAAAGAAAGTATATATTTAACCTATGTTTAACCTGTTAAGAATATGTCAAGAATATTTGAAGAATCCTTGGAAAAAGAGCATCAGTTATTTACTGGCGTGATAAAACTCATAAAGAGATGGAGATGATGATGATGATGATGATGATGATGATGATGATGATGATGATAGAGATGTTTTATATTTATTAAATAAAAAACATTAATCATGACTATGATTCATAATAATGTTATATATATTTAAATAAAAACAAACTCGTCAGATAAGAAATTGTCCGTTTCGTTCAACAAAACATGTTTAAAAGAAAAAAAAATGCTGCCAAAATATACTTATTTAAATTGTATATATAACTTTAAAAAGTATCATATCTTTGATAAACATCATACAAAAATGCTTTTGTAATATCTTTAGGTATTTAAACATAATTAAAACGTTAAATAGTAGATCGAAATATGTTATTTGGCTTTTGGTAAGGTAACTAATTGAGCCAAAGTTTAAAACTCAAAACAATTTAAATCTGCTTAAAAAATTGACCTTGTGCCCACATTCTGTCCGTGGCGGAGATGTGGGTGAATTAATATTTAATGGTATCACCGGATTATCAATTCTATCTTCCACGTATGGAAATCAGATCTCAATGATAGGTTAACTGATATTCGCTAATTAATATGTAGTATGTATAACCAAACCCCTGTGCCAACATTTCTGTTTTTAAACTGTAAAAAAATATTTATCTTAGCTAGCGACACTATCCTCTAAATTAGATGGCTTCAGAATCAATCATTACTTAAATTAAACAAACTTAAATTAAAATTAGCTAATTTAGTTTCTCTGGATATTAACCCATTTTTCAGACATTAGGTTCTTCAGAAAATGATGTCCGATTTTGGAATAAAACTTTTGTTCTTGAAGGGAACCCAAGGTTTGAATTAGTAGTTTTCTTATCTCCTTGTTTGGTCGAGTTTCTAAGAGAACCAAGTCTTATATACTATGGTGAGTAGTCAAAAGTTTTGCAATATCTTGTTAATGTGAGGTACAGTTAATACTGTTTGCCTTATTTACATACTAATAACATGCACGTGCATTTATATGTACAACAAAATAGCGGTTTACAGTATTAATGGGAAGGCTAATTTGCATATTGATCTTAAAAAATTGATTTTAATAAATATGTGCTTGGTATTATTGATTTCTAATCGTTTGGTTTTATTTTAATATATATGAGCAAAAATCTTGGGTATAAGTCTTAAAAGGCATCCAGTAACAAGAAGAAATAACTAATCTTATTCTTTACTTTCTATTTTAACTAAATAGTTAAATTAGAAAAACTTAGCAATGAAAGACAGGAGTGATGAAAAATGTTGAAAGAGTTAGTTTCAAAGTTTTTCTATTTTTCGATTATACCCCCTCTGTTTATCTGGATTCTTATTTAGTTTCATTAGACTTCTAATTTAGTATATTTCATCACATTAAAACTTAAATACCTGCACCCGGAGGGAGCATATTTTGATAGTCCTAATAATATAAGGAATAATGAATATATTATATCTAGGAAATCTTTAAAATATAGGAAGTATAAAGTAGATATTAGCCCTAAGCCTACGCCAGGGACAGGATGTGACACTAGATTTGTTACAGAGAGAGCTTATCGTGCTCATTTCATACGTTACATCAGAATGATGCAATTCCGAATAGAAAA
Source organism: Doryteuthis pealeii (assembly GCA_023376005.1). NCBI lineage: Eukaryota > Metazoa > Mollusca > Cephalopoda > Myopsida > Loliginidae > Doryteuthis > Doryteuthis pealeii. Next base: position 65,218,910 of record CM042148.1, read on the forward strand.
TCAATGCTGCTATGTGTTTAGAATTCAGGTATTTGTGATGCACTTACACACACAAACACACACACACACACACACACACACAGATATAATATATATATATATAATATATATATATATATATAATATATATATATATATATATATATATATATATATATATAACAAGGTGTGTCAAAAAAATATTTTTGTACTTTTTAACACACCTTGTATTCTGAAAAAAATAACGTTCCATTCATTCTTCATTTCTATCTGGGTAAATACAATTTTAAACTTGGTACTTTTTGACACAGCTTGAATTCTGAAAAAAAAAAATGAATGGAACGTTATTTTTTTTCAGTATACAAGGTGTGTCAAAAAGTACAAAAAACCTGTTTGTTAATAAACTAACAATATCCGTTGTGTCGCACCCATCTCATTTTTGGGTAAATACAGAAATACAACAAAACAAAATGAAAAGAAAACAAAAAAAAACAGATAAACTGAAATACAAAAAAGAGTATTTTACTCACATTTATATATTTACCAACCCCTCCGTACGAGTAGAATGTGAAGCAAGGTCAATCTATTACGCCGAATTTAATTCAAAGTCTTCCTTTTCCTAGATGGGTTGCCTAACCAAGGTTAAGATCCCAGACAGCCCTACTAATTGCCAATATATATGTGAAATGCAAACCACCTCGTTCAGGATTTGAACGCCGGTCGACAAGTCTATTTCCTAAGACTCTAACCGCGCCTCCATTTTACTCACATTTAGTGGATGTTCACCTTGGTTTTGTAATAAGCAGTAAATAAATTAATAACAGATGTGAAGCAAAGTATTTTCATTTGATAGCTGAACATTCTGGCTTCATAAAATATTCCTTAAGCAAACTAGATTGAATCATGTAAATTAAGGGTTTATTTTTTCTAGAGGAAAATATTATAGAAGAAACCAATATTGAGGAAAACAATAATTATCGGGTAATTTGCATTCCTAAAATAAACAACCAACGGAAGCCTAGATATTCAAATCAGTCTACAGTTAAAAGACAGTTTTGTCAGTGTTTGCGCATATCTAATTGAACGGAAGGGTGGCCCATTTAGTGTAATGGTTTGCCAGCTAGTCTTGCAGATACATTACGACTGAATAGTGAGTACGGTCCCCGTTGGATGCCTCATACTTTTTCCAAGCTATGAAGAGGAAAATTGATTTTAATAAATATGTGCTTGGTATTATTGATTTCTAATCGTTTGGTTTTATTTTAATATATATGAGCAAAAATCTTGGGTATAAATCTTAAAAGGCATCCATTAACAAGAAGAAATATCTAATCTTATTCTTTACTTTCTATTTTAACTAAATAGTTAAATTAGAAAAACTTTATTTAAATTAGCAATGAAGGACAGGAGTGATGAAAAGGGGTGTGCCGGTAAATACCTACCTTATTGAAAGAAAACATAGCTAAAACAAACAAACAAAAACCCTTTCAATTGAAGCAATAGAAATGGTCGTAAAACTCTTTTTAAAAAGGCAATCCAAAGTGGAGTTGGCAAAAGAGGCAATAAAGATGTATTTAAAGTGCACCCCACAAAAAACAGAACTCCCAAATGTTGTAATAAAACTGTTAATTCTAATTCTTTTTTCTTTCGGATTATACAGTCAACTTGATGCTATATTCTATCTTTCACTTTCACTACCCTGAAAATTATATAACATTCCGATTTTTGTAAGGTGTCAAACTCAGAAAATCAGCAGGTGGTAAAATACTTATTTTTTCGCACTGTATCTCAGTGATTGATAACTTTCTTTTATGTAGAGACGTAAGAGTCAACAACTGTTAATATTAGTAGCAATTAATATATATATAATATATATATATATATATATATATATATATATAATATTGAAGAAAATATTTCAAAAATATAACAAACACGATCAGAGGAGACAATTTTATGTGCCTATACTTAAGTATTAAGTATTTTTCGGTATTAAACCATCATTAGGACACTGTTATAGAAATTTATGTGAGGGAGAAAAATGAAAAATGTTAAGTGTATAGTGAATGAGTGAATATAATGTTATTAACCGTTAATTTTTATATGTGCGTTTGTTTACGAAAGCTGATGACGTGATCATTGCATGTGAAAAAATGGAAAATGAAGATCATAGGATGACGCATGCAGAACGTGAATACGCCGAGACGAAATGCTAAGAAAGATATGACATACATTTCTATAACAGTGTCCTGATGATGGTTTAATACCTAAATACTTAAGTATAGACACATAAAATTGTTTCCTCTGATCGTAACATCCTGTGTTTATTATTTTCTTCACATATTGTCGGAATTATTTCCTCATCGTATTTCCATATATATATATATATATATATATATATATATATATATATATGTATATGTGTGGGGGGGCATTAAAATGGAAATAAATCCGTTAGTTTGTTGAAGAATGATGAGTGAGAGGCAAAAAAGAAAAGTGATGATTTATGATGTAATTTCTTTAGTATCTGTATTTCTTTCACGAATAACTCGATGATCAGAAATTGACATCAACAGACGATAATTGTTTTATTCTAGTGAAGATCGGAAACACATGCCTAATACATATTTATTTTCAATATGCGGTCAATACTGTAAATCAACAATAGAAACACTAAGTGTTGATATATATATATATATATATATATATATATATATATATATATATATCAATAGATCATCCTCACTTATTATTCTCACTTATTATTCTCATTTATCATTCTCCATCATGAAATGCATGCATAAAATTGAAAAAAAAAAACACTTTTAGGAATTTTAACATTGATTGTAAATATTCTATAAAAATAGAATAGAAATAGAAATCTAAAATAAATTCCTGACTTTTAAGAAAATAAGAGTGAGGACAATATCTTTTATATGCTTGTTTATTGTCCACTTCTCATTTGTTATTTCCCCATTACTTTTTTCACCCCAACAAACCCCAGCTAACATCTACACCCAGACGACGACGAGTTAAGGCTCACCCTTTTTTTTTTCACCGACTTGTGTCTAGCTATTGGCCGAGCAAAATATAATGAGCCTTTTTTTAAATTTTTAATAGATACATTACTTATATTGTGCTTAAGAAATGATTTAAAATGGATATTTGAAAAAAATGAATTGAAATAAAACTTTTTCTTTTAAAATAGAGCATAGAATTCATTAGAGCTTTTTAAAGAATTATCTTTATGATTAAAGCAAGAAATACATCGTTGCATAAATATGTCCAGATTAGTCGGTCACTGATATAATTAATCTGACTAGCCAAGTTAATTTAATTTCATTCTTTTTTTAAACTTTTTTTTTCTTCTTTTTTTTTAAAACTTTTTTCTTTCTTTCTTCATTATTATGAACAATATCAACGAAATGTGTTTCAGTAAATATTTTGAGGTATAGTTAAAACAATCACTTTCGGATCTAGCTAAAGTCAAAAAGGAAAATGACATATTACAATAGATATTTGTTAGCTTGATAGATATACTTGTGTTGGCAACCTTCCGTCTATTTTATATGGCGTAGTTTTTTTTTTGTTGTTTTTAATTTTTAATTTTTAATTTTTAATTTTTGATTTTTAATTTTTGATTTGTTATTGTTTCTCTCTCTCACTTACAAGTACGTGAGTGGCTGAATAGAGACCGATCCTCGAATGGCAGTCTCTGGTGCAATGGCTGCAAACAAAAGGTGATGTTTTCTGTAGGTGCTGGGGGAGTTGCTGTTTCTCCTTTCTTTTAGCTCTCTTTTCTGTGGCAGCTTTTTTCCTCTCTTCTTCACTTCTTTTTGTTCCTTGTTTGACGAGGAGGCGCCAGGTTGCACGGTCTTCTGCACAAGCCTCCCACGTGTCTATGTCGATATGTAGATATA
>CM042148.1:65225308-65237808 GCA_023376005.1 Doryteuthis pealeii
TATCTATGTGTGTGTGTGTTTGTGTGTATGTGGTTAGAGAAGTACCTACCTGCGTGTAGGTGTTCATATAACAATCAAGTTTTTTTGCAACAGTAATTTACACACTTCTTTCCGCTTTATTTTCAATGTAATTAATTCTTCATTCAATTTCAAATTTCTCACGTTGTAATAATAGGGAAAAATCCCATTTCGTAAATCGTGATTGTTTTCTGCATTTATAATTAATAAAACGGCAATTCTCCAGGCTAAATGTTGAAACGATTTCTCGATAGGAATAATTGCAATTAAATAATTTTTTTTGTTGAAAAAAATGAAAATTTAGTTGAGTAGCAATTATTTTTAAATGTCCGACATTCGTGTTGCATGAAGGGTAGAGGAATCAATCGGAATGAAAGTATTTTATTTGTTTTTCCCGACTTAACCCCCCACCCCCGCAAAAATGAGCCTACCGTAGAGTAAAATTAACAATCTATACTTTCCAACGTGTGTAATCAGTTCGAGCTACATTGCATACAATTCTGAAGATATGGGCGGTAAAATGTTAAAAACGTAACCGTTTGGGCAGAAATGTTGTTTTGGAAGTATTAGTTTGTTGTAATCTATGGATCTGATCCTTTTTCTTGGGTTATTATGTATAATATTAAGAAAAATTAAAATACTGACTTTCTAATGTATTATTTTTGGCATGGGGAAAGCATAGTTGTGTAAGCAGTTCGAGCTACATTGCATCCAGTTCTGAAGCTATAGGCGGTAGAATGTTAAAATCGTAACCGTTTGAGCAGAAATGTTGTTTTTTAAGTATTACTTTGTTGTAATCTATGGATCTGATCCTTTTTCTTGGGTTATTATGTATAATATTAAGAAAAATGAAAATACTGACTTTCTAATGTATTATTTTTGGCATGGGAAAGCATAGTTGTGTAAGCAGTTCGAGCAACATTGCATCCAGTTCTGAAGCTATGGGCGGTAAAATGTTAAAAACGTAACCGTTTGGGCAGAAATGTTGTTTTGGAAGTATTAATTTGTTGTAATCAATAGACCTGCTTCTTTTTCTTGAGTTATTAAGTATAATACAAATAAAAATGAAAATACTGATTTTCCATTTTATTGTTTTTGGCATAGGAATGCATGATCTGCTGTAGGCAGATTATCAAGCATATGGAAATTTAATCTCACCGATAAGTTAAACCGAAAATTCATCCAAGACGTAGTCGTGTCAGTAGTACGGCTGTATTACCTGGATTCTTAAAAAGCGTCCGGTGAATAAGCCAGATGGGAGTTGCATAAAAATACTGTGTGTTGTCTTAAACAAATAATGGAAATACACCCTACAAAAAAGCAGCTGTACGACCACCTACCCCTATCACACAAATTATCCGGGTAAGATGAACAAGACATGCCCTACACTGCTTGAGAAATATGGAAAAAAATGAATTTGAGTGGGGGGGTCGCGAAAAATGACGACTTTGTAACCTATTTTTGTCTGTAAAATGAGTTCTAGAGCTTCCCTACTACTAAAAGTTGGTTTACAAAAGCATTTTTGCCCAAGGAAAAAAAATGCTATCAATAATAATAGAAAAAAATTGTCATAGATGGAGTGCCACATCGGGATATTGATCTTGCAATGAAAAAATCAGAAATCATCAATAACTTAAAATTGGTTGGATTTAAGACCTTTGATAGCACCACGAGTAGGATATAACACACAGTCGCTATTATGGAACATTCAGTGATAATTGAACTCCCTATTTAGTAGTAATGAATCTGCTAGGCATACTAGAAAAGGTATTTACCCAACCCGTTCGCTGCGAGTAGGATGCGACACTAGGTACCAAGTATGGGGAAGTCAACGAGGATCGAACACGCTATTTAATAGTAATGGATCTGCCAGTCGTACTAGAGTAATTTTTTTAACCAACCCGTTCTCCACGAGTAGGATATGACAGAAGTTCGAAAAATATCTAGCATTCAGTGAGGATTGAACTCGCTATTTAGAAGTAAATAAAAAAATCGACCATATTACCTTTAAGCACCCTTTTTTGATCTCGATTAAGAAAGGACATGTTTTTCATTTACATCGTCAATATCCGGTTGTTTTTAAGGGATTAGGGTTAGGGGTTAGGGTTATGGGTTAGGGTTATGCGTTAGTGTTAGAGGTCAGTTTTATAAATTAAAAAAATCTAAAAATCGTCTGTTAAAACAACCGGATATTGACGGTGTAAATGAAAAACATGTCCTTTCTTAATCGAGATCAAAAAGGGGTGCCTAAAGGTCATATGGTCCCAAAAAATAAATACTATGTAAAGGTTTGTTGTTTTCAGAAGACATTAGAAAACAGATGTATTCCATTTAGCTTCTTTCTTTCTTCTATGTGAACAGAAAAAAAAAAGGTAAATTCCACTTCCGAGATCCCCGGTCGATACAAGGACACAAGAAGCATTCAATTTCAAACTAAGAACCTTTCGTTGTTCTTCACCCTTTTAACAACTTCTGCCCATAATGGAAACAGAGTAAAGATTAAGAAAAGCCTAAATTCAATTTGGCACAAGGCCATCAGTTGTTTTAGTAAATTTTCAATTGGAATTTAAGCAGCAGATTCTTGTGTAGCATGCCATCACCAATTCCGCGTCATTACTTTAACAAGGGCCTTCTTGGCTTGACTGGCTCGCGGTAGCGGGTGGCTGGTAGGAAGGGTTCAAAGAAAAGTGGGGGGGGGGGTAACTCTGTTGGTCTATTTCATCACCCTGCACAGATTTATACTGTCGTATAGAGTAACGACTATCGATCACGAAGAGGATTTTATAGCAGGCAGTATTTGCTTCACAAGTCATTACAGTCTATTACGCAAAGGGCCGAGTGGGAAGTCAATAAAATCGAATAGATACACCCGGCTCTCGAAATTTATATACATATATAAATAAATCGGTTATTTCCTATAACTCCAACATAAACAAAGGGGAAACACTCTTGGCTGATAAATTATTTATTTATTTTCCCATCAAACTAACCCTAAACCCTAACCCTAAACCCTAACACTAAGCCCTAACCCTAACCCTAACCCCGTCTTCTTTTTTCCTAGTAGATCGATCAATAAATAAATAATTTATCAGTCAAGAGTGGTTCCCCTTTGTTTATGTTGGAGTTATATATGTTCCTCATAGCCCTGGGGTTGAGCACTTTGGGAGGATTTCGCTGACGACCGCTAACTAATGCGCAAACGCAACGCTCTCCTATATAAGGGATGGAACACTCTATGGCGGTCTTTACATACATAGAGATGTGTGTATTAAAACAGTTAAAATCACCTTCGCATTCTGTTGGTGATGACAGCCTGATGGTTAAGGTGACGGACTGACACGGAACCGATCGGATTTCAATCTTGGCAGTAGGTAGCTTACAAATGTCTAGCCACACTGAAGAGACTTGATAAGTCGAAACACTTGTCTGTGGATGATATATATATATATATATATATATATATATATATATATATATATATATATATCACCTCCATTGAAAAAATATAATATCATCTAATATTATCCAACAAATTTATCTAATTTATCAAATTTCTTTGGGTTAAATATTAAGTGGTGAACACAGAATTGGCCAATACTAGTATCTTTATCTGGTGCCGTTCAAAAGAAACATTTAGAGATTACAGGTAGAAGAAAACAAGCAAAGTTAATCATGTTATGGTGTTGCATGTCATTTAAAGGTCTTGTTGAAATGACAATGATTACTTTAACAGTCAATGCACACGTATATATTCAAATCCTGGGTGATTTCCTCATCCCATAGATAGAAATTTGATTAGGTGATGGTGAAGCCTTTTTCTAGGATGATAATGTATCTTGTCACGGAGCAAAAGGAGATAACCGTTTTTTCTTCAGGAAATACGTATAGAATCAATGACATTACATTAAGGTTGATGGGAGAAGATAGTAATAAGGGGGAATTGCCAAAGGAATAATAATAATAATAATAAAAATAATAATAATAATAATAATAATAATAATAATAATAATAATAAACCTCGAAACTTCAAAAAAGAAACGGAATCACTTGCTGCCCAAAATAATGCCATAAGGACAAACTACATCAATATTGATAGGACCCAACAAAATAGTAAATGAAGACTTTGTGGTAATAGAGATGAGACTGTAAACCATGTACTCTGTGAATGTAGCAAACTAGCACAACGACAATACAAAACTAGACACGACTGGGTTGGGAAGGTGATCCACTGTGAATTATGCAAAAAATTTAATTTTGACCATACAACAAAATGGTATATGCATAAACCAGAATGTGTTATTGAGAACGAAACGCATAAAATACTCTGGGACTTTGAAATAAAAACGGATCACCTTATCCCAGCAAGAAGACCAGACCTAGTGTTGATTAACAAAAAAGAAAGAACTTGTCAACTGGTGGATTTTGCAGTTCCAGCAGATCACAAGGTAAAGCTAAAGGAAAATGAAAAAATGGACAAATATCTGGACCTTGCCAGAGAACTGAAAAAGTTATGGAATATGAAAGTGAAAGTTATACCAATTGTAGTTGGTGCACTTGGAACGGTCCCAAAAGGATTGGAAAAGGGTTTTGAAAGTTTGGAAATCAGAGGAAGAATTGAAACCATTCAGAACACTGCACTGCTGCAATCTGCCAGAATACTCAGAAGAGTCCTGGAGACCTGAGGAGATAATAATAATAATAATAATAATAATAATAATAATAACAATAAAAAAAGAGAACGTGTCAACAGGTGGTCTTTGCAGTTCAAGCAGATCACAGGGCGGAGTGAAAATAATAATAATAATAATAATAATAATAATAATAATAATAATAATAATAATAATAATAACCAGCGAACACTCTGGATCTAAATTTAATCGGTGATTTATGGTGGATATCTTTAAAAGTTCTTAGACTCGAATTTGAAATAGTTTATTATAATGTCGCAGTCCAGAGACACCCTCCGCAAAAAAAAAGAACAGGACTCTTCTACAAAATAGGCATTTCCTAATTCATTTACATTACTTAGATTTCACATATTGAAAATTGTTTTTTGTGCGAGATGAAGTAATTTTAAGGGATGATAATGAAGGGATGTCATTGAATTTCATCGTGTGGGAAAATTTTAATTCAAATTTGTAACAGATTTGAACCGAATGCATATAGCATACTAATAAGACTACTCGACATTGCCGGTTAGTTAAAACATTAAAAATAAATCTCTAATCTATATTCATATTGAGATTAATAAAAATTATTTTTCTATATATTTCTTTTATTATCTTTTATTCTTTACATATTCTCGTTTTTAATTTGTTTATTTTTATGACTATTCTTGTTTGTATTTTTTCTTTTATTTGCTTTTTATTATGTTTTATCCTTTATTAATTTGTTTTATTTTTTATAATATTTTTATTAATTTTTAAAAATTGATTTATACCCTTATTATATCTATATTTAGCTTTTCTCATGGAAAATGTTGGATTTCATTGAACGATGTTTTTTGCTGGTCTTCGTACATTTTCCTTTTACAAACAAACATACAGACAACAGAAAGACGGACATAATATTTCTTTTATATACAGTAATGCCTCACTCTACATCGTTAATTAGTTCTTGAGGACACGACGCATGTTGGAAAATGACTTAAGTCGAAATAAACATTATTTAGATGCAATTATCCAACCTAGGTCTAGCCTAGCCTAGTTTTTTTCGTTAGCCTATGTAAAAGGTAAATTTTGGTAAATTATGAAACCTATCGAAAGCCTAGTCTAGTTTAGCCAATGTAATCGGTATATTTCGGTAATTTATGAAACTTAGCCTAGGCAAGCCTAGTTTTCTTTTATGTTAGCCTACTGAATAGGTAAATTGCAGTAAATTATGAAGCTTAGCCTTGGCTAGCTAAGTTTGTTTTTATTCTCTAAACATTATATGAATCTATCTCTTTTTTTCATTTCCTTCTCGGGTACGAAAACAAGCGTAAACAATCGATACAAGTCAGAATTAACGGTACCATACGGTATGAATGGTGCAGCTGTTTTTTCAGACGAGGCACATTTTATAATACCTTATATAGCTTTAAATATTCAAATATTTTTGAAAAGCGACGTATCTTCCAAAATGACGTAAGTAGAAATAATTTAAATAGAGGTATGACCCTAAATAGATACCCTCGGTAACTAATTGGTATTATTTTCTAAAATACTCCATATATTGTAGGGCACACACGCTTCTGTTATGAATTAGGTTTGATAATATTTTATATAGCTTTAAAGATTTTAATATGTAAATTTTTGAAAAGTGACGTACCTTTCTAAATGACGTAAATAGAAACAATTTAAATAGAGGTATGACTCTAGATAGATACCCTCGGTAACTAATTGGTATTATTTTCTAAAATACTCCATATATTGTAGGGCACACACGCTTCTGTTTTAAATAGGTTTTATGATATTTTATATAGCTTTAAAGATTTTAATATTTCACTATTTTTGAAAAGAGACGTATCTTCCAAAATGACTTAGCAGAAACAATTTAAACAATCGGTAACTAATTGGTATTATTTTCTAAAATACTTCATATATTGTAGGGCACACACTCTTCTGTTTTGAATTAGGTTTATCTATTTTAATACTTTACCCATCTACAGGTATTAATGACATCCGGTTATTCACTTGGAACCATATACTGCGACATTACGATATACTATAAATCCCGGGACCTCCAAGAGGTATTATATAGTGCCAAGGGCATAAATATCCTATAAAACTCACCGAAGTTTTATGGCCACCAAATAACGATGAAATAAAAGTTATAGATTTTAATGATAGGCAAGAGTCGTTTTGATAACTCTTCTTACTTCTTATGTAAAGGGCCGGTTTAGCTCAGTCGGTAGAGTGTTCGGCTAGGAATCATAAGGTTCTTGGTTCGATACCAGCCCCCGCCAACTCAGCGTATGAGTAGCACAGGGATCTGTGCTGTAAAGTGAGGAGTTGTGTGGCAAATGCTAAAATAATTGCGCTAGTGAAAAGGGGATATACTCCCTCGCTGTCTGGTTGATACCAACATTAGGCCGCCCCGACGACTTTGCTTTACTTTTTTTTTTAGTTCTTATGTATTCGCCAGGAGTAATAAAGACAGACAAGAACAATTGACTTTCTTCTTGAGAGTATTAGCTAGGACCCCATCTTAGAACCATGGCAGTTTGGTAACGGTGACGTCACCAACGCAATATACAAACTACAATCAATCAATAGAAATATAGATTTAAAAAATTTGTCGATAATCATTAGCTAAATTAGATTGGTGTTTTTATTTATTTATCGGTATTGCTGTCTCAGAAGACTATATAAATCTTGTGCCCCTGAATATACAGCGCATCCTGTGACTGTGAAGTCCAATATTCGAAAAACAGCCTCGACCAAATATTTAGTATGTGAAGGTTTTCACTGAAGATGTTAATGTGCGGGTGCTTTCTTGCGGCCGCTTTCTTCTGGACCTCTTGGCTTCATGGTGTTGTGCCAGGGTGACTTCAGACATGTACAGTCTGCTACGGAGAGCCTGACGCCACCGACGGTGGCTCTGACCAAATTTTCCCAATTGAAAAGGGTAATGGCAAAGCACCTGTGATCATTCTTGCATACATCCTTAAAAGGCAGCTGGGGGCGACTAATCTGTCTCTTGCCAGCCGAAAGCTCTGCATAGAGGATGTCCTTCGGGATTCGTCCATCATCCATTTTGTTTTTATTAAAAGTTAAAATTTTAACTAGAAAAGTAGATAAGTTATTGGGAATAAATAGTCTTTTCTCGACTGGTTTAGCTGAGACGGGGAGAAACCCCACACAATGTTTCAGGTTCAATACAAACCCTCGCTAACTAAGTGGAGGAATAACACAGCTTGGACCTGTACGGTAAAGTGGGGAGCTGATGGTAGGGGTAGCGTTCCACATCAGATGCCTAACGCTAGCAAAAAGAAGATAGACTCCCTCATTGTCTGGCTGATACCGATGATAGGATACTCCGTTTACTTTACTAACTTCTTTACTTTCTCAATAAAAATAGTTGACTATAAAATAGTTTCCATTTGAAGCGTTTGTCGTGTAACGGTTATCATTGTGAGAAATGGACACAGCGATGTGAGTTCAAATCCTCGATAAGGCTGAAGATCCATTACTCATCACTGATGATGACTCTCCCTAAGTTTGGTTCGATTTCAAGACGCTTGAAGATGTCTTGACACACTTGCATGTGGCGATCCTTCGTCATCGTTCAGCAGTTTCTGCACCATCTTTGCGCAGACTATTCCTCATGTTCAAATCTTCAGTGATAATCTTCCAGACGCTGTCTCTATTCATGCACAGCTCATTTGCGATCGATCGGACAGTGAGCCAACGATCGCTACGTACCATTGTCTGACGCGCTCAACGTTAGCCTCAGTTCTGGTTGTTGAAGATCTTCCATTCCTGGGATCGTCTTCCACGCCCCTCTCATCCCTCTTTAAACCTCTTGCACCACTTAAAAACACGTGAGCGTGACATTGTTTCATCTCTGTACACTTGCTGCAGCAATCCCTGTGCTTCTGATGGAGTTTTTTCCCAACTGAACCAGAAACTTCTAGTTTGTTCGTTGCTCCGTGCTTATTGCTTGAGGACCTGAAACAGAGGATATGTATATTACAGCATGTGAAAAAAGATTCAATGGCTTCAGAAAGCTTAGATCACAGTTACAATATCCAGAAGAAATAGTTCGAAATGGAACCCTAGTAGTTTGTAGTATAGGTCTAAAATAGATATTTTGTGACACCTGTCCTGGAACTTTTCTGATATAAGCTCGTATGGATTATTTATTATTCAGGTTGTTTTTATTTAGTTAACCATAACAAACATAAAGGCAATAGCCTGAAAGATGTAAGGAATAAATTGGAATAGATTCAGTTCATTTAGTGTTGAATAAAACCAATAGATTTATCTACTATTCCGACATGTTTTTTTTCCTTCTGCCTTGCCCGAATCATATTTTTCAGTTAACAGTCTTTTATTTCAAAAACAGTTTGGCTTTAAACGGTGTATAATTTTCAAAGAGCGACGATATCATTGAAACTTCTCCTTAACGATATTATCTCGATGTTTATTACAGCCGTCCCTCTTTTTAAAAAAAATAACAAGATTAATTGCTTTTTGCATGATGTGTGATCAACTACAAGAGAATCTTAAACTTTTGTAGATGATCATTCAACACGGTGCCAACACGTTTTACATGATGTGTCATCAACTACAAGAGAATATCACTTTTGTGGATGATCATTCAACGCGGAATCCAACACGTTTTGCATGATGTGTGATCAAGTAAAGAGAATCTTAAACTTTTGGGGATGATCATTCAAGCGGAATGCCAACACGTTTTGCATGATGTGTGATCAACTAAAGAGAATCTTAACTTTTAGGTATCCCTTCAACACGGAATGATGTGTGATCATAGTACAAGAGAATCTTAAACTTTTGGGGATGATCATTTCACGCGATGCCACAGACGTTTTGCATGATTGTGACAACTACAGAATATCCTTTTGTGGTGATCATTCAACACGGATGCCAAACCAACTTTTGGGGATTGATCATTCAAGCGCGGATGCCACACGTTTGCACTGATGTTGATCAACTACCATGACTGATCAAATCTTAACTTTGGGGATGATCATTCAACGCGGTGCCAACACGTTTTGCATGATGTGTGATCAACTGCAAGAGAATCTTAAACTTTTGGGATGATCATTCAACGCGGATGCCAACACGTTTTGCATGATGTGTGATCAACTGCAAGAGAATCTTAACTTTTGGGGATGATCATTCAACGCGGATGCCAACACGTTTTGCATGATGTGTGATCAAGTACAGAGAATCTTAAAACTTTTGGGATGATCATTCAACGCGGATGCCAACACGTTTGCATGATGTGTGATCAACTGCAAGAGAATCTTAAACTTTGGGGATGATCATTCAACGCGGATGCCAACACGTTTTTGCATGATGTGTGATCAAGTACAAGAGAATCTTAAACTTTTGGGGATGATCATTCACGCGGATACAAACTTTTGCATGATGTTGATCAACTACAAGATAATCTTAAACTTTTGTGGATGATCATTCAACACGGATGCCAACACGTTTTGCATGATGGTGATCAACTACAATCTTAAACTTTTGTGGATGATCATTCAACACGGATGCCAACACGTTTTCATGATGTGTGATCAACTACAAGAGAATCTTAAACTTTTGTAGGTGATCATTCAACACGGATGCCAACATTTGCATGATGTGTGATCAACTACAAGAGAATTAAACATTTGTGGATGATCATTAACACGGATGCCAACACGTTTTGCATGATGTGTGATCAACTACAAGAGAATCTTAAACTTTTGTGGATGACCATTCAAAGCGGATGCCAACACGTTTTGCATGGTGTGTGATCAACTACAAGAGAATCTTAAACTTTTGGGGATGATCATTCAACGCGGATGCCAACACGTTTTGCATGATGTGTGATCAACTACAAGAGAATCTTAAACTTTTGTGGATGCTCATTCAACGCGGATGCCAACACGTTTTGCATGATGTGTGATCAACTACAAGAGAATCTTAAACTTTTGTGGATGATCATTCAACACGGATGCCAACACGTTTTGCATGATGTGTGATCAACTACAAGAGAATCTTAAACTTTTGGGGATGATCATTCAACGCGGATGCAACAACGTTTTGCATGGTGTGTGATCAAACTACAAGAGAATCTTAAACTTTTGTAGATGATCATTCAACACGGATGCCAACACGTTTTGCATGATGTGTGATCAACTACAAGAGAATCTTAAACTTTTGTAGATGATCATTCAACACGGATACCAACACGTTTTGCATGGTGTGTGATCAACTACAAGAGAATCTTTAACATTCGTGGATGATCATTCAACACGGATGCCAACACGTTTTGCATGATGTGTGATCAACTACAAGAGAATCTTAAACTTTTGTGGATGATCATTCAACGCGGATGCCAACACGTTTTGTAATCAACTACAAGAGAATCTTAAACTTTTGGGGATGATCATTCAACGCGGATGCCAACACGTTTTGCATGATGTGTGATCAACTACAAGAGAATCTGAAACTTTTGTAGATGATCATTCAACACGGATGCCAACACGTTTTGCTTGGTGTGTGATCAACTACAAGAGAATCTTAAACTTTTGTTGATGATCATTCAACGCGGATGCCAACACGTTTTGCATGATGTGTGATCAACTACAAGGGAATCTTAAACTTTTGTGGATGATCATTCAACGCGGATGCCAACACGTATTGAATGATGTGTGATCAACCACAAGAGAATCTCAACTTTTGGGGATGATCATTCAACACGGATGCCAACACGTTTTGCATGATGTGTGATCAACTACAAGAGAATCTTAAACTTTTGTGGATGATCATTCAACGCGGATGCCAACACTTTTTGCATGATGTGTGATCAACTACAAGAGAATCTTAAACTTTTGTGGATGATCATTCAACGCGGATGCCAACACTTTTTGCATGATGTGTGATCAACTACAAGAGAATCTTAAACTTTTGTAGATGATCATTCAACACGGATGCCAACACGTTTTGCATGATGTGTGATCAACTACAAGAGCATCTTAAACTTTTGTGGATGATCATTCAACGCGGATGCCAACACGTATTGCATGATGTGTGATCAACCACAAGAGAATCTTAAACTTTTGTGGATGATCATTCAACGCGGATGCCAACACGTTTTGCATGATCTGTGATCAACTACAAGAGAATCTCAACTTTTGGGATGATCATTCAACACGGATGCCAACACGTTTTGCATGATGTGTGATCAACTACAAGAGAATCTTAAACTTTTGTGGGTGATCATTCAAACACGGATGCCAACACGTTTTGCATGATGTGTGATCAACTACAAGAGAATCTTAAACTTTTGTGGATGATCATTCAACGCGGATGCCAACACGTTTTGCATGGTGTGTAATCAACTACAAGAGAATCTTAAACTTTTCTGGATGATCATTCAACGCGGATGCCAACACGTTTTGCATGATGTGTGATCAACTACAAGAGAATCTTAAACTTTTGTATATGATCATTCAACAAGGATGCCAACACGTTTTGCATGGTGTGTGATCAACTACAAGAGAATCTTAAACTTTTGTGGATGATCATTCAACGCAGATGCCAACACGTTTTGCATGATGTGTGATCAAGTACAAGAGAATCTTAACTTTTGTGGATGATCATTCAACGCGGATGCCAACACGTATTGAATGATGTGTGATCAACCACAAGAGAATCTCAACTTTTGTGGATGATCATTCAACACGGATGCCAACACGTTTTGCATGATGTGTGATCAACTACAAGAGAATCTTAAACTTTTGGGATGATCATTCAACGCGG
>CM042148.1:65244755-65282255 GCA_023376005.1 Doryteuthis pealeii
GAGAGGTGAGAAACAATTTTTCTGCCTTGTTAACAGAACATTAAAAATTTTGCATTTTCAATGAATTTGTCTACTCCGCGTATATGGTATATCGCAGTCAGGTAAGCGCGGTGTAATGGGTTAAAAGTCATGGGAATGGACTGTCGCTACGAGTTCAAAATCCTGGACGTGGTAATTGCATTTCACTTAGCGCAATACCTTGGAAAGGTATGAATACTACTCTCCCTCAAGTTATTGGATAAATAGTCAGGGCGACTGGACTCTTTAACACCATGTAGGTAACCAGTCTAGGAGAAGGAAAACTCTGATTCAACCTGTTGAACTCGCTTAAGAAATTGACCTTGTGCCGTATCCCTCGTAGCGAGGAGTTGGTAAATATATATATGGTATAATCGCCATTGTCACATTAAGAATTCCAAACATAAGAAGGCGGTGTCTGAGGTTTCCATGTCTGGAATGAACGCTAAACTCTATTTGATAGTGAGTTCCAGTTCTGTTGAATGTAAGAGCACCCCTTCAATCACATTGCTCCCACGTCCACTCGGACCCGGAGTGGTAGTACTCGTTACAGTTCCCATCTACTGACTAAATAGTACAAACGTGTTTATAAAAAGGTCGAGAATCATTAATGATTTATTTAAAACTCGGCATCAAAATGAACCACCGAGCTTGATATGCGTAAACAAAACAAACCAAACCAAACCAAATTCTAACTTTAAAAAAGTGTCCGTTTTACAATAATCGTAGACATGAAAGAATCCTGGATATAAATCTGTAATCACTCTTCAACTCAAAGTGCCAACATCTGCAAAATGTTTTGTTGTTTAGCAGTTGGCGAAAATTTGGGATATCGATTAGCTGCCATGTATCCAGCAAACAATATAAAATATCCGCATATCAAACTTCGAATTATCGTTAAACACTTATGTACAAAAGGAAAAATAGATTAAAATAAAGCCATGTAGAAAAGAAATAAAGAAAACATTAACAAACGAACCAAACAAAGAAAGAAAGAAAGAACGAAACATTGAACACATTGAAAGAAGAAGAAAGAAAGAAAGACAAAGAAGAAGAAAGAGCAGTAGGAATACAAAATAGAAATATCGATAATAAAGAAAGAAAGGAAAGAAGAAAGACCAACAGAAAAGAAAGAAAGAAAGAAAGAAAGAATGAACAAAAGAATGAAGAAAGAAGGAAAATTGAACGAAAAGAATATAGAAGAATAAATAGAGACTGAACCGAAGAAAAAAGAAACAAACGAAAGAATATAGAAAGAATGAAAGAAAACAAAAGAAAGAAACAAATGAAATAAAAGAAATAGTTAAGAAGAATAAAAGAAAGAAGAACGACTGAAATAAAAAAAATGAAGAAGTAAAAAAGTAAAAAGAAGAAAATAAACCGAATGATGAATAAAGCAATAATAAAAGAAGAAGAAAGAAAGAACGAAAAGAAAAAGAACGGAACGAACGAATGAAAAAAACGAAAGAACGAAATAAAGAAAGGAAAAGAAGGAAAAGGTAGGATCAATGACTGTAATTAATAAATAAGGTAAGAAAGAAAGAAAGAGACGAAAGAAATGAAAGAACGGACGAAGAGAGCACGAAAGAAAGAAAGAAACGAAAGAAAAGAAAGGAAGAAGAAAGATGGAAAGCAAATAAGAATCAATGACTGTAATAATAAATAGGTAAAGAAAACGGAATAAAGAAAGAAACGAAGAAATGGAACAAACAAGAAAAAACGGAACGACGACAACAAAGAATCGAGACAATAACATCGTTTGCATTTTAAGAGTCAGTCAATTTTAAGTGCCTCCCTTCAAACAAGGAGACTACAACAACAACAACAACCAATCAACAACAACAACACAAAACAAATAACCAGTTGATGCACAGTACATTTTAAACTAATGAAAAGCAAGAATCTACTTGACTTTCTCTGCTGAAAGGTTTTTATTTTGTTTGTATTGTTTTTTTTTTTGTTGTATTTTTATTTGCTTTCTTTTTTCTTTGCCGAGAGGGAAGTAATAAACATTTTTGCCTAGTTGCCTGCCAATCAAGTGTTTTGGCTTAGATGCAAGACAAACTAAGACGGAATTTATTCTGATCGATTGAAAAATGGCCAGCTCTTAGTAAGATATAAACTATATTCAAACAATTACCTATTTTATTTATATTTTCTTTCTTGCTATTATACTTTTGTTATTTGGCGTTTTAACAGATATTCTAGATAGAATGTTTCCAATAGAGATTTCTTCTGCTTAAAACCCACAATTCTTTAAAACAGCATCCCACACGGAAGCAGCTTACGGCCACCTACCCCCTATCTACAAACCATTCGAATGCGACGGACAAAGACATCTAGACACTGCTGGGGGAGCAAGGACGAATTCATAAGCACGTCTCCTTAGAATCAAACACATGGACATGCTAATGTGGGCCGCGCAGCAAGACCTACATTGGCAACTCTGAACGGATACTGGAATGCTGCGCAAAGGAACCTCCCTGGGACAATGAATGATAGAGAAGGTTGACGTGAGATTGTCATAGACATCAGTGCTAATTGCGCGACATGATGATAAATCTAACGCAAGGATTCTTCAATGATCTGCCACCGCTTGCTGATTCGTTAAAACTTTTTAAAATAAAAGAAGAACGAGGATGTAGGAATTACATCCCTTACTTACCACGTTTTATTTCCGTTAGGGGAGGTGGCATTGCAAGCAGCCTTCCCAAAAAATTAAGGGACGAATGCCAAAGGTCCCTGTTTCACGTTGTATCCTCGAGAGAGAAACAAGCCCCAGTTGCTTTTCCTGTGGCTAGCAGGACATTTGATGCTACGTGGTCCTTCAGGCATATGTTGGAGGGCACGAAGGTTGACATGGGAAAAAAACAACACACGAACACAGTAGAATATTGACTCTTGCATAAAGTTTTTATTACTGGGTTAGCTACGTGAGTTGTCCGGTAGAGAGAGAGAGAGAGAGAGAGAGAGAGAGAGAGAGAGAGAGAGAGACAGACAGACAGAGAGAAGACAGACAGTGAGAGGAGAGAGAGAGAGAGAGAGAGAGGGAGAGAGGGGGAGAGAGAGAGATTTGGACAATTGATACGGATAGAGTTATGATGTGGGCGAAAAAAGAAAAAAGCTGTACTAGGTGGCAGTACCATCTAGTGAAATACACTTCAGGTCAACGCAAATGTCAGCATACTATTCGAGGTATTTTCAGCTATTTTTTCTATTAAACATTTCTGCACATCCGAGCTCGATCTTAGCTCGACTTCCCTTGAAACACAACCTTCAACAGATTTCACTGCCCGTCGACCGCTAGTCTTCTACTGTCTTCCGACCCAAGTCCACCCTTACTCCGCCCGCGATGTCGGAGGGAGGAACATCTGTTTCCGATTGCCGTATTTTGGAATACTGTCGAAAATCTTCACTCGCCAAAAATGCGTTGGCCTAATTACTCGTAATCATTCACACTGTGACTGGCTAACCTAAAACGAGTGCTCTGACCTGACTCACTAAGAGTCAGTTGTCTTTGTCTGCTAAAACCTCTTTTCTTTCTCTTTTCTATTCTTTTCTTTATCCAGAAATTAGATTCCCGTTTTATTTTTTCGTTCAATTTAATTTTTCTCTAAAAGCAGTTCAATTACGTTACAATCGACAGCTGAGCTCCCAATTCCGTGTCACATGACACGGATACATGGTCTACATGTAAGTGTTATATTTGCTCTATTAGCAACAGTAACCAAGTCGTTACTTATAAAACACACTTATCCATTAGGACTTTTCTTCTATACACATACGTATGCGTTCTTTACATTTTTCTATGTTGTTCTCTATTCTACCTCTGTATCCATGCTTAGGCAATAAACTCTACTTGTTATTGTTCTTCTACAAGGAAACAAAGCACCGGCACATCAACATCTTTAGGGATAGCCTTTATATGTGACATCTGTGGTCGTGAATAGTTTTTCGAACATTGGACTTCACAGCCACAGGGGGGCGCTTTAACTTCAGGGCACAAACTATATTTATAATCTTCCTAGACTGCAATGACAATGAATGACAATGAAATACCATGAGTTCTTTTACCTTTTCGCCTTTATTGAAAGCTTGAAGGGATTTTTCCCTGTCTGAAACCCCATTGTTCACTTGTAATATTGTTTGTTTGTTTGTTTGTTTTGTTTTACGGCATATCAACCTCAGTGGTCCATTTAATGCCGATAAAGTTTGAAAATAAATCAATTCTTAATGGATAATAAATTTTTAAAAAAATACATTTTTCTATTTAACCATAGATGGAACCTAACAGTACTACACTCCGGGTCAGAGTGGACCAGGGAGCAATGGTGATGAAGGGGTGCTCCACATTCCCAAACCTCCAAAACTGGAACCTCACCATCAGATAGAGTTTAACGTCATTCCCAGGACATGTAGACCCGCAGCCAACGCCTTCTAGCACCCATATGATAAAAAATGTCTGGAGCTTGCCATAAGGGCAATAGGGTTGGGACAATCATATAGTTGCTAGGGCTTGACGTGACCAGCCGATTGAATCGGAGGGGCCCTCTCCGACCGCCCGTCTAGCCCAGATGGACTAAAGTGGAGTTTTGCAAGTCATGAACTGCTCATCCACCTGGGCTCTATCCCTAAGCATCACAGGCGCCACCCACGGCCAACAGGTGGCCCCATTGGGGAGTCTTACCCCTCTACAGAGTTGCAGTCGGTGCATTCCAACGCCCCAGCCGACAGGGCGGAGACAAATTGGTAAATTTGATGAAGACATTTTAAAGGTTTATTGAATTGAAGTATGTTTAATAATTTAAAGAGATACTTTCCATTATATGTAACTAGCAGCGGCTACCCGCGTCCCCTGGGAGAGGGGGATTTTTTAAAAGTTAGTCCCGCAGATCATTATTACTGAATCGTGAAGTTGAATCCTCGTTGGATAACCCATTTAAAATCCCTATGTAAAAAAAATAGACCTTGCATTGATCCAGCTACTCTGAAAAGAAATGTTAATGTCTACTATTAAAATATTAAATGAAAAAGAAATTCCACGCTGTTATCATTTAAATTATGTTTTTTTAAATTTATCTTCACAAATATAAATCAAATCTCTTATTATTTTTGCTCAAAAACCAAGCCTGGTGATATTTAATGTGTATATATATATATTTACTTTGTCGTTATTTTACGAAGTTTCTCCGGCATACATTACACACAACTGCCCTTTTATATATGTATGCATGTATGGATGGATGGATGAATAAAACTTTTTTTTAAATGTGTAGAAATAAAATAAGATCGGTCTTCAGTAACTGTAACTGTAGAATTGATTGATAGAAAAAAAATACAACATACTTAGTGTAAATTGAACGTTTTGATAAGAAGGACCGGATTATAGGACTTGTATCAGAGAAAGAGTTAATCAAACACATTGAAACTGGAAAGAAACATTTGATCAAATGTTGATCGATTAAATGTATGTCAGACTACAGACTTGTATTTGCTGAATAGATTGATAGAAATACGACAAATACTAAATAGGGATAAAAACATTTTGGTTGTTGGTTGGTTAGTTGGATTTTTGGCTGGTCAAATCTGCGTTATTTATGACGAAGGCGATTGTTTTATTGATTCGTTGTTATATGCGTCACTGGACCCGGACAAAAACACGGAAACATGTATATATAAAATATAAAGTTATATGTTTAATTCTTCGATTGTGTGTAAACTGAGAGTCGTCGGCAGGGATGCACATACACAGGAGCTTTCGGGTGTTCTGACTTCGATCGATCTCGATCTGCCCACCCAGATTTCTAAGGGGTCTTTTTTTATAATTCTTTACCTCAACAGGCTCACGCCTCGTTGATGGTGACCCCACGCAGTTTTCCTGTAGACACAACTCTCGCACGCAGCTTGATTTTATTGGTTAATTGTGCTATAGCTACACATTTTCTGTACTAAACACAGTGTCAATTTAACACTGCATTTTTCCGGATGTCAAAGGTCGGTTCAATTGCATTCAAGGCACTATCCTGGTTTTGTTTTCAGGCTCGTGTTTGCCCACCACACATTTCCTTTGCCCACGCGCCAGTCATATGCACCTGGCTCCCGGATGCGAACTGGTCGAACAGGCAATATATTACACTTGTTGGGTATTCCATTTTTAAATCTTTTTAAAACACATTCTAAGTCATTTTAATGTACTTACACCATAGATTTGACCCTAACAGGTACAACCACTCCGGGTCCGAGTAGATTGGGAGTAACGGTAAATAACGGGTATTCCACATTCCCCAGAAACCAGAATTGAAACCTCACTAATTATATGCAGTTTAACGTTATAACCAGGACCTAAGACCCCCAGTCACAGCATTCTAGCACAATATGAATAAAAATTATTGGGGGGTTTGCAATAAGAATAAAGGGTTGGGAACAATCATATAGGTGCTTAGGGATTGAAGTGACCACCCAATTAATTAGAGTGGGGCTCTCCAATTGCTCGTCTATTCTAAGTAAGGATCAAAGTAAACGTTGCATGTCATGGACTGCTCAGCCTTCAGGATTCCACCCTTAAGCATCTCGGATCACCAAACACGGCAAATAAAGGATTCTATATTGAAGGAAGGTTCTGTCCTTATGTTTTACCTCATCCACCAGACGATCATCATAGAAGTCGTCAGTCACTATGCTACTGTTGTCGACAATTATTATGATTAATTTTCACCAGAATTCTATTTTTGTTTTTAATTGCATTTCCCGCAACTCACCCGGACCGTTGGAATTTTATTCTCGCTATCGTAGTTTGATGTGTTACACTTCATGAGAGGTCATGAGTTGTGAACAGACCTGTAGCCAGAATATTTGAATGAGGGTCTGTTGATTTTGGAAAATTACCAGTGACGGTTATAACCTTTTGATCCCTTGAAAACGCGCCATGACAGACACGTGAGGATAGATTAGAGTTAGATTTGACCCGATTTGGAATAAGAGCAGACGTGATTGTCATCTCTCCCGGGTCGTCTCACCCATCATCATCCACAGCGAACGCAACTAATATGGGCTAGGAAAAAATAAAGCTTGATCAAGCAAACCCAAATCTTGTTGTGTTTTTAAAGAAAGAAAGAAAAAGCAAAATGTTAGCCCAGAATAAGAATTAGCAAAGAAGAAAAAAACAGCAGAGAGAATGTCCAGAGAAAATCGTACGACGAGATAGAGTCAAGAAGCAGCCTAGACGAAAAAATACCATCAGCAGCAGAGTAACAAAGTAACAAGTAATAAATTAAGATCTCCTATCTATTATATATATATATAATATATATATATATATATATATATATAATAAAAATAAATATATAAAGGTTCTATATATTTAATGACATATGAATAGACACGACTAAATGAAACCAAATGGTCGTGACTAGGCTATGGCATTAAATATATATAAACCTTTATAAATTCATTTTTATCATTTATATAATAGCTCTATTTTTTTATATTGAGCACTCTCCCAATAATACTGCACTTTGACACACCGTCCAGTAAAAGCTGAAACAGTGCCAATCCCACGCTATAGTTTATATATATATATATATATATAATATATTATTATATATATATTATATATATATAACAAAAGTAAAGAAATAACAAAAGACTTGGAGATTTAGCATTATAGTCTATTTCAGGGAGCTATAGGCTATAAAGCTAAATCTCTAAGTCTTTTGTCATTTCTTTACTCATATATTTGCTCTGCGACTCTAACATTAAGAGCACACATTGAGCTCTCAAACTGCGACAGGTTTTTTAAATAAAACTCTTGTGTCGTAAGGAAGATTTCTTCTCTGGACTTTGGATTATATATATATATATATATATATATATATTAACAATGGAAAGGAGTAACCTACTCGAGTTTCATCGATTGATTCTTCAGGGTTACATCAGTTAAATTAATCGAGTTTTCGATTAATCTTAGTTGGTATAATACATGCCGGTTGGAATGGGATTTATCCTTAATAGACGAATAAGCGTTCGTCTATTAAGGATAAATCCCATTCAACGGCATGTATTATACCAACTAAGATTAATCGAAAACTCCGATTAATTTAAAGTAACCTGAAGAATCATCGATGAAACTCGAGTACGTTACTCCTTTCCATTGTTTAAATAAATTTTTGCTCTACATTGTATTGAGCACTTTGTATTTGTTTTTTCTCAATCCTAACCCCTGGATACTGTGCGCTTCCAACGATCGTACTCATACCCACCGGTAAGCTACTACTTATACATTAACATATATATATATATATATATATATATATATATATATATATATATACCAATGTTATGTGGACTATAATAACTGATTGACCGAGTGAGTTGCGAGAGAAAGCAACTAGAATTAATTATGAAAAATACTAGGAAAAAGATTCCCTAGTATTAATTTTTGTAATAAGTTTCCGCCTTACTATGATAAATCTTGGAAACGTTCATTCTCAGTGTGTACAGAGGTTTGGCTGTTTGCGTGTTAAAATGAGTCAAACAGGAAGCTTCCCCTCTTACCCACCAAGCACCGTCCACCACCAGAGGTCACCGCCGCCACTAATAAAGTTTTATTACCCCTCGTGAGAGCCATATTGAACATATATCCGCTGGTTTTTCCCATTGTTTTGATCTTCTTTGGATATATCTCAAGGAAGAAATCAAGCACGAAAAATGATACACAACTTTGAAAAACATTCATCCCCGAGCCACACCCCACAGCTCTCCAAACCACCGACCCACGAAGTATGATCTTTGTACTCTCTTTTGGCAGTAAAGAATTTGGGGTCAGTGAATATACCATGGCTAACTTAGGCAGCGTACGGCGGGTTGCGGTAAGGGTCTCTGTGCTTAGTTTTCAGGAATTGTCATTTGGAAATAATATATCATATTGGAAGTTACGTTGGACATTTGTATTTGTGAGTGTGGGTCCCGGGTTGAGGGTCGTGGGTTGTGAGGACAGGAAAACAGCACAGATTTTGACCAGTCCATTAAATCAAGAGCTTAGACATGAGGCTGTAAATGTCGGTGTAGGTTTCACGTAAAGTTTCGCTGATAAATCCAGTGTTGCAATCCAGCTTTTACTTTCGAAATGTGTTTTTTTTAATGTCTTTCCACACAGACAGAAATCATATTTTTTCAGTGTCTATGACAAAGAAAGATTAGCTATTGAGACAATCATACACTTACAACGTAAATATCTTGTAACATTATAAGAAACATACAATGCCTACGCAAATTCTTTTCAGTATGCTGTGTCTTTGTATTTATTTTGATTTTTTGGACTGTTGTTGTCATAATTTATTATGAAATACACAATACACAACGTTTCAGCCGATGAACACTCCGATCTTCTTCAGCTGTTTCTTGTAATTATTGTGATACATTGTTATCCTTTTTCGTGCCAGTTTTTTTTTATAAGTCATATTATTTTTAATCTGAGTCCTTCTGCTTAATTATTAATAAACTAACCATCAGCGGCTTACGGTTGGGTCGTAGTGGTTCGAGAGCTACTAAGAATGTATTAAAGTAGGCAAAAAGTTAAAAATGAGAGAAAACACTAATAAAAATGAATAATTACGGTGGAAATTACTTCAACAATAATTTAAAAAAAGATACAATTATGAGGTAATGTCAGAAAAGTTCCAAGTTGACCGCATTCTTCGATGTGAGGGCATCGTCTACTTACGAGTTCTTGCTACAGGGTTCGATGTTTAACCAGCATGTCTGCAAAGACATACTGCGGCGTTTACTTCGTTCAGTGCGCGAGAAAAGGCGATGATGTGACAGGACAACTCGTGGTGCTTCACCATGACAATGCTCCTCCCACACTGCCCTGAGTATCCGAGAGTTCCTTACCAAGAGGAACATCGCTGAGCTGGAGCAACCACTCTACTCGCACGACCTGGCTCCATATGATTTTTTCCTTCTTCCCCAAGCTCAAAAGGGTCAATCACAGGAACCCGTTTGAAGATGTGCACAACATCAATAAGGCCGCGAGGACAGGGCTACGGGAGAATCCCCCGAAGAATCATTGCATGAAGCGTGCAAGAGAGGATGGGAAATGCATTATACTACACGGGGGATTACTTGCAGGGGATAACTTGTAGTTTGAAATTAATTTTTGTGACACCAGTCCTGGGATTTTTCTGACATACCTTGTATGTAATAATATCATTAAAGCAAATGCCTTTTATATATATATATATATATATATATATATATATATATGCTAATCTACTGATATATGTATTTACCTAAACTCCATTCGAACGGATAGAATATCACACAAGGTCAATTTTCTTTTAAAACGCAGTTTAACAAATTTAAATTCAGAATTTTCCTTCTCAATAGACCGGTGGACATACCATGAAAAAGAGCACAGTTTGCCCTACAATTTAGCCAGAGGGAGAAGAGTTGGATTCATAGCTTTCAAATGGGTAGGGCCTCCGATTATGGTATTGTGGTTTGCAGCTAGTCTGGAAGATCAATTAGAACGGATAAAGATTTTCGATCAACGTTGGCATCTCCATACTTCCGATTTTGTGTCACATCCTAGTCGTGGCGAGCGGGTTGAGTAGAGTCTCACCAGATTTAAACACTAGTCATCTTGTTCCGTTTCCGATGACATGCTCCCCATCACTTAGGGTTGAGCACTCTGGGGGGATCTCGCTGACGGCCGCCAGCTCAAGCGTAAACGCAACGCTCTTCTCTATAAGGAATGGAGCACTCTGTGACAGCCTTTACACACAAAGCGATGTGTTATTAAAAACAGTTAAAACCCCTTCCATACTGTAAGTGAAGACACCTAATGGTTAATGTGCCGCCTGACATCCAATCGATCGAATTTCAATTCCGGTTGTAGGTAGCTTACAAAATTCTAGCCACACTGAAGAGACTTGATAAGTTGAAACACGTGTCTGTATAATATATATTACATAGTTTAAATGTTGTTTATTTTGGCAGCAAGTTATTTTTTTAGGTATGTGCTATTGTACTCCGTGTTATTCAATAGCACATGCCTGAAAAAATATATATACGAGGGTCTTTCAATAGATGCGTCTTTAGATAATATTTTTCTTGAAAAGCCAAAATCAATTATTTTTTTAGAATTGCTTTCCCATAAATACAAACTTTGCCTTGTTAGGAATTGTTCTATAGTAAAAGTTATTTTTATTTCACCGAAATATTTGTTTGAGATAATTCAAAATCAAACAGAGTGCGCACGTTAGAACATAAGACTGTCATCATTATTTTGTTGATTTTTGGGTAAACCATGTAAATATACAGAAGAATGTGTGATGAGTAATGAAGAAGCAGTTTTAATCCAACTGTTCAGATAGGTAGACATCCTTAACAACGAAAGAGCTTGAGACGAAACGACATCTTTAAAACAGACAATAAGACAAATGAATGAAAAAAGGATTTGTACTTGTTTCTAAATTTGACATAAATATTACAACTGTTGTAGTTCTTTTTCTTTCTTTTTTATTAAAAAATAGATACTATAATTACATGAAATTCTTTAAGCCTTTTTTCTTGTTGTTTGTTTTTTTTTCAGAATCCAAAAAGGTCCTTCAAAAGTAAGAGTCCAAGAAGAAAAATGAAAAGAAAATCCAAGGACACTGACAAAATCTTACATAAATAAATATAAGGGAAAGACGTGATGAAATTGCAATAAAAAATATATATTAATTTTTAAAATCCAGATAAAAACGAGAAAGAATATGTATAGCTATGAGTGTATAGATTTATAGATAGAAAGATAGAAGAAATAAATAAAGATAGATATGATAGATAGATAGATTAGAGGAGAGAGAGAGAAGAGAGAGATACAAAGATAGATAGATGAATAGATAGATTGAGGAGATAGAGAGATAAAGAGGGTGAAGAGAACAACTGAATCATGATAAAGAAATGGGTGCAGCTGTCAGTAACAGATGTAATGCTGCACTTTTCTGGGGATATAAGTAACGTAAAGTCGTCGGTGTGTGTGTGTGTGTGTGGGGGGGTAAAGTCGGTAATCAACAGACAGCAAAGGGAATCTATCCTCTTTTTCACTAACGCTAGAGATTTGGAACAGAGGACGAACTCACTTAACGCCGGCACAGATCCCTGTGCTACTCATACGCTAACTGTTGGCGAGGGCCGGTATCCGAGCCTTGAACCTTGTGTTCCCAGTTGCACGCTCTACCAAATGAGCTAAACTAAACCCCAGCGCAGAACTGTTCAACTCCGTATTCAAACTCTAGTTCTAAACTAAAGTGCCGGAAACTTTGGCACAATTTAATACCTTTTTCTAAGCACTGGGGAAAATATTTCTGTAAGGACGGTGTACTCTTGGAAGATCTGTAACTTGTTGGGCGGCGAAGGGCGGACGTTTTGATGGGAACCGAGTTTTTGCAGAGGTTGAATTGTGATGAAACTGGTTCCCAGATATCAAAAGAAAAAGTGGCCTCAAGATTGAAAATGGGTTGACAGATAAGGTCTGATTCGCTTGGATCGGGCCTACCCGTAGGAGATGACAGTTTAGAGCTTTTCTTGTGATATAATGGGAAGGGTCAAGCAACGGTCAATACATCCAGTGATGATGTAGTCGAGTTGCCCACGACAAGTAAATTGAGACGAAAGGGAAAATGCTGCAGAATTTGGAGAAATGGAAATAGGGAAGATAGGAAGAAAATAACGTATTATCAGATTAGTAAGGGCAAAAGAAAAACAGCAACAATTGTAAATAAAAGAAGGAGGATGAAGGAGGAGGATGAAGAAAGAGGATGAAGGAAGGAAGGATGAAGAAAGGGGATGAAAGAAAGAAGAAAATACAGGAAAATAAATGAAGATAAACAGGCCGGAAGCAGTTTATAAAAGACGAAATAATATTGAGTAAAAACGTTAAGAGAAAGTATTTGAAATTTGAAGAAAGGAACTCGATGATAGGTGCTGGAATGAACAAAGTTGAGCAACAGAAGAAGAAAGTAATAAATGAATGAAAACGAATGAAAAAATATTAAAAAATTTGAGAAGAAAACTAGATGAAAAAATTTTGGGTACAGGAAAGAAAAAAGTAATAAAATAAATGAAAAGACGAATGAAAAAATATTTGACATTTTGGAGAAGAGAATTAGATGAAAAACGATGGGCAAGAAGAAAAAAGTAATAAATGTAAAAGACGATGAAAAAAATATTTTGAAATTTTGAGAAAGAAGAGGTCCGATGAATAAACTTGGACAAGAAAGAAAAAAGTAATAATTAAATGAAAGAACAATGAAAATATTTGAAATTAGGAGAAAGAGAACTAGATGAAAAACGATGGCAGAAGAAAAACGGTAATAAATAATGAAGAGAAGAATGAAAAATGAAAGAGATGAATCGATTGCATGAATATAAAAGTAAAAAAATAAGGGGATGGGAAAAGAAGGAAAGGAAGAAAAAAGAAAGTTTAAAACCCAAAGAAAGAAAAGAAAGGAAACAGATAAATAAGAAGAAAAATCAACTTTAAAGAATAGAAATTCGGAAGAATATTGATAGGAAGAAAATTAGGGAAAGAAAGAAACTGATGAAATAATAAGACAAGAGTATGAAACATTGAAATGAAAGAGTTATTTAAAGAAGGAATGAATTGGATTAATAATAACAAAAGAAGAAAGGGTAGAAGAAGGAAAATTGAAAGACAAAGATCAACAGAAATGGAAAAAAGGATTATTAGAAAGAATACTAATAAAGCATGATATTCCAACGAAGAAAGAAAGAAAGAAAAATTAAGAACCTTTTATAAAGATAGACAATTCTGAAAAATAATGAAAGAAAGGAGAGAAGTAAGAGAAATATAAAAGAAAAGAATGATGAAGAAGGAAATAAGTTTTGCTTAAAATGATGTAAATGAATTACAGAGTAAAACAAAAAGATTAAGATATACCTTTACGAAATTAGATTAAGAAAAGAACAAAGAAACAAAGATAGAGGAATAAAAAATACAACAGAACTTTTATGAAAATCTAAATTATGAAAATGATTACAAATGAACAGAATACAAAGAAAGAAAAAGAAAGAAATTAAGAAAGAAAAAAAATGAAATAACGGTTATATCATGCATGTATGAAAATAAAAAGAAAGAAAGAAAGAGAAGAAAGAAAAGAAAGAAAGAAAAAGAAGAAAGACAAGACAGACAAGATAATAAGTTCAAGAAAGAAAATTTATAGAAAGGATATGAAAAGTTGAACATGAGAACAAAGAAAGAAAGAAGGGAGAAAGAGAAAAGAAAAATGGAAAGAAAGAAAAGATCTGTAAAAGAAAGAAAGGAAGAAAAAAAAGAAAAAAAAAAAAATCGATAATAGAAAATACCAAAAAAAAATAAGACTAAAAAAGAAGAATGAAAAGTAAGCACGGAATAGAGTTGTAATTGAAAGACCAAAAAAAAAGGCATATAAAATAAGCAACCAATAAACGAAGTATAATTGAAATAAAGAAAAGGAAAGAAAGAAAAGAAAAGAAAGAAATAAAGAAAGAAAGAAAGAAGATTGAAGAAAGAAAGAACGAACGAAGAATATTAAAACCAAAAAGAAAAATAAACAAAAAAGGGAAAGAAAGAAACACAACAGAAAAATAGAACAAATAAAAACGTTAAGTAGGAATAGACAGTTTGAAGAAAGAAAGAAAAAATGAAAGAAAAAAAATAATAAAAGAAAGTAGAGTTTATAGAGCATAAAAAAGAAAAGAAAACACAAGAATAATAGAAAGAAAAGTAAAGAAAATGAAAGAAAAACCTAAATAAAGAAAGTAAGTTATAGAAAGTTAAAAAAGAGAAACCAAAGGAAATAGTAGAAAAAAAAAGAAAGAAAAGAACAGTTTATAAAATACCAAACGACAAAAAGGGTGTTAATAAAAATCCAAAAGAAAGAAAAGAAAAAAAGCAAGAAAGAGCGTTTATTTGAAAGTATCAAAAGGAAAAAAAAGACGGAGCGGTAATAAAAAAGAAGGAAAGGAAAAGGGAGCAGTCATAGAATACCCATAGAAATAGCAAAAAAGAAAGAAAGAATGTTTAAGAATCAAAAAAGAAAAAGAAAGAAAAAGCAGTAATTGATAAGAAAGAAAAAAAGAACAGTCATAGAATAGCAAAAGAAAGAACATAAGGGTGGGAGTTGAAAAACAAACAAAAAAAAGAAATAGAAAAAGAAGGTTTATTGAAAGTATAAAAAAAAAAGAAAAAGAAAAGAATAGCGGTAATAAAAAAAAGAAAGAAAAAAAAAAGAACCGGTCATAGAAATACCAAAAGAAAGAAACAAAGGGTCACAATAGAAAGACCACCAAGAAAGAAAGAAAGAAAGAAAGAAGAAAGAAAAGAAAGGAGGAAGGTGAAAGCAGAAAGGTTGAAGGATATATAAAAGAAGAAAAAAATAAGTAGCACTTGAGGAGTTCAATATCGATAGTATCGAGCAAATAAGATGATTTGTTCGATTCAAAATGCAGTGTGGACGCACAGACAACAAAAATGCAAACAACTGCATCAATGAATAACGCCCGATTGCCAGATTCGCCTATCTCCACTCGGAAATAGCCTCCTGATTCCAGTCATAGTTTCGTACCCTTGCTCGTAAATACTCAACTGGCAGTCCAATTTTCATTTTCAAATTGAAAGAAAACGCAAGCCGATGAATAAGAAGTTATAAAAGAAACCTGTCGCCGGGACAATTTTCGCGGTCGAACTGCCGTCATATTTCGTATTTTACTATACATCTTTTTTCTATTGCACACGGAGGCGCGTTTGGATTTAACTTTAACAATTCTTTTTATTATATTTGTTTTAAATTCTGCTGATTATGGAAAGTATATAAAAAATATATACGGGGCCGGTGAAATATAGAATCAATCGCTAGAGTAGGGCACATAATTGGGTAATCTGATCTATATATTCAACCGGCCCCGTATATTTTTTTTATTTTCCATAACAGCAGAATTTTTAACAAAATAATAAAGAATTGTAAAGTAAATCAACGCTCCGTTGTCGAAATAGAAAAAAGATGGTATAGTAAATCCGAAATATGAGGCAGGTTCGACCGCGAAATTTCCGGCGACAGGTTTCTTTATACTTCTATTCATCGGCTCGTTTTACTTTCAATTGAAATGAAATGAGCTGCATTGAGTATTACGAGCAAGGGTACGTAAACTTTGACCTGGAATCAGGAGGCTATTTCGAGTGGAGATAGTGCGAATTCTGCATCGGCGTTATTCAGTGATTGCATTGTTTGCAATTTTGTCTGTCTTGTTCGTCACAACTGCATGAATCGAACAAAATCTATTTGCTCGAATACTATCGATAATTGACTCCATCAAGTTGCTACTTATTTTGTTCTCTCTTTATATTATCTTCTAACTCTTTCTGCTTTCACCTTCCCTTTTCTTTCTTTCTTCTTTCTTTCTTTCTTTCTTCTTTTTGGTCTTTCTATGTGACCCTTTGTTTCTTTCCTTTTGGTATTTCTATGACCGTTCTTTTTTTTTTTCTTCTTTTTTTTATTACGCTATTCTTTTCTTTTCTTTTTTTTTATACTTTCAATAAACCTTCTTGTTCTATTTCTTTTTTTTGTTTGTATTGTTCAACACACTCTCTCTTTTCTTTTTGCTATTTCTATGAACTGTTTCTTTTTTTTCTTCTTATCATTACTGCTTTTCCTTATCTTTTTCTTTTTATGCATTCTATAAGCATTCTGTTACATTTCTTTCTTTTGTAATTTCTATTGTATTTCTATGACTGTCCCTTTTTCTTTCCTTCTTTTTATTACCGGCTCGTCTTTTTTTTCTTTTGATACTTTCAATAAACGCTTCTTCTTTCTTTTTTTCTTTCTTCTTTGGGTTTATTACACACCCTTTTTGTCGTTTGGTATTTTATAACTGTTCTTTTTCTTTCTTTTTTTTCTACTCTTTCTTTGTGTTTCCTTTTTTCTTTTTTATACTTTCTATAAACTTCTTTCTTTATTTTATTTTTTCTTTCATTTTTCTTTATTTCTTTCATTATTTCGTTTGTGTTTCTTTTTCTTTTATGCTTTCTAATAACTTACTTTCTTAATTTATTTTTTCCCCTGCTTTCGTTTTTCTTTCTTTCTTTCAAACTGTTCTACTTCCTATTACGGTTTTATTTGATCTAATTTTGTCTGTTTGTTTTTTCTTTCTTTCTCTTTTTGTGTTTATTTTTCTTTTGGTTTTGTTCGTTTTTTCTTTCTTTCATCTTTCTTTCTTTCTTTCTTTATTTCTTTCTTTCTTCTTTCTTTCTTCTTTATTCATTACTACTCGTTTTTATTGTTTTGCTTATTTTTTTTATTGCTTTTTTTTTCGCGTCTTTCAATTACAACTCTATCGTGCTTATTCATTCTTTTCTTTTTAATTCTTATTTTGTTTTGTATTTCTATATCGATTTTTCTTTTTTCTTTTTTTTTCTTCCTTTTTTTCTTTTACAGATCTTTCTTTCGTTTCATTTTTTTTTCTCTTTCTCCCTTTCTTTCTTATTCTTTGTTCTTTCAATGTTCAACTTTCTATCCTTTCTAGTAATTCTTCTTTCTGACTTATTATGCTGTCCTTGTCTTGTCTTTTTCTTTTCTTTCTTTCTTTCTTCTTTCTTTCTTCTCTTTCTTTCTTTCCTTTTATTTTCAATACATGCAATGATATAAACCGATTATTTCAGATTTTTTTTTCTTTTCTTAATTTCTTCTTTTTTTTTCTTTTTACTTCTTTCATTTTTTAATCATTTTTCATAATTTTATATTTTCCATAAAAGTTTGTGTATTTTTTTATTCCTCTATCTTGTTTCTTTGTTTCTTTCTTATCTATTTCGTAAAGTTATAGTCTTAATCTTTTTGTTTTACTCTGTATTTCCATTTACATCAATTTTAAGCAAACTTATTTCCTTCTTCATTCATTCTTTCTTTTTTTATTTCTCTTACTTCTCTCCTTTCTTTCTTATTTTTCAGAATTGTCTATCTTTTATAAAGGGTTCTTAATTTTTCTTTCCTTTCTTTCTTCGTTGAATTCATGCTTTATATGTGTGTATTCTTTCTAATAATCTTTCTCTTCCAATTTCTTTGATCTTTTGTCTTTCAATTTTCCTTCTTCTACCCCTTTTCTTCTTTGTTATTATTATCCAATTCATTCCTTCCTCTTAATCTCTTTCTATTTCAAATGTTTCATACTCTTGTTATTATTTCATCAGTTCTTTTTTCTTTCCCATAATTTTCTTCTATCAGCATATTGCTCGATTTTCTATTCTTTAAAGTTGATTTTTCTTCCTTATTTATCGTTGTTTTCCTTTCTTTTCTTTCTTTTTTTTACTTTTCTTTTTCTTCCTTTCTCTTTTCCATCCTCGCTTTATTTTTACTTTTATTTTTCATGCAATCGATTCATTTCTCTTTTCGTAATTTTTTCATGTCTTCTCTTCATTTATTTTATTCTTTTTTCTTTCTGTCCATCGTTTTCAATCTATTCTCTTTCTCTAAATTTCAGAAATAATTTTTCATTCGTCTTTTCATTTTTATACTTTTTCTTTCTGTCCCAATGTTTTTCATCGCCTCTCTTTCTCAAAAATTTCAAATATTTTTCATTCGTGCTTTTCATTTATTAACTTTTTTTTCTTCTGCCCATCGTTTTTCAATCTAATTCTCTTTCTCAAATGTCAAATATTTTTCATTCGTCTTTTCATTTATTTATTACTTTTTCTTTCTGTCCCAATTTTTCATCTAGTTTTCTTTCTCAATTTTCAAATATTTTTCTTCGTTTTTTCATTTCATTTATTACTTTCTTTCTTTCTGTTCAACTTTGTTCATTCCATCACCTATTTCATCGAGTTCTCTTTCTTCAAATTTCAATTATCTTGCTCTAACTTTTTTTTTACTCAATATTATTCGTCGTTTTATAAACTGCTTCCGGCCTGTTTTATCTTTCATTATTTCCTGTTTTTTCTTCTTTTCTTTCATGCCCCTTTCTTCATCCTCCTCCTTCATCTCTTCCTTCATCCTCCTTCCTTCATCCTCCTTCTTTTATAAATTGTGCTGTTTTTTCCTTGCCCCTACGCTATCTGATAAGTACGTATTTTTCTTCCTTTCTTCCATTTCCCTTTCTCCAAATTCTCTGCATTTCCTCTTCGTCTCAATTACTGTGTCGGTGGCAACTCGAGCTAATCATCAACTGGATGTTTGATCGTTTGCTGAACCCTTCCATTATATCACAAGAAAAAGCTCTAACTGTCATTCCTACGGGTAGGCCCGTATCCAAGCGAATCAGCCTTATCTGTCAACCCATTTCAAATCTTGAGGTCCACTTCTTTTTGATATCTGGGGACCAGTTCATCCACAACTTCAATCCTCTGCAAAACTCGTTTCCCATCAACAAAACCGTCCGCCCTTCGCCGCCAACAAGTTACAGATCTTCCACAGAGTACACCGGTCCTTACAGAAATTATTCCAGTCTTAGAAAGGTATTAAACATTGCAAAGAGTTTCCGGACTTAGTTTAGAAGAACTAGAGTTTGAATTACGGAGTTGAACAGTTCTGTCCGCTGGGTTTAAGTTTAGCTCATTTGGTAAGAGCGTTAACTGAAGCACAGGTTCAAGCTCGTAACGGCCTCGCCAACATAGCGTATGAGTTAGCAAGGGATCTGTGCGCGTAAGTGATGTTCGTCCTCTGTTCCAATCTCTACGTTAGTGAAAGAGGATAGATTTCCTTGCTGTCTGGTTGATACGACTGTTAGCCCCCCAACACAACACACACACAGCGACGACTTACTTACTTATATCCCGAAAAGTGTCAGCATACATTCGTTTAATCTGACAGCTGCACCCATTCTTATCAGTGATTCAGTGTGTTTCCTCTTCCTCCTCTTTATCTCTCGTATCTCTCTATCTATCTATTCATCTATCTATCTTTGTATTCTCTCTCTCTCTCTTCTCTCTCTATCTATCTATCTATCTCATCTATCTTTATTTAATTTATTTCTATCTTCTATCTAATAAATCTATACACTCATTAGCTAGTACATATTCTTTCTCGTTTTTAATCTGATTTTTAAAGAATTAATTATATTTTTTTATTGCAATTCATTTTCGACGCTTTCCCTTTATTATTTTGTAAGATTTTTGTCAGTGTCCTTGGGATTCTTTCATTTTTCTTCTTTGGACTTCTTACGTTTGAAGGGACCGTTCTTGATTCTGAAAAAAAACAAACAAACAAGAAACAGGCTTAAAGGAATTTCATCTAATATAGTATCTATTTTTTAATAAAGAAAGAAAAGAAAAAGAATACCAACAGTTGTAATTTTATTCAAATTTAGAAACAAGTTACCAAATCCTTTTTTCATTCACTTTGTCTTTTGTCTTGTTTTAAAGATGTCGTTTCGTCTCAAGCTCTTCGTTGTTAAGGCATGTCTAACTATCTGTAACAGTTTGGATTAAAACGTGGCTTCTTCATACTGCAACATCCCATCATTCTTCTGTATATTTTGACATGGTTTACCCAAATCAATCACAAAATATGATGAACAGTTTATGTTTCTAACGTGGCGCAACTCTGTTTGATTTGAATTATCTCAAAACAAATATTCGTGACAATAAAATAACTTTTACTATAGAACAAGTTCCTAACAAGCAAAGTCTTGTATTTATGCGGAAAGCTAATTCTAAAAATAAATTGTATTTTTGGCTTTTCAAGAAAAATATTAATCTTAAAGACGCATCTATTGAAAGACCCTCGTATATATATTTTTTCAGGCATGTGCATTGAATACACGGAGTACAATGAGCACATACTAAAAAATAAATTGCTGCCCAAAATAAACAACATCTTAAACTATGTATATTATATACAGAACGTGTTCACTTATAAGTCTCTTCAAGTGTGGCTAGAGATTTGTAAGCTACCTACAACCGGAATGTGGAAATTCGTCGTTGGATGCCGGCGGCACATTAACCATTAGGCTTCTTCACTTACAGTATGGGAGGGGGTTAACTGTTTTAATACACACATCGCTTTGTGTGTAAAGGCTGTCACAGAGTGCTCCATTCTTTATAGAGAAGAGTTCGTTGCGTTTACGCTTTGAGCTGGCGGCCGTCAAGCGAGATCCCAGAAAGTGCTCAACACCCTAAAGTGATGGGGAGCAATGTCATCGAAACGGACAAGATGACTAGTGTTTAAATGCTGGGAGAGACTCTACTCAAACCCGCTCGCCCGACTAGGATGGTAACACAAAATCGGAAAGTGATGGAGATGCCAACGTGATCGAAATCGTTATCACAAGTTCTTAGATTGATCTTCAGACTAGCTTGCAAACCACAATACCAATAATCGGAGGCCCTACCCATTTGAAAAGCTATGATCCACTCTTCTCCCCTGGCTAAATTGGTAGGGCAAGACTGTGGCCTCTTTTTCATGGTATGTCCACGCGGTCTATGAGAAGGAATTCTGAATTTAAATGTTGTTAAACTGCGTTTAAAAAGAAAATGAGCCTTGTGTTGATATTCTATTCCCGCGTTCGAATGGTAGGTATACATTATCAGTAGATAGCATATATATATATATTATATATATATTATATATAATACACAGGGCATTTGCTTTAATGAATATTTATTACATACAGAGGTATTTCAGAAAAATCCCAGACTGGTGTGCACAAAATAATTTCAACTACAAGTTTCCGCCTGCAAAGTAATCCCCCTGTAGTATAATGCATCGTTTCCCATCCTCTCTGTTCAACGCTTTCATGCAATGATTCTTCGGGGGATTCTCCGTAGCCTGTCCTGCGCGGGCCTGTAATGATGTGTGCACATCTTCAAACACGGGTTCCTGTATGACCTTTGAGCTTGGGGAAGAGGTAAAAATCATATGGAGCCCAGGTCGTGCGAGTAGAGTGGTTGCTCCAGTCTAAAAGCGAATGTTCCTCTTGGTAAGGACTCTCGATACTCCAGGGCAGTGTGGGTAGGAGCATTGTCATGGTGAAGCACCCAACGAGTTGTCCTGTCACATCACCTCGCCTTTTCTCGCCGCACTGAACGAAGTAACGCCCGCAGTAATGTCTTTTGGCAGACAGCTGGTTAAACACATCTGACCCTGTAGCAAGAACCGTAGTAGACGATGCCCCTCACAACGAGAATGCGGTCAACTGGAACTTGTTCTGACATACCTTAATTGTATCTTTTTTTTAATTATTGTTGAAGTAATTCCACGTAATTATTCATTTTTATTATGTGTTTCTCTCATTTTTAACTTTTTGCCAACTTTAAATAGCATTCTTAGTAGCTCTCGAACCCACTACGACCCAACCGAAGCCGCTGATGGTTAGTTTTCATAATAATTAAGCACGAGGAAGCTCAGATTAAAATAATATGATCTTTATAAAAAAAAACTGGCACGAAAAACGGATAACATGTTCACAATAGATTTACAGACAGCTGAAGAAGATCGGAGCTGTTCATCGGCTGAAACGTTGTGTATTGTGTATTTCATAATAAGATTATGACAACAACAGTCCCAAAAATCAAAAATAATTATCAAAGACACAGCATACTGAAAAGAATTGCGTAGGCCATTGTATGTTTTCTTATAATGTTACAAGATGATTTACGGTTGTAAGTGGTATGATTGTCTCATAGTAATCTTTCTTTGTCATAGACACTGAAAAATATGATTTCTGTCTGTTGGAAAGCATTAAAAACCATTTCGAAAGTAAAGCTGGTTGCACACTGGAGATTTATCAAGCGAAACTTTACGTGAAACCTACACCGACATTTAACAGCGCTCAATGTCTAAGCTCTTGATTTATGGACTGGTCAAAATCGTGCTGTTTTCCTCGTCCTCACAAACCCACGACCCTCAACCCGGGACCACACTACAAATACAAATGTCAAACGTAACTCAATCATGATATATTTATTTCAAATGACAATTCCTGCAAAACTAAGCCCGAGACCCTTACCCCGCAACCGCCGTACGCTGCCTAAGTTTACAGCCATGGTATATTACATGACACCCAATTCTTTTCTGCAAAGTAGAGGTACAAAGATCATAACTTTCGTGGGTCGGTGGTTTGGAGAGCTTGTGGGGTGTGGCTCGGGATGAGATGTTTTCAAAGTTGTGTATCTTTTTCGTGCTTGATTTCTTCCTTGAGATATATCCCAAAGAAATCAAAACAATGGGAAAAACAGCGACGCACATATATGTTTCAATATGCTCTCACGAGGGGGTAATAAAACTTTAATTAGTGCGGCGGTGAACTCTGGTGGTGGACGGTGGCTTTGGTGGGTAAGAGGGGAAGCTTCCTGTTTGACTCATTTCTAAGACACGCAAACAGCCAAACTCTGTACACACTGAGAATGAAGCGTTTCCAAAGATTTATCAATAGGTAAGGCGGAAACTATTACAAAAATTAATACTGAGGGAAATCTTTTTCTAGTATTTTTCATAATTAAAATTCTTAAGTTGCTTTCTCTCGCAACTCACTCGTCAATCAGTTATTATAGTCCATAACATTGGTATTATATATATATATATATATATAATATATATATATATATATTTGTTAATGTTATAAGTAGTAGCTTAACCGGTGGGTATGCGTACGAACGTTGAAAGCGCACAGTATCCAGGGGTTAGGATTGCGAAAAAAAACAAATACAAAGTGCTCATTACAATGTAGAGCAAAAATTATTTAAACAATGGAAAGGAGTAAACGTACTTCGAGTTTCATCGATTTGAATTCTTCAGTTGTTACTTTAAATTAATGAGTGTTTCGATTAATCTTAGTTGGTATAATAATGCCCGTGAATGGATCTTATCCTTAATAAGACGAACGCTTATCGTCATTAAGATAAATCCCATTCCAACCGGCATGTATTTATCCAAACCTAAGATTAATGAAAAACTCGATTTAAATTTAACTGTGTACCCTGAAGAATCAATCGATGAAATCTCGAGTAGGTTACTCCTTTCCATTGTTAATATATATATATATATATATATGTATAATCCAAAAGTCCAGAGAAGAAATCTTCCTTACGACACAAGAGTTTATTTAGAAAAACCTGTCGCAGTTTGCAGAGCTCAATGTGTGCTCTTATGTAGACGTTCGCAGAAGCAAAAATACTAAAGTAAAGAAATACAAAAAGAACTTAGAGATTTAGCTTTATAGCCTTATAGCTCCTGAAATAGAACTATAATCGCTAAATCTCCAAGTCTTTTGGTTATTTCTTTAAACTTTTGTTATATGATATAAATTTATATATATATATATAGTTATATATATATATATATAATATATATAAACTATAGCGTGGGATTGGCACTGTTTGTCAGCTTTTACTGGACCGGTGTGTCAAAAGTGAAGTAATTATTGGAGAGTGCTCATATAAAAAATAGAGCTATATATAAATTGATAAAATGAATTTAATAAAGGTTTATATATATTTAAAATGGCCATAGGCCTATGTCACGACCATTTGTTTCTTTGAGTCGTGTCTATTCATATGTCATTAAATATATAGAACCTTTATATATTATTTTTTGAAATATATTATATAATATATATATATATGATATATAATTAGATAGGAGATCTTAATTATTACTTGTTACTTTGTTACTCTGCTGCTGATGGTATTTTTTCGTCTAGGCTGCTTCTTGACCCTATCTCGTCGTACGCCATTTTCCTTGGACCTTCTCTCTACTGGTTTTTCTTCGTCTTTGCTAATTCTTATTCTGGGCTTAACATTGCTTCTTTTTTTATTTAATAAACGCAACAAGATTTGGATTTGCTTGATCAAGCTTTATTTTCTTCTAGCCCATATTAGTTGCGTCCGCTGTGGATGATGATGAATGAGACGACCCGGGAGAGATGACAATCACGTCTGCTGTAGTTCCAAGTCGGGTCAAATCTAACTCTAACCTATCCTCACGTGTCTGTCACGGCGCGTTTTCAAGGGATCAAAAGGTTATAACCGTCACTGGTAATTTTCCAAAATCAACAGACCCTCATTCAAATATTCCTGGCTACAGTTCTGTTCACAATTCATGACCTCTCATGAAGTGTAACACATCAAACTACGATAGCGAGAAGAAAAAAATCTAACGGTCCGGGTGAGTTGCGGGGAAATGTAATTAAAAACAAAATAGAATACTGGTGAAAATTAATCATAATAATTGTCGACAACAGTAGCATAGTGACTGACGACTTCTATGATGATCGTCTGGTGGATGAGGTAAAACACAAGGACAAAAATCTCCTCAAATATAGAACCCTTTATTGGCCGTGTTTGGTGATCCGAGATGCTTAAGGGTGGAATCCTGGAGACTGAGCAGTCCATGACATGCAACGTTTTACTTTGATCCTTACTTAGAATAGACGAGCAATTGGAGAGCCCCACTCTAATTAATTGGCTGGTCACTTCAATCCCTAGGACCTATATGATTGTCTCAACCCTTTATTCTTATTGCAAACCCCCAATAATTTTTATAATGTGTGCTAGAATGCTGTGACTGAGGGTCTTAGTGTCCTGGGTATAACGTTAAACTGCATATAATAGTGAGGTTTCAATTCTGGATTTCTGGGGAATGTGGAGTACCCGTTATTTACCGTTACTCCCAGATCTACTCGGACCCGGAGTCAAATCTATGGTTTAAGTACATTAAAATGACTTTAGAATGTGTTTTAAAAAGATTTAAAAATGGAATACCCAACAAGTGTAATATATTGCCTGTTCGACCAGTTCGCATCCGGTAGCCAGGTGCAGATGACTGGCGCGTGGACGAAGGAAATGCGCGGGTGTCAAACAAGAGCCTGAAAACTAAATCAGGATATTGCTTTGAATGCATTGAACCGACCTTTGACACCCGGAAAATGCAGGTGTAAATTGACACTGTGTCGTTACAGAAAATGTGTAGGTATAGCCCATAACCAATAAAAACAAGCTGCGTGGCGATTTGTGTCTACAGGAAAACTGCATAGGTGTCACCATCAACGAGGTGTGGGCCTGTTGAGGTAAAGAATTATAAAAAAGACCCTTAGAAATCTGGGTTGGGCAGATCGAGATCGATCGAAGTCAGAA
This sequence comes from Doryteuthis pealeii, assembly GCA_023376005.1. Lineage (NCBI taxonomy): Eukaryota > Metazoa > Mollusca > Cephalopoda > Myopsida > Loliginidae > Doryteuthis > Doryteuthis pealeii. The sequence continues at coordinate 65,270,878 of CM042148.1, forward strand.
CACCCGAAAGCTCCTGTGTATGTGCATCCTCTGTCGACGACTCTCAGTCTACACACAATCGAAGAATAAACATATAACTTTATATTTTTATATATACATGTGTTCCGTGTTTTTTGTCAGGTCCAGTGACGGCATATAACACACGAATCAATAAAACAATCGCATTCGTCATAAAATAACGCAAGGTTTGACCAGCCAAAAATCCAACCAACCAACCAAAATGTTTTATTCCCATTTAGTATTTGTCGTATTTGTATCAATCTATTCAGCAAATACAAGTCCTGTAGTCTGACATACATTTAATCCGATCAACATTTGAGCAAATGTTTCTTTCCAGTTTCAATGTGTTTTGATTAACTCTTTCTCTTGATACAAGTCCTATAATCCGGTCCTCTCTTAATCAAAACGTTCAATTTACACTAAGTATGTTGTATTTTTTTCTATCAATCAATTCTACAGTTACAGTTACTGAAGACCGATCTTATTTTATTTCAACAACCATTTAAAAACAGTTTTGTTCATCCATCCATCCATACATGCATACATATATAAAAGGCAGTTGTGTGTATATGTATGTAAATATATATATACACATTAAATATCACAAGGGCTTGGTTTTTGTGCAAAAATAATAGAGCTTTGATTTATATTTGTGAAGATAATTAAAAAACATAATTTAAATGATAACAGCGTGGAATTTCTTTTTTCATTTAATATTTTAGATAGTAGACATTAACATTTCTTTTCAGAGTAGCTGGACCAATGCAAGGTCGATTTTTTACACAGTGATTTAAATGGGTTATCCAACGAGGATCCAATTCACGATTCAGTAATAACGGATCTGCGGGACTAACTTTAAAAAATCCTCCTCTACCGCTGCTAGTTACATATAAAGGAAAGTATCTCTTTAAATTATTAAACATTACTTCAATTCAATAAACCTTAAAATGTCTTCATCAAATTTACAATTTGTCTCCGCCCTGTCGGCTGGGGCGTTAGAAAGCACCAACTGCACCTCTGCAGAGGGGTAAGACTCCCCAATGGGGCCACCTGTTGGCCGTGGGTGGCGACCTGTGATGCTTAAGGATAGAGCCCAGGTGGAGGAGCAATTCATGACTTGCAAAACTCCACTTTGGCCCTATCTTGGGCTAGACGGGCGGTCGGAGAGGCCCCCTCCGATCAATCGGCTGGTCACGTCAAGCCCTAGCACCTATATGATTGTCCCAACCCTATTGCCCTTATGGCAAGCTCCAAACATTTTTTATCATATGGGTGCTAGAAGGCGGTGGCTGCGGGTCTACATGTCCTGGGAATGACGTTAAACTCTATCTGATGGTGAGGTTCCAGTTTTGGAGGTTTGGGGAATGTGGAGCACCCCTTCATCACCATTGCTCCCTGGTCCACTCTGACCCGGAGTGGTAGTACCTGTCAGGGTCCCATCTATGGGTTAAATAGAAAAATGTATTTATAAAAATTGTATTATCCATTAAGAATTGATTTATTTCAAACTTTATCGGCAATAAATGACCCACTGAGGTTGATATGCCGTAAAAAAAAACAAACAAACAAACATATACAAGTGAACAATGGGGTTTCAGACGGGAAAAATCCCTTCAAGCCTTTCAATAAAGGCGAAACAGGTAAAAGAACTCATGGTATTTCATTGTCATTCATTGTCATTGCAGTCTAGGAAGATTATAATATAGTTCTTGTGCCCCTGAAGTTAAGCGCCCCCTGTGGCTGTGAAGTCCAATGTTCGAAACTATTCACGACCACAGATGTCGCATGTAAAGGCTATCCTAAGATGTTGATGTGCGGTGCTTTGTTTCCTTGTAGAAGAACAATAACAAGTAGAGTTTATTGCCTAAACATGGATACCAGATGTAGAATAGAGAACAACATAGAAAAATGTAAAGAACGCATACGTATGTGTATAGAAGAAAAGTCCTAATAGGATAAGTGTGTTTTATAAGTAACGACTTGATACTGTTGCTAATAGAGCAAAATATAACACTTACATGTAGACCATGTTATCGCGTGTCATGTGACACGGAATTGGGAGCTCAGCTGTCCGATTGTAACGTAATTGAACTGCTTAGAGAAAAATTAAATTGAACGAAAAAATAAAACGGGAATCTAATTTCTGGATAAAGAAGAAGAATAGAAAAGAGAAAGAAAAGAGGCTTTAGCAGACAAAGACAACTGACTCTTAAGTGAGTCAGGTCAGAGCACTCGTTTTAGGTTAGCCAGTCACAGGTGAATGATTACGAGTAATTAGGCCAACGCATTTTCTGGGCGAGTGAAGGATTTTCGACAATATTCCAAAATACGGGAATCGGAAACAGATATGTTCCTCCCTCCGACATCGCGGGCGGGAGTAAGGGGGTGACTCGGGTCGGAAGACAGTAGAAGACTAGCGGTCGACGGGCAGTGAAATCTGTTGAAGGTTGTGTTTCAAGGGAAGTCGAGTTAAGATCGAGCTCGGATATGCAGAAATGTTTAATAGAAAAAAATAGCTGAAAATACCTCGAATAGTATGCTGACATTTGCGTTGACCTGAAGTGTATTTCACTAGATGGTACTGCCACCTAGTACAGCTTTTTTCTTTTCGCCCACATCATAACTCTATCCGTATCAATTGTCCCAAATCTCTCTCTCCCCTCTCTCCCTCTCTCTCTCTCTCTCTCTCTCTCTCTCTCTCCCTATCTATCTCTCTCTGTCTGTCTGTCTCTCTTTTCTCTCTCTCTCTCTCTCTCTCTCTCTCTCTCTCTCTCTCTCTCTCTCTCTCTACCGGACAACTCACGGTAGCTAACCAGTAATAAAACTTTATGCAAGAGTCAAATATTCTACTGTGTTCGTGTGTTGTTTTTTTCCCATGCCAACCTTCGTGCCCTCCAACATATGCCTGAGAGACCACGTAGCATTAAATGTCCTGCTAGCCACAGGAAAAGCAACTGGTGCTTGTTTCTCTCTCGAGGATACAACGTGAAACAGGGGACCTTTGGCATTCGTCCCTTAATTTTTTGGGAAGGCTGCTTGCAATGCCACCTACCACCTAACGGAATAAACGTGGTAAGTAAGGGATGTAATTCCTACATCCTCGTTTCTTTCTTTTATTTTTAAAAAGTTTAACCGAATCAGCAAAGCGCTGGCAGATCATTGAAGAATCCTTTGCGTTAGATTTTATCATCATGTCGCGCAATTAGCACTGATATCTATGACAATCTCACGTCAACCTTCTCTATCATTCATTGTCCCAGGGAGGTCCTTTGCGTAGCATTCAGTATCCGTGCAGAGTTGCTCAATGTAGGTCCTTGCTGCGCGGCCCACATCAGCATGTCCATGTGTTTGATACTACAGGAGAACGTCGCTTATGAATTCGTCCTTGCTCCAGCAGTGTCTAGCATGTCTTGTCCGTCGCATTCGGATGGTTTGTGAGATAGGGGGTAGGTGGCCGTATAGCTGCTTTGTGAAGAATATATGTTCCAGCAGTGTCTAGCATGTCTTGTCCGTCGCATTCGGATTTGTGAGATAGGGGGTAGGTGGCCGTATAGCTGCTTCCGTGTGGGATGCTGTTTTAAAAGAATTGGTTTTATAAGCAGAAGAAATCTCTATTGGAAACAATTCTATCTAGAATATCTGTTAAAACGCCAAATAAACAAAAGTAATAGCAAGAAAGAAAATATAAATAAAATAGTAATTGTTGAATATAGTTTATATCTTACATAAGAAGCTGGCCATTTTCAATCGATCAGAATAAATTCCGTCTTAGTTTGTCTTGCAATCTAAAGCCAAAACACTTGATTGGCAGGCAACTAAGCAAAATGGTTTATTACTTTCCCTCTCGGCAAAAGAAAAAGAAAAGCAAATAAAATAACATGAAATAAAAAAAACAATACAAAAACAAAATAAAACTCTTTCAGCAGAAGAAAAGTCAAGTAGTATTCTTGCTTTTCATTAGTTAAAATGTACTGTGCATCAAACTGGGTTATTTTTGTTCTTGTTGATGTTGTTGTTGTTGTAGTCTCCCTTGTTGAAGGGAGGCACTTAAAAGGTTGACTGACTCTTAAAATGCAAACGATGTTTATTGTCTCGATTCTTTGGTTGTCGTCGTTCCGTTTTTTCTTGTTTGTTCCATTCTTTCGTTCTTTCTTTATTCCGTTTTTTCTTTACCTATTTATTAATTACAGTCATTGATTCTTATTTGCTTTCCATCTTTCCTTCTTCCTTTCTTCCTTTCGTTCTTTCTATTTTTCTTTCTTTCGTTCTTTCTTTCGTTCTTTCTTTCTTTCTTTCTTTCTTTCACCCGTTCTTTCATCCTTTCTTTACCTATTTATTATTTACAGTCATTGATCCTTACTTTTTTTCCTTCTTTCTTTCTTCCTTTCTTTATTTTGTTCTTTCTTCCTTTCTTTCTTTCTTTCTTTCTTTCGTACTTTCATTCATTCTTTCGTTCTTTTTCTTTCTTTCATTCTTTCTTTCTTTTATTATTGCTTTATTCATTTATTTCGGTTTATTTTCTTTCTTTTTACTTTCTTTCGTTCTTTCGTTCTTTCGTTCTTCCATTCATTCGTTCTTTCTTTCTTTTATTCTTTCTTTATCAATTTCTTTTATTTCATTTGTTCTTTCTTTTGTTTTCTTTCATTCTTTCTATATTTCTTTCGTTTGTTCTTTTTTCTTTCGTTCAGTCTATTTATCTTTCTATATTCTTTTCGTTTAATATTTCCTTCTTTCGTTCATTCTTTTGTTCATTCTTTCTTTCTTTCTTTCTTTCTTTCTGTTGGCCTTTCTTCTTTCCTTTCTTTTTCTTTATTATCGATATTTCTTTATTTTGGTATTCCCATTACTGCTCTTTCTTTCTTTTTGTCTTTCTTTCTTTCTTTCTTTCAATGTTTTGTTCAATGTTTCGTTCTTTCTTTCTTTCTTTTGTTGGTTCGTTTGTTTAATGTTTCTTTACTTCTTTCTACATGGCTTTATTTTAATCTATTTTCCTTTTGTACATTGTTTAACGAATAATTCGAAGTTGATATGCGGATATTTATATTGTTTGCTGGATACAATGGCAGCTAATCGATATCCCAAATCGCCAACTGCTAAACAACAAAACATTTTGCAGATGTTGGCACTTTGAGTTGAAGGAGTGATTACAGATTTATATCCAGGATTCTTCATGTCTACATTATGTAACAACGGACACTTTAAAGTTAGAATTTGGTTTGGTTTGGTTTGTTTTGTTTTACGGCATATCAAACTCGGTGGGTCATTTAATGCCGAGTTTTGAAATAAATTCATTAATGGATTATCGATCCTTTTTATAAACACGTTTTACTATTTAAGTCATAGATGGGACTGTAACGAGTACTAACACTCCGGGTCCGAATGGACGTGGGAGCAATGGTGATGAAGGGGTGCTCTACATTCCAGAACTGGAACATCACTATCAAATAGAGTTTAACGTCATTCCCAGGACATGAAAACCCTCAGACACCGCTTTCTTATTTTGGAATTCTTAATGTGACAATGCGATATACCATATACGCCGGAGTAGACGAGATTCATTGAAAAAGCAAAATATGTTTAATGGTTCTGTTAAACAATGCAGAAAAATTGTTTCTCATGTCTTAGAGCCGGGCGGTTCTCAATTAAGGGCCATATTTCGGTGAAGAGACTGAAAGGCAGCCCTATGAACAAGCGGATTCCCAGCCCCCACAAACAAAGCGCGCCAGGATATGTTTGGCCTGTGGCGAGGGGAAAGAGTGTGGCGAGCGGCTACGGATACTCGAACTCGCTACCTCCTCGTAGCTGAGGTGTTGTTAGTAGAGACCCAAATAAAGTATATCCGAATTTACATAAGCGCAGCCGAACGAGCAGAAATAAAGACGGACTGTCGCTGACAGGACGAGTGAGGAAGAAAGTGTTTGGGCGGCAAGTGAAATCTGACGACTGCTATTTGAAGTGAGAGTGGCGTGTTCAGTTGGGAAAGGAATTGCATTTGGTTTGCTGGAGAGACTTGCAAAGGATTAAATGTTTGGACCCTTTCAAAAGAATTTCCTCAGAAGACTATATGTAACGTAGCGTGTTCATTTTGAAAGGAGTAATGACGTGTCAATAATGATAGTAAAATACTTATCTCTATTCCTGTTTTACTTCTTGAGGCTGGAATCTGGTTGCTGGATCTGATGTTGAGTTGGCTGGCATTCTTGCTCTTCAGAGTCTGAAACAACTTGGGATTCCCTTAAGGATATATTGCTTTGTTAATATATCATCATCATCAACATCATCATGTCGCCCAATTTGCACGGATATGCATGACGACCTCTCGCCAACCTTCCCTATCATTCATAGACTCTGGGAGCCTCCCCGCGCATCAGCCAGCATCCTTACATAGTTGGTCGATGTAGGTCCTGGCTGGGCGGCCCACATTAGCATGTTCATGTGTTGGCCTCCACAGTAGTACGTCGCTTACGGGCTCATCTTTGCTTCTCCAGCAGTGTCCTGCATGCCTAGCCCTCCTTACTCATATTATTTGTGAGATGGGAGGTAGGTGGTCATACAGTTGCTTCTTAGTGGGATGCTGTTTCCACGACTTATTCAGGACAGCTTGCAGCATTCTTGTGCAGCTCCTACCCAGCTTATTCTGGTTGGTACCACCTGTTAATATATAGTTTTTAATAATAACACAAGACGTTCTTTTTTCTTATTTTTATCCCCAAGTCTAAATGCCTTGGGTGACAGACACGCACCTTACATCTCACACTGCCAATGCTTCGTTCCCAACTGATTTTTCCTCCCTCGCTCTTTTTCTCACTCCCTTCTCCTACTAATCAGAATTCGACAAATTGCCAGTGTTTCGTCACCAAAATCTTTCCATGTTAAATGCAGGTAATACATTGAATTCCTGGCTTTTTTCATCCTAGCACGCTACACATATAACATATTCTTATGTTTAATAAGCAAAAAATACATAATTATAAAATTGGAGGAGATGCGTGATATGATAGTTACCGCTGTAGTTACAATAAAGGATTTTCGTACAAAATTCAAGTTACCTTAATGGCTTTTCGTAGTCACATTTGCCGCAGTAAGACGAGGTCTGAGGAATTTGACGCGGATCATTTGTTATATAGCCATTGCGGTTACATAAACACGACTTCTTATGTGATAGTGAGAGAAGCTTTTAGAGAGAGACAGATACAGAGATAGTGGCGTGTGACTTACTTGCATTTCTTCTTTCTTTCGGCCATCGTGTTCGTCTACTGTTTCCTCTTTACTTCTGGTCAGTGTTCTGTCGTCTCGATTCTAGCTGGTCTTCAACTAACTTCTTAGATCTTTTAAAGTCATGTAATAACTAACAAGACTTGTATTACTTTGATCAAAGCTTTATTACCTAACTAGGGGCTTCTTTTTATTCACCGCGCGAACTGAGTTCAACCCCGCAGTCACAGGTCTGCACTGCGTCACATTTTGGCTGAAACTGAAAACCTAACTAGTTAAATCACGTAACGTGCGAGATTCTTGCTTTTACCAACTGTCTGTATTTTTCCACGGAAACTGCCGTCTACGTTTTGATTTGAAGGTCACTGGCCCCTTATTCTACAGGTGTTTGTCCATAATCTATGCTGCCACATACATTAGGCAGCACATTTACTCACGCACTAATTCACTTTGGGGTATATATCTGCTGCTTGATTGTATTTTCAAGGGTACAGATTACTTCAATGAGTATTGCCTGCCTTTTTCCCCTAAACGGTCCGCCCTGTCGGATGGGGCGTTAAAATACACCGACTGCACCTCTGCAGAGGGGTAAAACATCCCCTATTGGGCCACCTGTTGGCCGTGTGTGGCGATCCGTGATGCTTAAGGATTGGATCCAGGTTACTTAGGCTAGATGGGCGGTTAGAGAGGCCCCCATCTGATCAATCGGCTGGTCACACCAAGCCCTGGCACATATATGATTGTCCCAACCATATTGCCTTTATGGCAAGCCCCAACCCTTTTTATCATATAGGTGCTAGAAGGCGGTGGCTGAGGGTCTTCATGTCCTGGGAATAAATTTAAACTCTGGAGGTTTGGGGAATGTGGAGCACCCCTTCATCACTATTGCTCCTAGGTCCACTCTGACCCGGAGTGGTAGTACCTGTTATGCTCCCATCAATGGGTCAAATAGAAAAAAAAAATGAGTTTATAAACAAAATTGAGTATCCATTAAGAATTACTTCATTTCAAAACTTTATCGGCATTAAATGACCCACTGAGGTTGATATGCTGTAAAACAAACCAAACCTATCCTTAAAGGATTTTCATACAAAATTTAAGTTACCTTAAAGGCTTTTCGTTGCCACATTTGCCACAGGAAGACGATTTATGAGGAATTTGACGCGTACCATTTACTCACGCACGAATTCACTTTGGGATATATCTGCTGCTTGATTTCCTTTTCTCCCTTAACGGTGGCTCAAGGTGTGCATGGTGATGGTTTCTCTTGCTACATAGTGTGTAATCATTTAAGGGAAATCTACATGCTTGTTCTACGACCGTAGAGTATCATTCCGAAAACTTCATATCATTAAACTGTGGCATGCGATGGAAAAGTATACTGGAAATACTTGGTTCATTCTTCCTTTCAGTTTGTCTTTGATCTTTATTTTTATCCGATCGGTGAATGTGTCTGCTGGTTTTACTTTGCCGATGTTTTTGAATAAAGTAATTAAATCGGTCTGCTTCTCATATCTGTACTTCGAAAGAAGTAGACTCGGTCATGAAGGCGAAAAACAACTTAAATATAAAAATAAAAGCAGGTTACTAAATCAGAATGTCGCAAAAAAAGATATTAGATTACGTATAAAATGTATTGCATTTCACGGAAATACCCGAAATATTTTAGACGTACTTCGGGAGTTTCCGTAATATAATGTTATTTACACGTAAAATGCGATTCTAATTATATTATATCTTGCGCGCTATTCTGCATTTGTTAAAAAATCAGTAATGTAATTTGATATTCAACTTTTAACTATATTTAAATTCTTTTCTTTTATTTTTTAGTATGTGTCATTTTTTTTTTTTACTAGAATAATTTGATATTCGATCGGCTAAAACTTTGTCGGTTAAAATCAGTGGTTCTCGACACCCCCTTTTTTATTGATTCATATTTTACTCATAGCCATTTCATGTTTCAAAATCCTATTGCCTTTTATATATATATATATATATATATATATATATATATATGTGTGTGTGTGTGTGTGTGTGTGTGTGTGTGTGTTTACTAACCCCTCTGCAGGAGCAGGATGTGAGACAAGGTCAATTTCTTAAGCGGGGTTTAATACGGGTGAATTTGGAGTATTCCTTCTCCTAGTCTGGTTGTCTAAGCGATATTAAAGAGCACAGTCTACTCCACTATTTGCTCATAGCTGGGGAGAGAGAGAGAGAGAGAGAGTATGGATGCATACATTTTCCAATCTCTATGTGATCGGTCGGACACTGATCTTGTTGTCATTGTTCCTTATATACGGTATCGACTTCCTTTTTCCTTTAACAGTTCAGCGAAGAAAATTATTCAGTTCTGGTCAGCAAAGCGAGGCATTTGTTTATATGATGAGAATTCACGAGGAAGATTATTTCCAGTTTCTTTCAAATATGTTTATTTTCATTTATCTTATTTATCTATCTATTTATTTATTTATTTATTTATTAAAGCCTAGCATAGTTATTTACCATACATATCATACATTTGGCTCAAAGTAACAAGTATGGGACACCCAGTTAAAATCAGGTTCATTGATGAATAGTAAATAATCTATAAGATTAGCTCACTAAGCATTAAACCACCACAAGAAGTTTAGGTTGAAAGCTATACATTCAATGAAATAAGATGAATCTAGACAGATAACCAGAATGTTATGAATCCAATTATTTTCCCTCCAGCTATGGGTAAATAGTAAGGAAAACTGAGTTCTTTAACTTCGGTATGGCAACAAGTCTACGAGAAGGAAATCTCTGATTTCAAAATTGTTAAACTAGGCTTAACAATTTTGAATTGTTGTGGGACATAATACAGTGTCTTTTTTGGTAACTCTCTGCTATTTTGTATTCAACGGCCCGTATAGCTCAGTTGGTAGAGTATCAGCCTTTTAAGGATGTCTTTTACGGTTACCTTCAAAAGATTTCCAGAGAAGCGGTGATACCGCTCTGGAATAGAATGGACTATTCTATATGAATATGAACATATAAACTTCGTTTTCAGTAGCTCTTCTTCCTGGTGAGACTAGTTAGTAATCCACTACTGTTAACACATTCTTGTAAGTCTTGTTAAAATAAAACCTTTTCATTTGTAAGTTACTTTTCGAGTTATTTCTATAACCGACCACAGTAATATTACAATAAAAAGAGTATCATTAAAGTAGTCTTAAATACCTTGCCTTATCATAAAGATAATAGCCTTCGTTATCAAATTTGCAAATACATTGTTATTTTTCTGATGCAGGCATAATTGGGGAACAAGAAACCTGACAAAATTGTTTCTGTCCTTCAAAGATAACTACATCGAAAAAATAAGTTCTAAGAAAGTCCCGCGCTTTTACGTTCGGTATGGTTTCTTTGTTTAATTCACGGGTCACGAAACTACGGTCCGCGGGCATTTTATCAGGCCCACCGATGGTATTTGAATGTTGCGTTCTTTGATAATATTTTGAAAATAAACATGTTGGTTAAATTTGTTTTTGTGCATCTTACGCCACTCATCCATGAATATAATGTGGAAAGATAAATTTTGTTTTACATCTTTTTCTCAGAGCTTTCATTCTGGCTAGCGAGTATTGAACACAATAATAATGTGGCACACGCTCTTTATTTTTTCAATTATCCAGCCCACCGTGAAAAAGGTTTGGTAATCCCTGGTTTAATTTAATGGAAAATCGACTGTGATGGATTATTTAATACCAAATCCATCTTTGTAAAATACCAGTCATGGCACGATTTATACCATAGCTATGGGATGAGGAGGGTATCCCAAGTTCATTAGTTCGAAAGTGAATATAATAGCGCGATCAGAGTTCGAACTCACATACTATGTTGCTGTCCATCACGTTAGCCACTACACCAGGTGGATTGACCCTCCGGGGCATTATCCCAAAGATGATAGTCTTCATTATCAAACATGCTAAGCAAATGTTATTTTTCCAATGCAGCTATCATTGATAAACGAGAAATGTTTTGGTTAACGAGCCAAAACATTTCCTTTTCTTCAAATAAATAGACAAACTATATAGACAAACATATATCTGTTGGGTTCAAAGTTATAATAAGTTGAACAAAACAACTCCAACACGAGTGTTAAATACACAAAAGAACTTTAATGCAAGCACATGGAGAAGCAT
>CM042148.1:65287255-65299029 GCA_023376005.1 Doryteuthis pealeii
TCTTTCACCCCGAAATTGTCACCGCTCAAATGACACAAGCTGCTTTTATACAATCGTTTTCGTGGGCATAATTTGCATATGTGCCCCCACGCTCATGCCACGAATGAGACAGAACGAGACCACACCCTATAAAGACGCCTGTCAATGGTGGCTATGTTTCTTTAGGCAAAACCTGACAAGCCAAGCAGATGCGTACCGCCTGAGGTAAGTCAGATTGTTCACCAAGGAAACACCTGAAGATGGCCGGAGATAACAATAAAACGAGGACAATAACCCGAATAATCCAAGTAATAAAAATGATGTAACTCTTTTTCAACAAATGAGTAGCCTCGCTTTCATTTATGTTTGGCTGACGTAACAGTGGCTGTCAAATCCAATGCAGATAATTTATTACGTGTTTTTGTTTTGTTTTTGTTCTGTTGCTTTTAAACTAACATATCAATTAAAATGTGTTTCCTCTATCGCAAACAAATTAAACATGTCAAGCTGAAAGGAAAGAAAGGAAGAATTTCGTAGAGAACAAATTCATATTATAAATCAATAGCCGAAACATATTTAATTCTTTTGGCTTTAATGTTGTCTCATTAGAAACGCCGTATGCATAAATATTACTCGGAATATTTTTGCATTAGGATTGTGTCTCGTATGTTTTTGTTTTTGTTTATCTATTATTTCTCCAATAAATATCATTTTGATTTTCCAGTTGCCACTTGAGAATTGCAATTTATGATGTTTTCGCATAATTTCATAACAAACTATCCGGGCCCCGTAAAAGGGAAGTTTAAATTGTCAAAAATACATTTTCTTTCGGTGTCATACGTTAGAACCGAAGAAAGTTAATGGATATTTGAAAATATAGGATCGTTTCCTCTCTTTTCAATATCATTATTATAATCGCCTTCTTTTTCAACTCCTCTTGCCCCCTCTTCGGCTCCTTCTTTTGTGTCCTTCAATTTTCTTCTTTTGTTTTCTTCTTTTTTTCTTTTTCTGTTTTGCGGTTTCATTTTTTCTTCACGCTCTAACGCCATTTTTATTCACACATTTATTTTTCCCGTTCTTCTTATTCTTTCAGCCTTTTTTCTTCTTCTCATTTCTTTGTTATATTCTTCTTCTTCTTCTTCTTCTTCTTCTTCTTTCTATTATATATATATATATATATATATATATATATATATGTATATATATATATATATATTATATTATCTTTTTATCATTTCACTCTTTGTGATATATATATATAAGAAAAAAAAGTAAATACATATATATATATATATATATATATATATATATATATATATATATATATTTTTTTTTTTTTTATCATTTCACTCTTTGCGAATTTTTCAAACCAATTTTAAATGATTGCCTTTCAATGAGGTTGAGTGATAGCAAGTCAGGTCTCTAGGACTCTTCCGAGTTTTCTTGTGAATCTAACTAGTACAATTGTGTGTATACTCGCGATTCTATTATAGCCTTATCTTTTCTCTAACAAGACCCTAGTATTTGTCAATTTTTTGTTCGCTTTCTTTCATTTCCACTTTAAGGTCGAATGGAACAAAATGGGATCACAAGTTCTCTTCTTTGTGTATATCATTATTATTATCTTATTATTATTCTTATTGGCATTTCAGTCTCGGAAGACTATAATATAGTTTTTGTGCCCTTGAAATTACAGTGCCTCCTGTAACTGTAACGTCCAACGTTAGAAAAACATTCTCGACCACAGATGTCGCATGTGAATGCTGTCTCTGGAGATGTTGATGTGCCGGTGTTTTGTTGCCGCTGCTTTCTTCTGGACCTCCTAGTTTCATGATGTTGCGCCAGGCTGTCTTCATTATTATTATTATTATTATTATTATTATTATTATTATTATTGTTGTTGTTGTTGTTGTTAGAGTTTCTGGCATAAACGTAAACTGATGGTCTTTCACTGGAGTCTGAGTGACAAGTTTCCTCAGGTCTCTTCTGAGTATTATAGCCGATTTCAACAATGCTGTTAGCTGGAAGGTATCTATTCTTCCTCTGATTTCCAGTTCCTCTAGTCTGTTGTCTAAAGTTTTGGGGGCCGCTCCAAGTGCTCCAACTACAATTGATATCCCTTTATTCCTCATATTCCACAGTTCTTTCAATTCTCTAGCAAGGTTCAGATATATGTCTATCTTTTCGTTTTCTTTCATCTTCACTCTGAGATATGAAGGAATTGGAAAATCTACCAGTTGACAAGTTCTCTTCTTTTTTGTTAATCAATACTAAGTCTAGTTTACTGGCTGGGATAAGGTGATCCGTCTTTATCTCAAAATCCCAGAGAAACGTGTTTTATTCTCAAGAACAGATTCTGGTTTATGTATATACCATTTTGTTTCTATCTTAATTCCCAGTGGATCACATTTCCAACCTAGTTGTACCCACTGTTGTATTCTCGTTGTGCTAGTTTGCTGCATTCGCTTCATACATTATTATTATTATTATTATTATTATTATTATTATTATTATTATTATTTACTCTTTTTGAGTTTTCCCATCAGCATTAGCTGATGGTCTTTCTCGTTGTGCTAGTTTGCTACATTCGCAGAGTATATGGTTAACAGTCTCATCTCTATTCCCGCAAAGTCTACATTTACTATTTTGTTGGGTCCTATCAATTTTCGATTTGATGTAGTTTGTCCTTATGGCATTATTTTGTGCAGCAATTATAAGTGATTCCGTTAAAATTATTATTATTATTATTATTATTATTATTATTATTATTATTATTATTTGACATCTTTACCCGTTGCTTCTTCTTCTTCTTCTTCTTCTTCTTCTTCTTCTTCTCTCTCTATTCTTCTTCTTCTCTCCATTCTTCTTCTTCTTTCTTCTTCTCTCCTTCTCTCCTTCTTCTTCTTCTTCTTCTTCTTCTTCTTCTCTTCTTCTTCTTCTTCTTCTTCTTTTCTTCTTCTTCTTCTTCTTCTATTAAATGGAATGTGTCAGTTCGGTTGTCTCCCTAGGTAATGATAATTAAAGAATGTATCCAAGCTGACAACCCAACGCGTCATATTGAAATTATAAAAGAAATAATAATAAATTTATCTGGAAGCGGCCACTTCTACGTTGCACTCAAATGGGATCGTCTCTACTACAGATAAGTTTGACCATTATTTCCTTTTCTCAACCGAATTCCTTTTCTTGTTGCACTAAAAACGAATTAACAATCAGGATTTATTCAAGTTTGGTTTTGCCTTTTAGAAATGAAGATGAGATATTGCGATTATTAGAAAATGTAACATCATCTCTTATGAAATGGTTGAAAGCCTGTTTTTCTCTGTGTGTATGCGTATTGGCAACTTTCAGATATCAAAACATTTAATATTAATGTATGAATTATTAATATCCAAATAGATATTTGATATCTGAAAACATTTAAAATTATTAGATGTTATACTTCATACTCAAAAATGAAATATTCAAAACAACACAATAATTAATAACTAGAGTATTTACGTAATGTAATGTGTTATTATGTTTGGTTTGATTTTGGTTTGGTATGTTTTATTTTACGGCATATCAACCTCAGTGGGCCATTCAATACCGACAAAGTTTTGAAATAAATTCATTCTTAATGGATTCTCAATCTTTTTTTATAAAACCATTTTTCTATTTAACCCATAGATGGTACCCTAACAGGTAATACCACTCTGGGTAAGAGTTGACCAGGGAGAAATGGTGATGAAGGAGTGCTCCACATTCACCAAACCACCAGAATTGGAACCTGCTAGTTTAACGTCATTCCCAGGACATGTGTTATCGAGTAGAGAACCTGGTAACGGAGTTTGACTCAGAAGACCAACACCTGCGATGGTAGTCACTGACGGTTGAGAGATCAAAGGTTTTTAGTCAATTTGTGAAATGAATTAAATAAGCAAATATAACGACCTTGAATCCCTGATCAAGGTTGAAAAAAGTCACCTGACTAGAAGGAGAAGAGAAAATGTCTAAGTTTTTGTTGATTTAGTTTGGGTTTTTGAGAACCACTGAAAAAATCGCACGCGTTTTGAGGGTATTAACATTTAAAAGTGTGTAGAACTGTAACAGAAATGAAGACGCTATACATTTTCCTCCCTATGAATTTACCAAAAGACAGCTGGAAACTCACTGAAAAGGCCGACCTGATCAAATTAAAATATATCGTGATAAACTTGGGAACGAAACTATAAATGCATGTTTGTCAGACTTTGGTATCACCCGAACAAGAATAATTACAACCATTCAGTTCTATTCGGGAGCAGGCACCAAGAAGATACCCCACGATATAATATATTTAACTCCTGCTCAGGTGCCATTTGGTTTAATCGTGAAGGCATATTACACAATAATAGGATCCTTTTACTATAAAAATGCCGGAGGGGCCGGTTTAGCTCAGTCGGTAGAGCGTTCGGCTAGAAACCACAAGGTTCTTAGTTCGATACCGGTCCTCGCCAACTCAGCGTATGAGTAGCACAGGGATCTTTGCGGTAAAGTAAGAAGCTGATGGTTGGTGTGGCGTTCCACCTCAGGTGCTAAAACAATCTCCCTGGTCTAGCTCTATTGAAAAGGAGATAGACTCCCTCGCTGACTGGCTGATACCGACTTTAGGCCGCCCCGACGATTTTACTTACTTACTATAAAAATGCATTGAACAATTATTTTATAAGGCAAATGAACTGGAAATAATTTTACTACAAAAATGCATCGGAAATTATTTTTACCTTAAAAAAGCATTAGAAATTAATTCTACCATGAAAATTCATTGGAAATAAATTTTACTATGAAAATGCATTGGACAATGATTTTACTAAGAAAATGAAATGAAAATGATTAACTATAAAAATGCAATAGAAATGAATTTACTATAAAAGGCAGAGTCTTAAATCCGGGTGTTAGATGGTATTGTATATGAACCTTATAAGAAAAAAATTACCAAAACTCTGTAAATGTAAACAGAAATGGTGATTATGATATGTTACATGATATAGAAATCCGATTTTTGTATGCATCCTGCCGTAATACAACATAAATAGCACCTCGTATGGTAATACAGTGGAAATCTACCACGATCAGTGACCTTAGTACAAGTGTGACCGAAATTAAAGGTCAATCACGAGAATTCCTGCGATAGGTATAAGAAACGGTCACACACGGGAATTGGGAATTTTTTGAAAAGAGGAAGTTAGTTACCAGCAAAGCGACAATTAATGACCTAAATTTTAATGCTTCCGGTCACACACGGGAGTTGTGAGATTTTTGAAAAGAGGCAGTTTGTTACCAGAAAAGCGACGAACAACAACCTGCATTTTAAGGCAAGTGAATTTAATTACATCGGCAATAACTTAAGTGGAACCTTTGTGTAACCACGTGTCTGGCTTTTGTTTTTAATGTATATATGAACTATTCTGAAATGGAATATTAATATTCAAATAGATATTTAATATCTAAAAACATCTAACATTCTCAGAGGTTATTCTTCATACCTAAAAGGAAATATTCAAAACAATTATCAATCGGATTTACCATACTATCTTTCTTTTTTCTAACACCTAATTTAGATATAGATGCTCTATAAATGATATAAAGACTATTCACCTATAAATAAATAGCACACTATATTCACTATATATATATATATATAAATATATGCAACAGGAGAACTTATATAATACTAAAAGTGGAGGAATCATATGTATATAGGGAGGTAATATTTTATTATAAAATAAAATATAAAATAAAGGGAATACGAAGGCCTTTTCGACCGGTTCTTTTTCAAGTATAAACACCGGCGACGAATAAAAGTCAAATTGTATAAGAAATATTCTTTAAGAACGAATGGAGGTGAGCCAGAGGGGGACAAAGAAAAAAAATAGAAAAGTGGGGGTATATGTATGAACCCTCAGTTCGAAACAGGTTTAGAAATATCTCCCAACAAGTAAAGGGAGTGTTTAGGTCTCTGTCTGCACAGAGTAGGGTGAAAGAAAGAAATATAAGCAGCTTCTAGGATGGTTAAGTGTTCCTTGGGCCTGGCTCTGTGCAAGACGGAAAAACACTATATATATATATATATATATATATATATATATATATATATCAATTAAAATAAGGAAATTAATCCGAAAGTATATCAGAGCAAGAAATTTGAAAAACGCGCAGATGTTGTTCAGTAATGTTGTTAAATTAGCTGCTTATATTGCAATATTTTGATCCGTTTCGGAACATCATCAGAGAATGTATCTTATAAAATTTTTTTAAATGTCATGCACATTTTTTTAAAAAGATTTTTTAAAAAATCTAAATATATCTTAAAACTCCGCTATGAGTTATTTCCCTTACAACACGTCATATTTTTCAATAAACAGATTTTCTTCTTTTTATAATGCTCTGATGATGATCTAAAACGGAGGGAAATATTGCAATATGAAATATAAGCTAATAAAACAACATTAATGAACATCTGTGCGTTTTTTTTCCAAATTTCTCTCTCTCTCTCTCTCTCTCTCTCTCTCTCTCTTTCTCTCTCTCTCTCTCTATATATATATATATATATATATATATATAGTTCAACGAAGTAACAAATAAAAGTTTTATCTTTTATATATTTATTTCGGAACGATATTACAAACAATGGTTTCTTGCTGAAAGCATTCATCAGGTAAACGAAACGGTTCCTTTGAAAATGACAGAAATGGTGTAAATGGTCAAATGTGTGCGTTTTTTTATAAACTGTATTCTCGTGTTTGCGTGTTTGCGTGATGTGGAATTTTTTTTTTCTTTTACGTGTGCGTATTTTTGTTTGTGCGTATGTGTATGATGTCATGATATATATATATATATATATATATATATATATTATATATATATATATATATATATGATGGACTCTCCCGTCGATTATCGACGTATGAGGGTTTATACACACAATGAACTCCCACACAGGGATTTGTTTATAGTGGTGAAGGCTTGTGTTGGACCATCCACACTTTCTGGCATAGTCGATAGGAAAGAATTGGTACATCAAAGGTTGCCACAAACCCAATCAACGACCGACCTCAGGAATTTTGAATTCAGAGTTATCCCTCTCGTAGACTGGTTACCTACCCAAGGCTGAAGAGCCCAGTCTGTCCTGCTATTTAGCCCATAGCTGGAGGGAGAATATATGGATCCATACCTTTCCCCTATATATATATATATATATATATATATATATATATATATATATATACGAGGGTTGGCAAAATGTTCATAGGCTTGCCTAAATAATGTCATGAAATTTGAATAGATAAGTTTTATTATTCCACATAGTCACCTTTGTGATCTATACACTTCTTTCATTGGGGTTGCATGACTTGTGTTACATTGATAACCAAAAATCATCAACAGCAGAGTGGTGCTATTTAACCCATAGTTGAGGATCATACTTTTCCCAAGGTATTAGTCCAAAACTGGAAGAATTGGCGAGACTGGAGTTCGAACTTGTTTATGTCGTTGTCACATACCAGCATTTTAGCCATTACAACTTGAAAGTACAATTTGATTGAAGAATGTATGACAATTTGGCAAGAATATTTCTCGGGATTACTTTTTTTCTTCGTTTTAATGTGAATTGAAATGGGTGAAAATAAAACTGGCCAGAAGATGGCAAAATCGTATTGATTTATGGGATTTTAGTTTGATGTATCCAACAAAATTAATGGCCATTGTGAAGGATATGTATACGGATGACAGGAGCAGTCAGAAAGTGACCTCTCTAGTAAGCGAACAACCCATAGGCTGAATTATTCTAATCATAAATCAACTAATTGACCTCCGGATTGAATGATTGATCCGGATTGGAGAGACAGCAAGAAAGATTCTGGTCTATTAAACCATGCAGCTAGATGTGTTGGAGTTTTTGTGTATATAAGGTGTGTGCCAGTTCCCTGTCTATACTTATAGACTAGGCGAGATCATGTGGTCTGTTCCTTAGCCAATTGCTGGCCATACTGCGTTGCTGATATATTACTTAAGCGCTACTTCTTTCTCAGTCTACTGGCAACCTTCTACGAGGGAATCTAGGATTCTCTACATGAGAGGATTACCAAAGGAACCAAATCGGAGGAGTCTCTACCTAGAATCAACTGGCCAATTATGGCTCTTAAAAACTTAACAGTATCTACATATTAATACGCTTGTTCCTCAATCTTCCGACTGTTATCATCCTGCAACACCCAGTGGTTGAAGATAAAACCGGCCAAATTGTTCAAAATGTAGTGCAAGATTGTAAATCTAGATTATCTGGTGTTGCTTAATCGGACTTTTCTTTATATAAGGTGTGTACATGTTCCCCGCCTATACTTATAGACTAGGCGAGATCATGTGGTCTATTCCTTAGCCAATCGCAGACCATACTGCGTGGCTGATATATTACTTACGCGCTGATTCTTTCTCAGTCTACTGGCAACCTTCTACGGGGGAACCTAGGAATCTCTACCTGAGAGGATTACCAAAGGAACAAAATCGGAGGACTCTCTACCTAGAATCAACTGGCCAATTATGACCCTTAAAAACTTAACAAGATGAGCTTCAATCCGTCGAAATTGATATATAAATATATACTGTCGCCATGTTTGCCACAATACATTGTCGCAATGTTTGCCACAATTTTGACCGGATGATAAACAGACAATATTGGATACATATACAAGGTAGGATCTTAAGCATTCGTTCTCAAAAAATATTTAGAAAAAGAAATGAGAAATTGCAGTTATTCGCCCATTTCATTCATAACATAAAGAAGGGGGAAGGGAGGAGAACGGAGAGAAAGAAGAAGAAGAAGAGCTGAAAGAAAAGAAGAAAAAAAAAGAAAGTATCACCACGCAAAAAAAACTTAAGCACGTCCATTTCTGATTTTCGTCTCTGATGATAAAGTTTCTTTGAAATCGATAAGACAAAAAAAACAACATCTTTTTGTTTTTATTTTTTATATGCATTGTATTGCCTTCAAATTTTAATTATCATAACATACTTACAATGCTTCAAGCAAATTACCAATTACTTTTATAATATACATGATAAAATATCAATTTTTGTATTACGTATTTTTATACGTATATTTTGTACGATTTAACCTGGGATTGAGAATAGTTGGATCCATACATTTCCAAGTCTATAGTACTATGCGAAATGCAAAACAACCACGTCCAAGATATGAACTCGTGTCGCCATGTCCATTATTTTCGATAATCCTTCCGATGAGTGCTTCGACTATCATAATGGCTGTATAATGGTCAACCATTTCGTTTGACCCTTGAATACCATTGAAGATATCCGACTTGAGACAATTAAATACCGACCCACACAAAAGAAAAAGATCTTTACCTCCTGCTTCTATAAATCTGATCGACATGGCGTCTGCTGCGGATTTGGGCTAAACTGGCTCCTTTGGAACCGTTTCCCTCATTCTTCCAGCACCTGCATACATTCGACCTGATGCAATAAACGTGAGATCGTATTTCTAAAAACTTGTCCTCATATATAAATATTAAATAAAAAAAAAAAGAAAGTGATATAAGTGTCGTCGAAGAATTCACGAGAAAATGCTTATTTATCGATATAATAAACTTAAATGTACATTTGCCAATGCACTTGTAAAATTTTCATGCGAATTCACACCAGTGGTTTTTATCTGGGGAGTTGCCAGTCAGCTTACTCAAGCATATTGTATCCTTAAATAATGTATTAAAATCTGTGAACCACTTATGAAAATAACTGTCACTCGTTAATGGTCCCGTTTCTCTCTTGGAGGAATGGAGTTATTACTAAATTATCTTCCTGGTTTTGCCGCAGCAAGTGTACACCTTTGCAGGTCAGACCTTTTAGTACGCGTCAATCATTCATGACTCCTTTATACTTTACCTGCTTAACAATATTATTCCTCTTATTTCTCATCCCCGCGCTTTCTTTTTTTTTCTTTTTTTCCCCTTGTTCCTGCGCGTGTTTTCTCCCTACTATATACAACTTACAATATCCGATTGTCGGAAATAGATTGCTCGCTTGTTCCGTGCATATACCATCGAATGACGTTTACCTGCATGTGGTATCCTATACATTATAAAGGGCAGTTATGTCTGGTTCTCATATGTATGTCGGATGCTACTTTCAAACATAAACAATACCGACAAAAGTAAATAATATATATACAGATTCTAATCTATCACCAGGACTTGTTTTTGACCAAACTTAATAGAGATTCTCATTTATTATTCGTGAAAGATAACTGAAAAAAATAAAATTCAAATGAGTAAATATGTACCTCGGGACTATGGTCGGGACCTATCATATTACAGGTGTTAGAGCCCTTGGACATGGCCGAGGATCCCGATGATCGGTAGGGGCATCTCCGACCCGCCATGGTCGCCCAAAAATGACCAAAGTGGTATTGTTGGATGTTAGGTGACCAGCCATCTCCAGGCCATCTAGTAATTTCCCCCTTAAATACCATTCACTGATCACTCATGGTGGCAGGGGGTCGATTACCCTTGCTACAGAGACTGTAGTCTTATTCTTACAGGCTCCAAATCCAACCACGCGAGATAATCCACATCGCCTAAGATCATTTCCCATCTAATTACGTCTCTCGACACCTTTATATATTACTCTATACACTGGAGATTGTCTGTTTTGGCTGTCGGTAACCGAAACTATCATTCTCATTACTACTTCAACCGGTCACTAATTCCACCCTTTCGTTGATCTTCGCATCACCATTCTTCACATGATCTTTATTTATATTCAAACTCCTCACAGATTTCACTTATTAACAATTGTTCTTCACTTTTTAATTTAGTGTATGCCCTATATCTACATGCAAATAACGATCCGCAATTGTATTATAGTACTGACAAATTTAAAAGTATAGTCGGTTTTTGACAGTGTAATGGTTCAAGCCGCTAATCTCTATATGATATTTAAATACTACTGTCGATTTTGTATTAGATATGATGTGCTTAGTATATTGATCTCTAACTGTTTGGTTTTATTTGTCTCGATGAATACGTAGATAAGCAAAAATTCTCTTCAATGATTCTTAATATTGATAATCCCGACATTAACAAGAAAATAAACTGTCAAATTTTATTCTGTTATTTTTACCTAATATTATCTAAATAGTTATAATAACGTAAATCAGCAATGAAAGTACGGCAGTGGAATGCAAAGAAGTAAGTTTCTATATCTATGTGTGTGTCTATTATCACTCCGCCGCTGATGCGGTTACATCATCTTCTTCTTCTCTATCTCGCTCCACTTCGTTATTTAACGACCTTTGCTCAATTTAATAACGATTCTTATTTTCATTGTTACATTTTAAAAACTGAAATACTTTTGCACGCCGGAGCGTGCTGCATCTATATTTGTCTATTATTTATAATGATATTGTCTGTTTCTGTCTCTGTATACCACAGTAACTATTTACTACTCATAGTCACAAGTCGCTTAGCCTTATTTACATCCCATTGTTTTTCCTCCTTCCAATATGAATTCATTTTATTTAAACTCAATCATAAATATTGATCTACTGATTATTAATACAGTTCGTTGACTATATCTACATGCATTATACCCTGCGTACCCGCCACTTGCACCGCTCTTAGCGCACAAGGCGACCTCTATTAACGCTGGACTACCCACTCCATCATAACCGAAGCTCCCATGCGGTGGCTGTTGGCAGGTGAAAAATTTGCGTCGTCCCTCGCGCATTCCCCCTCAATGGGGCTGACCTCTCATGTACT
>CM042148.1:65299129-65311629 GCA_023376005.1 Doryteuthis pealeii
AAGGAAGGGGGAAAAGAAAAGGATTTCCTAAAACCCCTAAATCACACAAATTATCCGGGTAAGATGAAAAAGACATGCCCTACACTGCTTGAGAAATATGGAAAAAAATGAATTTTGAGTGGGGGGGTCGCGAAAAAATGACGACTTTGTAACCTATTTTTTTGTCTGTAAAATGAGTTCTAGAGCTTCCCCTACTACACTAAAAGTTGGTTTTACAAAAGCATTTTTTGCCCAAGGAAAAAAAAATGCTATCAATAATAATAGAAAAAAATTGTCATAGATGGAGTGCCACATCGGGATATTGATCTTGCAATGAAAAATCAGAAATCATCAATAACTTAAAATTGGTTGGATTTAAGACCTTTGATAGCACCACGAGTAGGATATACACACAGTCGCTATTATGGAACATTCAGTGATAATTGAACTCCTATTTAGTAGTAATGAATCTGCTAGGCATACTAGAAAAGGTATTTACCCAACCCGTTCGCTGCGAGTAGGATGCGACACTAGGTACCAAGTATGGGGAAGTCAACGAGGATCGAAACACGCTATTTAATAGTAATGGATCTGCCAGTTCGTACTAGAGTAATTTTTTTTAACCAACCCGTTCTCCCACGAGTAGGATATGACAGAAGTTCGAAAAAATATCTAGCATTCAGTGAGGATTGAACTCGCTATTTAGAAGTAATAAAAAAATCGACCATATTACCTTTAAGCACCCTTTTTTTTGATCTCGATTAAAGAAAGGACATGTTTTTTCATTTACATCGTCAATATCCGGTTGTTTTTAAGGGATTAGGGTTAGGGGTTAGGGTTATGGGGTTAGGGTTATGCGTTAGTGTTAGAGGTCAAGTTTTATAAATTAAAAAAATCTAAAAATCGTCTGTTAAAACAACCGGATATTGACGGTGTAAATGAAAAACATGTCCTTTCTTAATCGAGATCAAAAGGGGTGCCTAAGGTCATATGGTCCCAAAAAATAAATACTATGTAAAGGTTTGTTGTTTTCAGAAGACATTAGAAAACAGATGTTATTCCATTTAGCTTCTTCTTTCTTCTATGTGAACAGAAAAAAAAAAGGTAAATTCCACTTCCGAGATCCCCGTCGATACAAGGACACAAGAAGCATTCAATTTCAAACTAAGAACCTTTCGTTGTTCCTTCACCCTTTTAACAACTTCTGCCCATAATGGAAACAGAGTAAAGATTAAGAAAAGCCTAAATTCAATTTGGCACAAGGCCATCAGTTGTTTTAGTAAATTTTCAATTGGAATTTAAGCAGCAGATTCTTGTGTAGCATGCCATCACCAATTCCGCGTCATTACTTTAACAAGGGCCTTCTTGGCTTGACTGGCTCGCGGTAGCGGGTGGCTGGTAGGAAGGGTTCAAAGAAAAGTGGGGGGGGGGGGTAACTCTGTTGGTCTATTTCATCACCCTGCACAGATTTATACTGTCGTATAGAGTAACGACTATCGATCACGAGAGGATTTTATAGCAGGCAGTATTTGCTTCACAAGTCATTACAGTCTATTACGCAAAGGGGCCGAGTGGGAAGTCAATAAATCGAATAGATACACCCGGCTCTCGAAATTTATATACATATAATAAATAAATCGGTTATTTCCTATAACTCCAACATAAACAAAGGGGAAACACTCTTGCTGATAAATTATTTATTTAATTTTCCCATCAAACTAACCCTAAACCCTAACCCTAAAACCCTAACACTAAGCCCTAACCCTAACCCTAACCCCGTCTTCTTTTTTCCTAGTAGATCGATCAATAAATAAATAATTTATCAGTCAAGAGTGGTTCCCCTTTGTTTATGTTGGAGTTATATATGTTCCTCATAGCCCTGGGGTTGAGCACTTTTGGGAGGATTTCGCTGACGACCGCTAACTAATGCGCAAACGCAACGCTCTCCTATATAAGGGATGGAACACTCTATGGCGGTCTTTACATACATAGAGATGTGTGTATTAAAACAGTTAAAATCACCTTCGCATTCTGTTGGTGATGACAAGCCTGATGGTTAAGGTGACGGACTGACACGGAACCGATCGATTTCAATCTTGGCAGTAGGTAGCTTACAAATGTCTAGCCACACTGAAAGAGACTTGATAAGTCGAAACACTTGTCTGTGGATGATATATATATATATATATATATATATATATATTATATATATATATATATATCACCTCCATTGAAAAAATATAATATCATCTAATATTATCCAACAAATTTATCTAATTTATCAAATTTCTTTGGGTTAAATATTAAGTGGTGAACACAGAATTGGCCAATACTAGTATCTTTATCTGGTGCCGTTCAAAAGAAACATTTAGAGATTACAGGTAGAAGAAAACAAGCAAAGTTAATCATGTTATGGTGTTGCATGTCATTTAAAAGGTCTTGTTGAAATGACAATGATTACTTTAACAGTCAATGCACACGTATATATTCAAATCCTGGGTGATTTCCTCATCCCATAGATAGAAATTTGATTAGGTGATGGTGAAGCCTTTTTCTAGGATGATAATGTATCTTGTCACGGAGCAAAAAGGAGATAACCGTTTTTTTTCTTCAGGAAATACGTATAGAATCAATGACATTCATTAAGGTTGATGGGAGAAGATAGTAATAAGGGGGAATTGCCAAAGGAATAATAATAATAATAATAAAATAATAATAATAATAATAATAATAATAATAATAATAATAATAAACCTCGAAACTTCAAAAAGAAACGGAATCACTTGCTGCCGCAAAATAATGCCATAAGGACAAACTACATCAATATTGATAGGACCCAACAAAATAGTAAATGAAGACTTTGTGGTAAATAGAGATGAGACTGTAAACCATGTACTCTGTGAATGTAGCAAACTAGCACAACGACAATACAAAACTAGACACGACTGGGTTGGGAAGGTGATCCACTGTGAATTATGCAAAAAATTTAATTTTGACCATACAACAAAATGGTATATGCATAAACCAGAATGTGTTATTGAGAACGAACGCATAAAATACTCTGGGACTTTGAAAATAAAACGGATCACCTTATCCAGCAAGAAGACCAGACCTAGTGTTGATTAACAAAAAAGAAAGAACTTGTCAACTGGTGGATTTTGCAGTTCCAGCAGATCACAAGGTAAAGCTAAAGGAAAATGAAAAAATGGACAAATATCTGGACCTTGCCAGAGAACTGAAAAAGTTATGGAATATGAAAGTGAAAGTTATACCAATTGTAGTTGGTGCACTTGGAACGGTCCCAAAAGGATTGGAAAAGGGTTTTGAAAGTTTGGAAATCAGAGGAAGAATTGAAACCATTCAGAACACTGCACTGCTGCAATCTGCCAGAATACTCAGAAGAGTCCTGGAGACCTGAGGAGATAATAATAATAATAATAATAATAATAATAATAATAACAATAAAAAAAGAGAACGTGTCAACAGGTGGTCTTTGCAGTTCAAGCAGATCACAGGGCGGAGTGAAAATAATAATAATAATAATATAATAATATAATAATAATAATAAAATAATAATAAAATAATAACCAGCGAAACACTCTGGATCTAAATTTTAATCGGTGATTTATGGTGGATATCTTTAAAAAGTTCTTAGACTCGAATTTGAAATAGTTTATTATAATGTCGCAGTCCAGAGACACCTCCGCAAAAAAAAAAGAACAGGACTCTTCTACAAAATAGGCATTTCCTAATTCATTTACATTACTTAGATTTCACATATTGAAAATTGTTTTTTGTGCGAGATGAAGTAATTTTAAGGGATGATAATGAAGGGATGTCATTGAATTTCATCGTGTGGGAAAATTTTAATTCAAAATTTGTAACAGATTTGAACCGAATGCATATAGCATACTAATAAGACTACTCGACATTGCCGGTTAGTTAAAACATTAAAAATAAATCTCTAATCTATATTCATATTGAGATTAATAAAAATTATTTTTTCTATATATTTCTTTTATTATCTTTTATTCTTTACATATTCTCGTTTTTAATTTGTTTATTTTATGACTATTCTTGTTTGTATTTTTTTTTTATTTGCTTTTTATTATGTTTTATCCTTTATTAATTTGTTTTATTTTTATAATATTTTTATTAATTTTTAAAAATTGATTTATACCCTTATATATCTATATTTAGCTTTTCTCATGGAAAATGTTGGATTTCATTGAACGATGTTTTTTGCTGGTCTTCGTACATTTTCCTTTTACAAACAAACATACAGACAACAGAAAGACGGACATAATATTTCTTTTATATACAGTAATGCCTCACTCTACATCGTTAATTAGTTCTTGAGGACACGACGCATGTTGGAAAATGACTTAAGTCGAAATAAACATTATTTAGATGCAATTATCCAACCTAGGTCTAGCCTAGCCTAGTTTTTTTTCGTTAGCCTATGTAAAAGGTAAATTTTGGTAAATTATGAAACCTATCGAAAGCCTAGTCTAGTTTAGCCAATGTAATCGGTATATTTCGGTAATTTATGAAACTTAGCCTAGGCAAGCCTAGTTTTCTTTTATGTTAGCCTACTGAATAGGTAAATTGCAGTAAATTATGAAGCTTAGCCTTGGCTAGCTAAGTTTGTTTTTATTCTCTAAACATTATATGAATCTATCTCTTTTTTTCATTTCCTTCTCGGGTACGAAAACAAGCGTAAACAATCGATACAAGTCAGAATTAACGGTACCATACGGTATGAATGGTGGCAGCTGTTTTTTTCAGACGAGGCACATTTTTATAATATTATATAGCTTTAAATATTCAAATATTTTTGAAAAGCGACGTATCTTCCAAAATGACGTAAGTAGAAATAATTTAAATAGAGGTATGACCCTAAATAGATCCCTCGGTAACTAATTGGTATTATTTTCTAAAAATACTCCATATATTGTAGGGCACACACGCTTCTGTTATGAATTAGGTTTGATAAAATATTTTATATAGCTTTAAAGATTTTAATATGTAAAATTTTTTGAAAAGTGACGTACCTTTCTAAATGACGTAAATAGAAACAATTTAAATAGAGGTATGACTCTAGATAAGATACCCCTCGGTAACTAATTGGTATTATTTTCTAAAAATACTCCATATATTGTAGGGCACACACGCTTCTGTTTTAAAATAGGTTTTATGATATTTTATATAGCTTTAAAAGATTTTAATATTTCACTATTTTTGAAAAGAGACGTATCTTCAAATGACTTAGCAGAAACAATTTAAACAATCGTAACTAATTGGTATTATTTTCTAAAATACTTCATATATTGTAGGGCACACACTCTTCTGTTTTGAATTAGGTTTATCTATTTTTAATACTTTACCCATCTACAGGTATTAAATGAACATCCGGTTATTCACTTGGAACGCATATACTGCGACATTACGATATCTATAATCCCGGGACCTCCAAGAGGTATTATATAGTGCCAAGGGCATAAATATCCTATAAAACTCACCGAAGTTTTATGGCCACAAAATAACGATGAATATAAAAGTTATAGATTTAAATGAAGGCAGAGAGTCGTTTTGATAACTCTTCTTACTCTTATGTAAAGGGCCGGTTTAGCTCAGTCGGTAAGAGTGTTCGGCTAGGAATCATAAGGTTCTTGGTTCGAATACCAGACCCCGCCAACTCAAGCGTATGAGTAGCAACAGGGATCTGTGCTGTAAAGTGAGGAGTTGTGTGGCAAATGCTAAAATAATTGCGCTAGTGAAAAGGGGATATACTCCCTCGCTGTCTGGTTGATACCACATTAGGCCGCCCCGACGACTTTGCTTTACTTTTTTTTTTTAGTTCTTATGTATTCGCCAGGAGTAATAAAGACAGACAAGAAACAATTGACTTTCTTCTTGAGAGTATTAGCTAGGACCCCCATCTTAGAACCATGGCAGTTTGGTAACGGTGGACGTCACCACACCACGCAATATACAAACTACAATCAATCAATAGAAATATAGATTTAAAAAATTTGTCGATAATGCATTAGCTAAATTAGATTTGGTGTTTTTATTTATTTATCGTATTGCTGTCTCAGAAGACTATATAAATCTGTGCCCCTGAATATACAGCGCATTCCTGTGACTGTGAAGTCCAATATTCGAAAAACAGCCTCGACCAAATATTTAGTATGTGAAGGTTTTCACTGAAGATGTTAATGTGCGGGGGTGCTTTCTTGCGGCCGCTTTCTTCTGGACCTCTTGCTTCATGGTGTTGTTGCCAGGGTGACTTCAGACATGTACAGTCTGCTACGGAGAGCCTGACGCCACCGACGGTGGCTCTGACCAAAATTTTCCCAATTGAAAAGGGTAATGGCAAAGCACCTGTGATCATTCCTTGCATACATCCTTAAAAGGCAGCTGGGGCGACTATCTGTCTCTTGCCAGCCGAAAGCTCTGCATAGAGGATGTCCTTCGGGATTCGTCCCATCATCCATTTTGTTTTATTAAAGTTAAAATTTTAACTAGAAAAGTAGATAAGTTATTGGGGAATAATAGTCTTTTCTCGACTGGTTTAGCTGAGACGGGAGAAAACCCACACAATGTTTCAGGTTCAATACAAACCCTCGCTAACTAAGTGGAGGAATAACACAGCTTGGACCTGTACGGTAAAGTGGGGAGCTGATGGTAGGGGTAGCGTTCACATCAGATGCCTAACGCTAGCAAAAAGAAGATAGACTCCTCATTGTCTGGCTGATACCGATGATAGGATACTGCCGTTACAACGAACAAACGCTTCAAATGGAAACTATTTTATAGTCAACTATTTTTATTGAGAAAGTAAAGAAGTTAGTAAAGTAAACGGAGTATCCTATCATCGTATCAGCCAGACAAATGAGGGAGTCTATCTTCTTTTGCTAGCGTTAGGCATCTGATGTGGAACGCTACCCCTACCATCAGCTCCCCACTTTACCGTACAGGTCCAAGCTGTGTTATTCCTCCACTTAGTTGGCGAGGGTTTGTATGAACCTGAAACATTGTGTGGGTTTTCTCCCGTCTCAGCTAAACCAGTCGAGAAAAGAGTATTTATTCCCAATAACTTATCTACTTTTCTAGTTAAAATTTTAACTTTATAAAAACAAAAATGGATGATGGACGAATCCGAAGGACATCCTCTATGCAGAGCTTTTCGGCTGGCAAGAGACAGATTAGTCGCCCAGCTGCCTTTTAAGGATGTATGCAAGAATGATCACAGGTGCTTTGCCATTACCCTTTTCAATTGGGAAAATTTGGGTCAGAACCACCGTCGGTGTCGTCAGTCTCTCCGTAGCGGGTTGTTCATGTCTGAAGTCACCTAAGCGCAACACCATGAAGCCAAGAGGTCCAGAAGAAAGCGGCCGCAAGAAAGCACCCGCACATTAATATCTTCAGTGAAAACCTTCACATACTAAATATTTGGTCGAGGCTGTTTTTCGAATATTGGACTTCACAGTCACAGGATGCGCTGTATATTCAGGGGCACAAGATTTATATAGTCTTCTGAGACAGCAATACCGATAAATAAATAAAAACACCTATCTAATTTAGCTAATGATTATCGACAAATTTTTTAAATCTATATTTCTATTGATTGATTGTAGTTTGTATATTGTGTTGGTGACGTCACGGTTGCCAAACTGCCATGGTTCTTAGATGGGGTCCCAGCTAATACTCTCAAGAAGAAAGTCAATTGTTCTTGTCTGTCTTTATTACTCCTGGCGAATACATAAGAACTAAAAAAAAAGTAAGGAAAAGTCGTCGGGGCGGCCTAATGTTGGTATCAACCAGACAGCGAGGGAGTATATCCCCTTTTCACTAGCGCTAGACCAAGGAGATTATTTTAGCATCTGCCACACCTACCATCAACTCACTTTACAGCACAGATCCCTGTGCTACTCATACGCTGAGTTGGCGGGGGCTGGATCGAACCAAGAACCTTGTGATTCTAGCCGAACTCTACCGACTGAGCTAAACCGGCCCTTTACATAAGAAGTAAGAAGAGTTATCAAAACGACTCTGCCTATCATTAAAATCTATAATTTTATTTCATCGTTATTTGGTGGCCATAAAACTTCGGTGAGTTTTATAGGATATTTATGCCCTTGGCACTATATAATGCCTCTTGGAGGTCTCGGGATTTATAGTATATCGTAATGTCGCAGTATATGGTTCCAAGTGAATAACCGGATGTCATTAATACCTGTAGATGGGTAAAGTATTAAAATAGATAAACCTAATTCAAAACAGAAGAGTGTGTGCCCTACAATATATGAAGTATTTTAGAAAATAATACCAATTAGTTACCGATTGTTTAAATTTGGTTCTACTTACGTCATTTTGGAAGATACGTCGCTTTTCAAAAATATTTAAATATTAAAATCTTTAAAGCTATATAAATATTATAAAACAAAAGCGTGCAATATATGGAATATAGAAAAATATACCAATTAGTTACCGAGGGTATCTATCTAGAGTTATACCTCTATTTAATTGTTTTCTTTTACGTCATTTTGGAAGATACGTCGCTTTCAAAAATATTTGAATATTAAATCTTTAAAGCTATATAAATCATAAAACCTATTTAAACAGAAGCGTGTGTGCCCTACAATATATGGAGTATTTAGAAATTACTATTTCATTCTATTTAAAACTTACGTCATTTTGGAAGATACGTCGCTTTTCAAAATATTTAAATATTAAAATCTTTAAAGTTAACCTACTACTATATTAGGGACTACTAATTTAATCTATTGCTACTCTAACAGAAGCGTGTGTGCCTAATATATGGAGTATTTTAGAAATAATACCAATTAGTTACGAGGGTATCTATTTAGGGTCATACTCTATTTAAATTCTACTACGTCATTTTGAAGATACGTCGCTTTCAAAATATGAATATTTAAAGCTATATAAGGTATTATAAAATGTGCCTCGTCTGAAAAAACAGCTGCACCATTCATACCGTATGGTACCGTTAATTCTGACTTGTATCGATTGTTTACGCTTGTTTTCGTCCGAGAAGGAAATGAAAAAAAGAGATAGATTCATATAATGTTTAGAGAATAAAAACAAACTTAGTTAGCCAAGGCTAAGCTTCATAATTTACTGCAATTTACCTATTCAGTAGGCTAACATAAAAGAAAACTAGGCTTGCCTAGGCTAAGTTTCATAAATTACCGAAATATACCGATTACATTGGCTAAACTAGACTAGGCTTTCGATAGGTTTCATAATTTACCAAAATTTACCTTTTACATAGGCTAACGAAAAAAACTAGGCTAGGCTAGACCTAGGTTGGGTAATTGCATCTAAATAACGTCTATTTCGACTTAAGTCATTTTTCAACATACGTCGTGTCCTCAAGAACTAATTAACGATGTAGAGTGAGGCATTACTGTATATAAAAGAAATATTATATCCGTCTGTCTGTTGTCTGTATGTATGTTTGTTTGTAAAAGGAAAATGTACGAAGACCAGCAAAGACTTTTTTAATGTTTTAACTAATCGGCAATGTCGAGTAGTCTTATTAGTATGCTATATGCATTCGGTTCAAATCTGTTACAAATTTGAATTAAAATTTTCCCACACGATGAAATTCAATGACATCCCTTCATTATCATCCCTTAAAATTACTTCATCTCACACAAAAAAACAATTTTCAATATGTGAAATCTAAGTAATGTAAATGAATTAGGAAATGCCTATTTTGTAGAAGAGTCCTGTTCTTTTTTTTGCGGAGGGTGTCTCTGGACTGCGACATTATAATAAACTATTTCAAATTCGAGTCTAAGAACTTTTAAAGATATCCACCATAAATCACCGATTAAATTTAGATCCAGAGTGTTCGCTGGTTATTATTATTATTATTATTATTATTATTATTATTATTATTATTATTATTATTTTATTATTTTCACTCCGCCCTGTGATCTGCTTGAACTGCAAAGACCACCTGTTGAACGTTCTTTTTTATTATTATTATTATTATTATTATTATTATTATTATTATTATTATTATTATCTCCTCAGGTCTCCAGGACTCTTCTGAGTATTCTGGCAGATTGCAGCAGTGCAGTGTTCTGAATGGTTTCAATTCTTCCTCTGATTTCCAAACTTTCAAAACCCTTTTCCAATCCTTTTGGGACCGTTCCAAGTGCACCAACTACAATTGGTATAACTTTCACTTTCATATTCCATAACTTTTTCAGTTCTCTGGCAAGGTCCAGATATTTGTCCATTTTTTCATTTTCCTTTAGCTTTACCTTGTGATCTGCTGGAACTGCAAAATCCACCAGTTGACAAGTTCTTTCTTTTTTGTTAATCAACACTACGTCTGGTCTTCTTGCTGGGATAAGGTGATCCGTTGTTATTTCAAAGTCCCAGAGAATTTTGTGCGTTTCGTTCTCAATAACACATTCTGGTTTATGCATATACCATTTTGTTGTATGGTCAAAATTAAATTTTTTGCATAATTCACAGTGGATCACCTTCCCAACCCAGTCGTGTCTAGTTTTGTATTGTCGTTGTGCTAGTTTGCTACATTCGCAGAGTACATGGTTTACAGTCTCATCTCTATTCCCGCAAAGTCTACATTTACTATTTTGTTGGGTCCTATCAATATTCGCTTTGATGTAGTTTGTCCTTATGGCATTATTTTGGGCAGCAAGTGATTCCGTTTCTCTTTTGAGGTTTCGAGGTTTATTATTATTATTATTATTATTATTATTATTATTATTATTCCTTTGGCAATTCCCCCTTATTACTATCTTCTCCCATCAACCTTAATGTAATGTCATTGATTCTATACGTATTTCCTGAAGAAAAAACGGTTATCTCCTTTTGCTCCGTGACAAGATACATTATCATCCTAGAAAAAGGCTTCACCATCACCTAATCAAATTTCTATCTCGATGAGGAAATCACCCAGGATTTGAATATATACGTGTGCATTGACTGTTAAAGTAATCATTGTCATTTCAACAAGACCTTTAAATGACATGCAACACCATAACATGATTAACTTTGCTTGTTTTCTTCTACCTGTAATCTCTAAATGTTTCTTTTGAACGGCACCAGATAAAGATACTAGTATTGGCCAATTCTGTGTTCACCACTTAATATTTAACCCAAAGAAATTTGATAAATTTGATAAATTTGTTGGATAATATTAGATGATATTATATTTTTTCAATGGAGGTGATATATATATATATATATATATATATATATATATATATATCATCCACAGTCAAGTGTTTCGACTTATCAAGTCTCTTCAGTGTGGCTAGACATTTGTAAGCTACCTACTGCCAAGATTGAAATCCGATCGGTTCCGTGACAGTCCGTCACCTTAACCATCAGGCTGTCATCACCAACAGAATGCGAAGGTGATTTTAACTGTTTTAATACACACATCTCTATGTATGTAAAGACCGCCATAGAGTGTTCCATCCCTTATATAGGAGAGCGTTGCGTTTGCGCATTAGTTAGCGGTCGTCAGCGAAATCCTCCCAAAGTGCTCAACCCCAGGGCTATGAGGAACATATATAACTCCAACATAAACAAAGGGGAACCACTCTTGATTGATAAATTATTTATTTATTGATCAATCTACTAGGACAAAGGAAGATGGGGTTAGGGTTACGGTTAGGGTTAGGGCTTACAGTTAGGGTTTAGGGTTAGGGTTTAGGGTTAGTTTGATGGGAAAATAAATAAATAATTTATCAGCCAAGAGTGTTTCCCCTTTGTTTATGTTGGAGTTATAGGAAATAACCGATTTATTTATATATGTATATAACTTTCGAGAGCCGGGTGTATCTATTCGATTTTATTGACTTCCCACTCGGCCCTTTGCGTAATAGACTGTAATGACTTGTGAAGCAAATACTGCCTGCTATAAAATCCTCTTCGTGATCGATAGTCGTTACTCTATACGACAGTATAAATCTGTGCAGGGTGATGAAATAGACCAACAGAGTTACCCCCCCCACTCTTCTTTGAACCCTTCCTCCCAGCCACCCGCTACCGCGAGCCAGTCAAGCCAAGAAGGCCCTTGTTAAAGTAATGACGCGGAATTGGTGATGGCATGCTACACAAGAATCTGCTGCTTAAATTCCAATTGAAAATTTACTAAAACAACTGATGGCCTTGTGCCAAATTGAATTTAGGCTTTTCTTAATCTTTACTCTGTTTCCATTATGGGCAGAAGTTGTTAAAAGGGTGAAGAACAACGAAAGGTTCTTAGTTTGAAATTGAATGCTTCTTGTGTCCTTGTATCGACCGGGGATCTCGGAAGTGGAATTTACCTTTTTTTTTCTGTTCACATAGAAGAAAGAAAGAAGCTAAATGGAATACATCTGTTTTCTAATGTCTTCTGAAAACAACAAACCTATACATAGTATTTATTTTTTGGGACCATATGACCTTTAGGCACCCCTTTTTGATCTTGATTAAGAAAGGACATGTTTTTCATTTACACC
>CM042148.1:65316629-65376629 GCA_023376005.1 Doryteuthis pealeii
ACTTGTAAGTGAGAGAGAGAAACAATAACAAATAAAAAATTAAAAATTAAAAATTAAAAATTAAAAATAAAAAAATAAAAAAAACTACGCCATATAAAATAGACGGAAGGTTGCCAACACAAGTATATCTATCAATCCAACAAATATCTATTGTAATGTGTCGTTTTCCTTTTTGACTTCAGCTAGATACAAAAGTGATTGTTTTACCTATGCCTCAACATATTTACTGAAACACATTTCGTTGATATTGTTCATAATAATGAAGAAAGAAAGAAAAAAGTTAAAAAAAAAAACAAGAAAAAAAAAGTAAAAAAAAAAGAATGAAATGAAATTAACTTGGCTAGTCAGATTAATTATATCAGTGAGCGACCAATCTTGACATACTTATGCAACGAGGTATTTCTTGCTTTAATCTTATAGATAATTCTTTAAAAAGCTCTAATGAATTCTATGCTCTATTTTTAAAAGAAAAAGTTTCATTTCAATTTATTTTTTTCAAATATCCATTTTAAATCATTTCCTAAGCACAATATAAGTAATGTATCTATTAAAAATTTAAAAAAAGGCTCATTATATTTTGCTCGGTCAATAGCTAGACACAAGTCGGTGAAAAAAAAAGTGTGAGCCTTAACTCGTCGTCGTCTGGGTGTTGATGTTAGCTGGGGTTTGTTAGGGTGAAAAAAGTAATGGGAAAATAACAAATGAGAAGGGGACAATAAACAAGCATATAACAGATTTTGTCCTTACTCTTATTTTCTTAAAAGTCAGGAATTTATTTTAGATTTATATTTCTATTCTATTTTTATAGAATATTTACAATCAATGTTAAAATTCCTAAAAGTGTTTTTTTTTCAATTTTATGCATGCATTTCATGATGAAGAATGATAAATGAGAATAATAAGTGAGGATATATATATATATATATATATATATATATATATATATATATATATATATATATCACCACTTAGTGTTTCTATTGTTGATTTACAGTATTGACCGCATATTGAAAATAAATATGTATTAGGCATGTGTTTCCGATCTTCACTAGAATAAAACAATTATCGTCTGTTGATGTCAATTTCTGATCATCGAGTTATTCGTGAAAGAAATAGAGATACTAAAGAAATTACATCATAAATCATCACTTTTCTTTTTTGCCTCTCACTCATCATTCTTCAACAAACTGACGGATTTATTTCCATTTTAGTGCCCCCCCCACATATATATATATATATATATATATATATATATATATATATATATATATATATATATACGATGAGGAAATAATTCGGACAATATGTGAAGAAAATATTTTCAAAAAAATATAACAAACACAGGATGTTACGATCCGAGGAAAAGTTTTTATGTGTCTATACTTAAGTATTTCGGTATTAAACCATCATCAGGACACTGTTATAGAAATGTATGTCATATCTTTCTTAGCATTTCGTCTCGGCCTATTCACGTTCTGCATACGTCATCCTATGATCTTCATTTTCCATTTTTTCACATGCAATGATCACGTCATCAGCTTTCGTAAACAAACGCACATATAAAAATTAACCGTTAATAACATTATATTCACTCATTCACTATACACTTAACATTTTTCATTTTTCTCCCTCACATAAATTTCTATAACAGTGTCCTAATGATGGTTTAATACCGAAAATACTTAATACTTAAGTATAGGCACATAAAATTGTCTCCTCTGATCGTGTTTGTTATATTTTTGAAAATATTTTCCTCATATATATATATATATATATATATATATATATATATAATTGCTACTAATATTAACAGTTGTTGACTCTTACGTCTCTACATAAAAGAAAGTTATCAATCACTGAGATACAGTGCGAAAAATAAGTATTTTACCACCTGCTGATTTTCTGAGTTTGACACCTTACAAAAATCGGAATGTTATATAATTTTCAGGGTAGTGAAAGTGAAAGATAGAATATAGCGTCAAGTTGACTGTATAAACCGAAAGAAAAAAGATTTAGAATTAACAGTTTTATTACAACATTTGTGAGTTCTGTTTTTTGTGGGGTGCATTTTAAATAAATCTTTATTACCTCTTTTGCCAACTCCACTTTGGATTGCCTTTTTAAAAAGAGTTTTACGACCATTTCTATTGCTTCAATTGAAAGGGTTTTTGTTTGTTTATTTTAGCTATTTTTTCTTTCTTTCAATAAGGTAGGTATTTACCGGCACACCCCTTTTCATCACTCCTGTCCTTCATTGCTAAGTTTTTCTAATTTAACTATTTAGTTAAAATAGAAAGTAAAGAATAAGATTAGATATTTCTTCTTGTTAATGGATGCCTTTTAAGATTTATACCCAAGATTTTTGCTCATATATATTAAAATAAAACCAAACGATTAGAAATCAATAATACCAAGCACATATTTATTAAAATCAATTTTCCTCTGCATAGCTTGGAAAAAGTATGAGGCATCCAACGGGGACCGTACTCACTATTCAGTCGTAATGTATCTGCAAGACTAGCTGGCAAACCATTACACTAAATGGGCCACCCTTCCGTTCAATTAGATATGCGCAAACACTGACAAAACTGTCTTTTAACTGTAGACTGATTTGAATATCTAGGCTTCCGTTGGTTGTTTATTTTAGGAATGCAAATTACCCGATAATTATTGTTTTCCTCAATATTGGTTTCTTCTATAATATTTTCCTCTGGAAAAAATAAACCCTTAATTTACATGATTCAATCTAGTTTGCTTAAGGAATATTTTATGAAGCCAGAAAGTTCAGCTATCAAATGAAAATACTTTGCTTCACATCTGTTATTAATTTATTTACTGCTTATTACAAAACCAAGGTGAACATCCACTAAATGTGAGTAAAATGGAGGCGCGTGGTGTACTGGTTAGAGTCGTAGGAAATTGACTCGTCGACCGGCGTTCTAATCCTGAACGAGGCTGTTTGCATTTCACATACATATGGGCAATTAGTAGGGCTGTCTGGGATCTTAACCTTGGTTAGGTAACCCATCTAGGAAAAGGAAGACTTTGAATTAAATTCGGCGTAATAGATTGACCTTGCTTCACATTCTACTCGTGCGGAGGGGTTGGTAAATATATAAATGTGAGTAAAATACTCTTTTTTGTATTTCAGTTTATCTGTTTTTTTTGTTTTTTTTTGTTTTCTTTTCATTTTGTTTTGTTGTATTTCTGTATTTACCCACAAATGAGATGGGTGCGACACAACGGATATTGTTAGTTTATTAACAAACAGGTTTTTTGTACTTTTTGACACACCTTGTATACTGAAAAAAAATAACGTTCCATTCATTTTTTTTTTCAGAATTCAAGCTGTGTTAAAAAGTACCAAGTTTAAAATTGTATTTACCCAGATAGAAATGAAGACTGAATGGAACGTTATTTTTTTCAGAATACAAGGTGTGTTAAAAAGTACAAAAATATTTTTTGACACACCTTGTATATATATATATATATATATATATATATATATATATATATATGTGTGTGTGTGTGTGTGTGTGTGTGGTGCATCAGAAATACCTGAATTCTAAACCCATAGCAGCATTGATATTCTATTCGGAATTGCATCATTCTGATGTAACGTATGAAATGAGCACGATAAGCTCTCCCTGTAACAATTCTAGTGTCACATCCTGACCCTGGCGTAGGCTTAGGGCTAATATCTACTTTATACTTCCTATATTTTAAAGATTTCCTAGATAGAATATATTCAATATACCTTAGGACTATCAGAATATGCTCCCTCTGGGTGCAGCTATTTAAGTTTTAATGTAATAAAATATATTAAATTAGAAAGTCTAATGAAACTAAATAAGAATCCAGATAAACAGAGGGGGTATAATCAAAAAATAGAAAAACTTTGAAACTAACTCTTTCAACATTTTTCATCATTCCTGTCCTTCATTGCTACGTTTTTCTAATTTAACTATTTAGTTAAAATAGAAAGTAAAGAATAAGATTAGTTATTTCTTCTTGTTAATGGATGCCTTTTAAGATTTATACCCAAGATTTTTGCTCATATATATTAAAATAAAACCAAACGATTAGAAATCAATAATACCAAGCACATATTTATTAAAATCATTTTTTAAGATCAATATGCAAATTAACCTTCCCATTAATACTGTAAACCGCTATTTTGTTGTACATATAAATGCACGTGCATGTTATTAGTATGTAAATAAGGCAAACAGTATTAACTGTACCTCACATTAACAAGATATTGCAAAACTTTTGACTACTCACCATAGTATATAAGACTTGGTTCTCTTGGAAACTCGACCAAACAAGGAGATAAGAAAACTACTAATTCAAACCTTGGATTCCTTCAAGAACAAAAGTTTATTCCAAAATCGGACATCATTTTCTGAAGAACCTAATGTCTGAAAAATGGGTTTATATCCAGAGAAACTGAAATTAGCTAATTTTAATTTAAGTTTGTTTAATTTAAGTAATGATTAATTCTGAAGCCATCTAATTTAGAGGATAGTGTCGGCTAGCTAAGATAAATATTTTTTTACAGTTTAAAAACAGAAAATGTTGGCACAGGGGTTGGTTAATACATACTTCATATTAATTAGCGAATATCAGTTAACCTATGATTGAGATCTGATTTCCATACGTGGAAGATAGAATTGATAAATCCGGTGATATCATTAAAATATGAATTCACCCACATCTCCGCCACGGACAGAATGTGGCACAAGGTCAATTTTTAAGCAGATTTAAATTGTTTTGAGTTTAAACTTAGGCTCAATTAGTTACCTTACCAAAAGCCAAATAACATATTTCGATCTACTATTTACGTTTTAATTATGTTTAAATACCTAAAGATATTACAAAAGCATTTTTGTATGATGTTTATCAAAGATATGATACTTTTTAAAGTTATATATACAAATTTAAATAAGTATATTTTGGCAGCATTTTTTTTCTTTTAAACATGTTTTGTTGAACGAAACGGACAATTCTTATCTGACGAGTTTGTTTTTATTTAAATATATATAACATTATTATGAATCATAGTAATGATTAATGTTTTTATTTAATAAATATAAAACATCTCTATCATCATCATCATCATCATCATCATCACCGTCTCCATCTCTTTATGAGTTTTATCACGCCAGTAATAACTGATGCTCTTTTTCCAAGGATTCTTCAAAATATTCTTGACATATTTCTTTAACAGGTTAAACATAGGTTAAATATATACTTTCTTTTATGTCTATTACTGAGACTTGGGTGTGGGCGCCTCTGTTACGATTTTTGTGGTCATTTTAGTGTTATGGGTTGGTGATAGTCGCATTTGTTTTGCGCGGGAAGTACGAAAAGACAAGGAAAAATTGAATGGGAAGTCAATGGATAAGGTAGACAGAAAGTCTAGTATAACAAAATACTTCCTCTATACAAGCGGAAAATTGAACAAAGACACTGGAAAGGGAAGTAAGGACTTCCGGCTGAGGGACAAAGAGAAAGATTAAAATGCGTGGGCGGTCGTCAATACTTAAGCGGTCGTCAGTCAACCTAGAGTCAGACCCCAAAGAGACGGCGAACAGAGCGGACTGAGTGACCGCTGACACGGTCGATCGCTGCCAGCGAGCAGTGAGGCGCGCCCACCACCTTCCACCACACCAGCAGTAGTAGTTCCCATTGTCAACGCCGTCACCCACACACACCACGTACAGCCGAGATGAGAGAAATAAAGTCAAATCTCCTACTACATAGAGCATGCCTTGTGATTCATTTAAGCGACCACTAGATACATCGTCTAGGGGTTAGAAACGATCTCCGCTGTATCCCAGCGACAGTATATAACATGTATGATCTTGTGGCCCGAGTTGAGCGAAGAAGCGCTATGCAACATTAGGCTTCAAGTGGAGGCACTTTACAATGGAGATTCCTTGTATTAAGCAGAAGCTGATCCTTAGTGAAGAAACCTTTGGCTGTTCCTCGGTGTCCCTTAGCGTTGGGTAGAATCCTTTGATTGTTCATCGGCGTCCCTTAGTGTTGGGTAGAAGCTTTTGGCTGAGCAGAGTTCTTGGTTGCAGATACGTTCGCCCGTGGCAAATACGTGCAAATGAACGGCTTTCAAGATCGGCAAGGAAATAGTTAACTAACCACGTATTCGGGCTATTGATTGGCTGGCGTCAATCCACGCACCCACGCAGAGTTTATATGTTTAAGTGGTGGACCTCAGCACACCTTTTATCACAAAAAGTACTGTAATGTAGTTCCAAACTGTTGTAACTTAACAAAGGTTACTAAATGAGAAGTAACCAAACGGAGGTTGCAAATGAAATGGATTTTTATAACATTACCAAAATACAATACTCGCCAACGGCGTGAAGAAAGGTAACCCACTGTGCGTTGTATAAGACTACTCAGTCAGCATAATACTTTCGTTTATCTGAGGATTGGGATATACCTATTAATGTTCATAGGTAGGATACATAATAGAACCTCAGTTGCGCTATTACATTCACTTTCACAAAGGATGGCTTTGGCATTAAATAACCCATCAGAGTTGACATGCCATTAAATATAGACACCAAACCTCCCCGAGTCTTTGAAAGATTTCAGTGTAACAATGTTTTCAATTTACATGCCCACTAATTATTTGCCCTTGTCTTGTTTGGGATTTGTCAATTGGCCCTATGTCAAGTCCAAAGGTTCGTTAGGTCCCCTACTTCGTTCGCACTTCAACCGTCACCCAACATCTGCTGCCTGCCTTGAGGGCTTTTTGACAACAATAGCGCCAGCACCCTCGATAGGTCTCTTTGTGTAAACTTTTCCGTTTCTACTAATTATTATACAAAACTGCTTTCACCTTTGACATTTCATTTCGTTGCACGCGGCTTAACAGTTTTGCTCGTTCTGTCCGTTTCACTATTAACCCATATACTCTCCATTAATTCCACTTTCTGGACTCATTCTATCAACTTTCGATTGATTATTTCACTGAGCTGCCAACAACAAGTCAATGTTAAACATAACTGGCTCGCCTTGTCGGCTGGGGCTGTAGAATATACTGTCTGCACCACTTGTAAAATCCTACCAATAGTTGGAATTTTTTTGTATATATCTATTTACCAACCGCACGAGCAGGATGCGACACAAGGTCAATTTCTTAAGCGGAGTTC
Source organism: Doryteuthis pealeii (assembly GCA_023376005.1). Lineage (NCBI taxonomy): Eukaryota > Metazoa > Mollusca > Cephalopoda > Myopsida > Loliginidae > Doryteuthis > Doryteuthis pealeii. The sequence goes on from CM042148.1 coordinate 65,323,811, forward strand.
AACAGGTTTGAATTCAGAGTTTTCCTACTCTTAGACCGGTTGCCTAACCAAGGTCAAAGAGCCCAGTCTGCCTTACTATTTACCCATAGCTGGAAGGAGAATAGGATTCATATTAGGGCTAAGTGAAATGCAATTACCACGTCCAGGATTTGAACTTCCTACTTTTTTGGTATATAAGGTGTGCTACAATACGCCACTTAAATTTATAGACTAAGCGGGGTCCCGTGGCGTAAACCTCAACAGCAGGACTGCGTGGCTGGTTAACTACTTAATCACTGATACTGAGAGACGTCCATTTGCAATCATTGATGAAGGACTTACAATACTGAGGAGCACCAAGGAACAACCAAAGGATTCTTTACCAAGGATTTCTGCTGGACAAGCGCTCTTGCTTGAAGCCTTAAAGTATGGCCACTAAAATCGTAACACCAATAGAGTCACCTGTTGGCCGTGAGTGGCGACCCGTGACGCTTAAGGAAGGACTTCTAGTGGCTTAGCAGTTCATGACATTCAACACTCTACTTTGCCCTTTACTTAGTCTAGACGGGCGGTCAGTGAGGCCCCTTTTGATCAATCAACTGGTCACGCCAAGCCTTAGTACCTAAATGATTGTCCTAACCTTAATTCCCTCATGGTTAGCCCCAATCCTTTTTATCATATATGTGCTTGAAGGCGGTGGGTGAGAGTCTTAGCCTCCTGTGTATGACGTTAAACTTCTTCTAATGGTGAAGTTCCATTTCTTGAGCTCTGGGGAGTGTGGAATACCCGTTAATCGCCATTATTCCCATGCCCACTCAGATCCCATGCCCACAGATACAATTTTCGTACGCTTCTTTAGAGTAACGTCCATCCCAGACAATGGCCACAAGACAACTAATCAACAGCCGAGACAATAGTTTCTGGGCGTAATAATAATCTGATACAATCACGGATGATGCAATATTTTTCAAGGCCAAACTAAAATTATTACAATTATAAAATTATAATAATTAATTATAAATTTTTATAAATTATATAAATAATATGGTTATTTATAAATATTATTTATTTTGTATTTATTTATTTTATTCATTTATTTATTTATAAATAATAATATTATATTTATATAGCTATTAATAATGGAGATTGGCTTCCGGTTTTTGTCTGTAACAAAACTAACGTCACTGCTTACGTCACATTACCCAAAATCGTCATAACAGAATAAATATACTCAAAATTTGAACATGCAACATTAAACAGTCCTCATTGTTTTTTAAAACAAATTTTAAAAAATACATGACTGGTATGATATATCTATATATAGTTAGTTTTATTTTAATACATATTTAGAGTTTACATTTCAAATTGTTTTATTTTTAATCCTTTAATGAATTTGATGATTTTACTTACTTAGGGTACAAACTCGCTGACATTGAATTGTTTACTCCCACCCCTCAGGCAATATGTTTCAAAAATCTATTTTTACATCACCCGAAGGGTGTTTTTTATTTTGTACTAGTTAATATAATATATTTATAACATTATATTAAAAAAATAAGAAAATTATTTTATTTATTTATAAGTAATAATACTATAAATAATATAAATAAAACATAAAATAATCATAAATTATAATAATGTAATTATAACTATTATAAAATTATATGAACTTAATAAAAATATGTTCATATTGCTGCACACATATTGCAAGCGCCCTAAACTGAAAAAAAATAGAAATCGATTACATCCTGTCACTCCAGTGGATCTAAATCTGGTCGTAATGGGAAAGAAACGAAACTAAAGCGGTTGTATGTAAATAACCTTGTTAATCAATGACAGAATCGATGATAGAAATTTCAGGGATCATATTTTGAAAATGATTTTAGAAAAATGTTTGTAAACAAATCTAGCATGGATATAACAAAACGTCTTCGGTATAAAATAACCCAACAAGGGTTGACATCCAACCATTGAAGCAATCAACTAAACATTCTACTGCATAAACAGGGGATAGCTGGTATTCAGACCTTCTAGATTTTGGTGGTAAAATAGGTAAAAGTTATGTTAGAAAATAATGACATGCTTGTCTTTTTCTATAACTTTTTCGAGGTTTAGGTGTGATGATTCTCCCTGATTTAGAAACCGTGAGAGCCACTTATATATACTAGCAGATATATGCACCCTCTGGTTAAAACACTGTTTAAATTCAATGCTTCAAGAACAAAAGTTTATTCTAAAATCGAACATCATTTTCTGAAGAACCTAATATCCCAATAAGGTGTATATCCAGAGAAACTGAAATTAGCTATTTCTCTGAATGTTTGAGATGAGGCCTGATGATTAGTATTATATGTGTCATTTGGACTATTGTCCTCATCTTCATTGTTATCTGTACAACGTTTCGGCCGATATGCCCTCCGGCCTTCCTCAGGTATTTCTTGTCGAACTCGGGAACCTTCTTTTCGGACTCGGGAACTTTCTTGTCCTGGGCACTTGGCAATAAACCCAGCCCTGTCACTTTAAATAAAGGTGGCGGATGTTGTCTAGGAGAATTATCCCCTGCGGCCGAAACGACCTTACAGAGGGCCTGAAGGCCAGGGATATAAATCAGTCTGTTAATATCGAGCCCAGAAACACCGGTAATTCCGCTATGCAAGAACACGGATAATTTGTATAAGGAAAGTCTAATCACCGCTCAGTCCACCACCGCGACCAATTTTTCTTTTTCGGATGTTCTTGGGTTCGCGCCGGCCATTTTCTTCCCAGCATACGCAGCACAACAAGCGTTTTCTTTTTGATCAATGGGGACGCGCAGTCTCATCTGGGGTGGCCGGCAGTTCTTCCGACATTTCTCTTCCGCTTCACCCACTGACTATCACTCTTCATCATCGTCATCTCCTCCTCCTCCTCCTCCTCCTCCTCATCATCATCATCATCATCAGCAGCAGCAGCAGCAGCAACAGCAACAGCATGGATATCCATGCTGTCGTGCTGTCATCATGGATATCAATGGCAGTCTCTCATCAACCATCACAATCGGTCATGCTGGGCGTGCCCATGTGCAGATTTCCACAAGAGAATGTCACTTATGATTTCGTCCTTGCTTTTCTCGGAGGCCTTTTTTTCTCTTACTCGGATGGTTTGAGGGATTAGGGCAAGTGGCCGTACAGTTTCTTTCTTTTTCAGGGTGGTTTTTCCACGATATTTTCCATAAACGTAGTTGGTGGAGTGGCCTATTGTCGATATCAGTCGGACAGCGAGGCAACCTTTCTCCTTTTTATTAAGACCAAGAATATTGCTTTTTCTTGGGGTGGGGCGCTACACATACCATCAGCTTTCCACTTTACCGTACAGATCAGATTACCCAATATGTGCTACTCTAGCGATTGATCTATATTCAACCGGCCCCGTATATATTTTTTATATTTTCCATAATCAGCAGAATTTTTAAAAAAATAATAAAAGAATGTAAAGTAAATCAACGGCTCCGTTGTGAATAGAAAAAGATGTATAGTAAAATCCGAAATATGACGGCAGGTTTCGACCGCGAAATTTCCCGGCGACAGGTTTCTTTTATACTTCTATTCATCGGCTCGTTTTACTTTCAATTGAAATGAAATGAACTGCCATTGAGTATTTACGAGCAAGGGTACGTAAACTTTGACCTGGAATCAGGAGGCTATTTCGAGTGGAGATAGGCGAATCTGGCAATCGGCGTTATTCATTGATGCATTGTTTGCATTTTGTCTGTCTGTTCGTCACAACTGCATTGAATCGAACAAAATCTTATTTGCTCGATACTATCGATAATTGAACTCCTCAAGTTGCTACTTATTTTTGTTCTCTCTTTTATATTATCCTTCTAACTCTTTCTGCTTTCACCTTCCTCCTTTCTTTCTTCTTTTTTCTTTCTTTCTTTCTTTCTTTCTTTTGGTCTTTCTATTGTGACCCTTTGTTTCTTTCTTTTGGTATTTCTATGACCGTTCTTTTTTTTTTCTTTCTTTTTTTTATTACCGCTATTTCTTTTCTTTTTCTTTTTTTTATACTTTCAATAAACCTTCTTTTTCTATTTCTTTTTTTTTGTTTGTTGTTCAACTCCCACCCTATGTTTCTTTCTTTTGCTATTTCTATGACTGTTCTTTTTTTCTTTCTTATCAATTACTGCTTTTTCTTTCTTTTTCTTTTTATGCATTCTATAAACATTCTTTCTTTCTTTCTTTTGCTATTTCTATTGGTATTTCTATGACTGTCCCTTTTCCTTTCCTTCTTTTTTATTACCGCTCCGTCTTTTTTTTCCTTTTGATACTTTCAATAAACGCTCTTTCTTTCTTTTTTCTTTCTTTCTTTTGGGATTTTTATTAACACCCTTTTTGTCGTTTGGTATTTTTATAACTGTTCTTTTTCTTTCTTTTTTTTTCTACTATTTCTTTGTGTTTCTTTTTCTTTTTATACTTTCTATAAACTTACTTTCTTTATTTATTTTTTTTCTTTCATTTTTCTTTATTTCTTTCTATTATTTCTTTGTGTTTCTTTTTCTTTTTTATGCTTTCTATAAACTTACTTTCTTTATTTATTTTTTTTCTTTCATTTTTCTTTTTTCTTTCAAACTGTTCTACTTCCTATTAACGTTTTTATTTGTTCTATTTTGTCTGTTTGTTTTTCTTTCTTTCCTCTTTTGTGTTTATTTTTCTTTTGGTTTTAATATTCTTTCGTTCGTTCTTTCTTTCTTTCAATCTTTCTTTCTTTCTTTCTTTATTTCTTTCTTTCTTTCTTTCTTTCTTTCTTTATTTCAATTACTACTCGTTTTTATTGTTTGCTTATTTTTTTATTGCTTTTTTTTTGGTCTTTCAATTACAACTCTATCGTGCTTACTTTCATTCTTTCTTTTTTATTCTTATTTTGTTTTGGTATTTCTATTATCGATTTTTTTCTTTTTTCTTTTTTTTCTTCCTTTCTTTCTTTTACAGATCTTTCTTTCTTTCCATTTTTCTTTTCTCTTTCTCCCTTTCTTTCTTTCTTTGTTCTTTCAATGTTCAACTTTCTATCCTTTCTATAAATTTTCTTTCTGACTTATTATTCTTGTCTTGTCTTGTCTTTTTCTTCTTTCTTTCTTTCTTTCTTTCTTTCTTTCTCTTTCTTTCTTTCTTTTTATTTTCAATACATGCATGATATAACCGTTATTTCATTTTTTTTCTTTCTTAATTTCTTTCTTTTTTCTTTCTTTTTATTCTGTTTCATTTTTTAATCATTTTTCATAATTTTATATTTTCCATAAAAGTTTGTTGTATTTTTTATTCCTCTATCTTTGTTTCTTTGTTTCTTTTCTTATCTATTTCGTAAAGTATATCTTAATCTTTTTGTTTTACTCTGTAATTCCATTTACATCATTTTAAGCAAACTTATTTCCTTCTTCATTCATTCTTTCTTTTATTATTTCTCTTACTTCTCTCCTTTCTTTCATTATTTTTCAGAATTGTCTATCTTTTATAAAGGTTCTTAATTTTTTCTTTCTTTCTTCGTTGAATTCATGCTTTTATGTATGTATTCTTTCTAATAATCTTTCTTTTCCATTTCTGTTGATCTTTGTCTTTCAATTTTCCTTCTTCTACCCTTTCTTCTTTTTGTTATTATTAATCCAATTCATTCCTTCCTCTTATATCTCTTTCTATTTCAATGTTTCATACTCTTGTCTATTATTTCATCAGTTCTTTCTTTCCCTAATTTTCTTCCTATCACATATTCTTCGATTTCTATTCTTTAAAGTTGATTTTTCTTCTTATTTATCTTGTTTCCTTTCTTTTCTTTCTTTTTTTAAACTTTTTTCTTCCTTTCCTTCTTTTCCCAATCCTCCCTTTATTTTTTACTTTTATTTTTCATGCAATCGATTCATTTCTCTTTCATTTTTTCATTCTTCTCTTCATTTATTTATTACTTTTTTCTTTCTGTCCCATCGTTTTTCATCTAGTTCTCTTTCTCTAAATTTCAAATATTTTTCATTCGTCTTTTCATTTAATTATTACTTTTTTCTTTCTGTCCCAATGTTTTTCATCGACCTCTCTTTCTCAAAATTTCAAATATTTTTCATTCGTCTTTTCATTTATTACTTTTTTTCTTCTGCCCCATCGTTTTTCATCTAATTCTCTTTCTCAAAATGTCAAATATTTTTCATTCGTCTTTTCATTTATTTATTACTTTTTTCTTTCTGTCCCAAAATTTTTCATCTAGTTTTCTTTCTCAAATTTTCAAATATTTTTCATTCGTTTTTTCATTCATTTATTACTTTCTTTCTTTCTGTCTCAACTTTGTTCATTCCATCACCTATTCATCGAGTTCTCTTTCTTCAAATTTCAAAATATCTTTCTCTAACGTTTTTTTTACTCAATATTATTTCGTCTTTTATAAACTGCTTCCGGCCTGTTTATCTTTCATTATTTTCCTGTTTTTCTTCTTTCTTTCATGCCCCTTTCTTCATCCTCCTTCCTTCATCCTCTTTCCTTCATCCTCCTTCCTTCATCCTCCTTCTTTTATAACATTGTGCTGTTTTTCTTTGCCCTACTATCTGATAATACGTATTTTTCTTCCTTTCTTCCCTATTTCCATTTCTCCAAATTCTCATGCATTTCCTCTTCGTCTCAATTTACTTGTCGTGGGCAACTCGAGCTAATCATCACTGGATGTTTGACCGTTGCTGACCCTTCCATTATATCACAAGAAAAAGCTCTAACTGTCATCTCCTACGGGTAGGCCCGTATCCAAGCGAATCAGCCCTTATCTGTCAACCCATTTCAATCTTGAGGCCACTTTCTTTTGATATCTGGGGACCAGTTCATCACAATTCAACCTCTGCAAAACTCGTTTCCCATCACAAAACCGTCCGCCCTTCGCCGCCAACAAGTTACAGATCTTCCACAGAGTACACCGTCCTTACAGAAATATTTCCCCAGTCTTAAGAAAGGTATTAAACATGTGCAAAAGTTTCCGGCACTTTAGTTTAAGAACTAGAGTTTGAATACGGAGTTGAACAGTTCTGTCGCTGGGGTTTAGTTTAGCTCATTTGGTAGAGCGTTCAACTGGGAACCACAAGGTTCAAGGCTCGATACCGGCCCTCGCCAACATAGCGTATGAGTAGCACAGGGATCTGTGCGCGTAAGTGATGTTCGTCCTCTGTTCCAATCTCTAGCGTTAGTGAAAAGAGGATAGATTCCCTTGCTGTCTGGTTGATACCGACTTTAGCCCCCCCACACACACACCACACACACCGACGACTTTACTTACTTATATCCCGAAAAGTGTCAGCATTACATTCTTTACTGACAGCTGCACCCATTCTTTATCAGTGATTCAGTGTGTTTCCTCTTCACCCTCTTTATCTCTCTATCTCTCTATCTATCTATTCATCTATCTATCTTTGTATCTCTCTCTCTCTCTCTCTCTCTCTATCTATCTATCTATCTATCTATCTTTATTTATTTATTTCTATCTTTCTATCTATAAATCTATACACTCATTAGCTATACATATTCTTTCTCGTTTTTATCTGGATTTTAAAAATTAATTATATTTTTTATTGCAATTTCATTCACGTCTTTCCCTTTATTTATTTATGTAAGATTTTTGTCAGTGTCCTTGGATTTCTTTCATTTTTCTTCTTGGACTCTTACGTTTGAAGGGACCTTTTTGGATTCTGAAAAAAAACAAACAAACAAGAAAAAGGCTTAAAGAATTTCATCTAATTATAGTATCTATTTTTTAATAAAAAAGAAAGAAAAAGAATACAACAGTTGTAATTTTATTCAAATTTAGAAACAAGTACAAATCCTTTTTTCATTCATTTGTCTTATTGTCTTGTTTTAAAGATGTCGTTTCGTCTCAAGCTCTTCGTTGTTAAGGCATGTCTAACCTATCTGTAAACAGTTTGGATTAAAACGTGCTTCTTCATACTCATCACACATTCTTCTGTATATTTGACATGGTTTACCCAAATCAATCAACAAAATATGATGACAGTCTTATGTTCTAACGTGGCGCACTCTGTTTGATTTTGAATTATCTCAAAACAAATATTTCGGTGAAATAAAAATAACTTTTACTATAGAACAATTCCTAACAAGGCAAAGTTTGTATTTATGGGAAAGCAATTCTAAAAAATAAATTGATTTTGGCTTTTCAAGAAAAATATTATCTAAAGACGCATCTATTGAAAGACCCTCGTATATATATTTTTTCAGGCATGTGCTATTGAATAACACGGAGTACAATAGCACATACCTAAAAAAATAACTTGCTGCCAAAATAAACAACATTTAAACTATGTATATATATATACAGACACGTGTTTCAACTTATCAAGTCTCTTCAGTGTGGCTAGAGATTTTGTAAGCTACCTACAACCGGAATTGAAATTCGATCGATTGGATGTCAGGCGGCACATTAACCATTAGGCTGTCTTCACTTACAGTATGGGAAGGGGGTTTTAACTGTTTTAATACACACATCGCTTTGTGTGTAAAGGCTGTCACAGAGTGCTCCATTCCTTATAGAGAAGAGCGTTGCGTTTACGCTTGAGCTGGCGGCCGTCAGCGAGATCCCCCCAGAGTGCTCAACCCTAAGTGATGGGGAGCATGTCATCGGAAACGGACAAGATGACTAGTGTTTAAATCTGGGATGAGACTCTACTCAACCCGCTCGCCACGACTAGGATGTGACACAAAATCGGAAGTATGGAGATGCCAACGTTGATCGAAATCTTTATCCAGTTCTAATTGATCTTCCAGACTAGCTTGCAAACCACAATACCATAATCGGAGGCCCTACCCATTTGAAAGCTATGAATCCAACTCTTCTCCCTCTGGCTAAATTGTAGGGCAAACTGTGCTCTTTTTCATGGTATGTCCACCGGTCTATGAGAAGGAAAATTCTGAATTTAAATTTGTTAAACTGCGTTTAAAAGAAAATTGACCTTGTGTGATATTCTATCCGTTCGAATGAGTTAGGTAAATACATATATCAGTAGATTAGCATATATATATATTATATATATATATATATATATATATATATAAAGGCATTTGCTTTAATGATATTATTACATACAAGGTATGTCAGAAAAATCCCAGGACTGGTGTCACAAAAATTAATTTCAAACTACAAGTTATCCCCTGCAAAGTAATCCCCCCTGTAGTATAATGCATTTTCCCATCCTCTCTGTCACGCTTTCATGCAATGATTCTTCGGGGATTCTCCGTAGCCCTGTCCTCGCGGCCTTATTGATGTTGTGCACATCTTCAAAACGGGTTCCTGTGATGACCCTTTTGAGCTTGGGGAAGAGGAAAAAATCATATGGAGCCAGGTCGTGCGAGTAGAGTGGTTGCTCCAGCTCAGCGATGTTCCTCTTGTAAGGAACTCTCGGATACTCAGGGCAGTGTGGGTAGGAGCATTGTCATGGTGAAGCACCCACGAGTTGTCCTGTCACATCACTCGCCTTTTCTCGCGCACTGAACGAAGTAAACGCCGCAGTATGTCTTTGCAGACATGCTGGTTAAACATCTGACCCTGTAGCAAGAACTCGTAGTAGACGATGCCCCTCACATCGAAGAATGCGGTCAACTTGGAACTTTTCTGACATACCTCATAATTGTATCTTTTTTTAAATTATTGTTGAAGTAATTTCCACCGTAATTATTCATTTTTATTAGTGTTTTCTCTCATTTTTAACTTTTTGCCTACTTTAATACATTCTTAGTAGCTCTCGAACCACTACGACCCAACCGTAAGCCGCTGATGGTTAGTTTATAATAATTAAGCAGAAGGACTCAGATTAAAATAATATGACTTTATAAAAAAAAAACTGGCACGAAAAAGGATAACAATGTATCACAATAGATTACAAGAAACAGCTGAAGAAGATCGGAGTGTTCATCGGCTGAAACGTTGTGTATTGTGTATTTCATAATAAAGATTATGACAACAACAGTCCAAAAAATCAAAATAATACAAAGACACAGCATACTGAAAAGAATTTGCGTAGGCATTGTATGTTTTCTTATAATGTTACAAGATATTTACGTTGTAAGTGTATGATTGTCTCAATAGCTAATCTTTCTTTGTCATAGACACTGAAAAATATGATTTCTGTCTGTGTGGAAAAGACATTAAAAAAACACATTTCGAAAGTAAAAGCTGGATTGCAACACTGGACACCGACATTTACAGCCTCATGTCTAAGCTCTTGATTTAATGGACTGGTCAAAATCTGTGCTGTTTCCTGTCCTCACAACCCACGACCCTCAACCCGGGACCCACACTCACAAATACAAATGTCCAACGTAACTTCCAATATGATATATTATTTCCAAATGACAATTCCTGAAAACTAAGCACAGAGACCCTTACCCCGCAACCCGCCGTACGCTGCCTAAGTTTAGCCATGGTATATTCACTGACCCCAAATTCTTTACTGCCAAAAGAGAGTACAAAGATCATACTTCTGGGTCGGTGGTTTGGAGAGCTGTGGGTGTGGCTCGGGATGAATGTTTTTCAAAGTTGTGTATCATTTTTCGTGCTTGATTTCTTCCTTGAGATATATCCAAAGAAGATCAAAAACAATGGGAAAAACCAGCGGATATATGTTCAATATGGCTCTCACGAGGGGTAATAAAACTTTATTAGTGGCGGCGTGACCTCTGGTGGTGGACGGTGCTTGGTGGGTAAGAGGGGAAGCTTCCTGTTTGACTCATTTTAACACGCAAACAGCCAAACCTCTGTACACACTGAGAATGAACGTTTCCAAGATTTATCATAGTAAGGCGGAAACTTATTACAAAAATTAATACTAGGGAATCTTTTTCCTAGTATTTTTCATAATTAATTCTAGTTGCTTTCTCTCGCAACTCACTCGGTCAATCAGTTATTATAGTCCACATAACATTGGGTATATATATATATATATATATATATATATATATATAATATATTTGTTAATGTATAAGTAGTAGCTTACCGGTGGGTATGAGTACGATCGTTGGAAGCGCACAGTATCCAGGGGTTAGGATTGAGAAAAAACAAATACAAAGTGCTCAATACAATGTAGAGCAAAAATTTATTTAAACAATGGAAAGGAGTAACGTACTCGAGTTTCATCGATTGATTCTTCAGGGTTACTTTAAATTAATCGAGTTTTCGATTAATCTTAGTTGGTATAATACATGCCCGTTGGAATGGGATTTATCCTTAATAGACGAACGCTTATTCGTCTATTAAGGATAAATCCCATTCCAACCGGCATGTATTATACCAACTAAGATTAATCGAAAACTCGATTAATTTAACTGATGTAACCCTGAAGAATCAATCGATGAAACTCGAGTAGGTTACTCCTTTCCATTGTTAATATATATATATATATATATATATATAATCCAAAAGTCCAGAGAAGAAATCTTCCTTACGACACAAGAGTTTTATTTAAAAAACCTGTCGCAGTTTGAGAGCTCAATGTGTGCTCTTAATGTTAGAGTCGCAGAGCAAATATATGAGTAAAGAAATGACAAAAGACTTAGAGATTTAGCTTTATAGCCTATAGCTCCCTGAAATAGACTATAATGCTAAATCTCCAAGTCTTTTGTTATTTCTTTACTTTTTTATATATATATATATATATATATAATATATATATATATATATTATATATATATATAAACTATAGCGTGGGATTGGCACTGTTTCAGCTTTTACTGGACCGGTGTGTCAAAGTGCAGTATTATTGGGAGAGTGCTCAATATAAAAAATAGAGCTATTATATAAATGATAAAAATGAATTTATAAAGGTTTATATATATTTAATGCCATAGGCCTAGTCACGACCATTTGGTTTCATTTAGTCGTGTCTATTCATATGTCATTAAATATATAGAACCTTTATATATTTATTTATAATATATTATATATATATATATATATATATATATATAATAGATAGAATCTTAATTTATTACTGTTACTTTGTTACTCTGCTGCTGATGGTATTTTTCGTCTAGGCTGCTTCTTGACTCTATCTCGTCGTACGCCATTTTCTCTGGACATTCTCTCTGCTGTTTTTTTTCTTCTTTGCTAATTCTTATTCTGGGCTGAACATTGCTTTTTTCTTTCTTTCTTTAAAAAACACAACAAGATTTGGGTTTGCTTGATCAAGCTTTATTTTTTCCTAGCCCATATTAGTTGCGTTCGCTGTGGATGATGATGGGTGAGACGACCCGGGAGAGATGACAATCACGTCTGCTCTTATTCCAAATCGGGTCAAATCTAACTCTAATCTATCCTCACGTGTCTGTCATGGCGCGTTTTCAAGGGATCAAAAGGTTATAACCGTCACTGGTAATTTTCCAAAATCAACAGACCCTCATTCAAATATTCCTGGCTACAGGTCTGTTCACAACTCATGACCTCTCATGAAGTGTAACACATCAAACTACGATAGCGAGAATAAAAATCCAACGGTCCGGGTGAGTTGCGGGGAAATGCAATTAAAAACAAAATAGAATTCTGGTGAAAATTAATCATAATAATTGTCGACAACAGTAGCATAGTGACTGACGACTTCTATGATGATCGTCTGGTGGATGAGGTAAAACATAAGGACAGAACTCTCCTCAAATATAGAATCCTTTATTGGCCGTGTTTGGTGATCCGAGATGCTTAAGGGTGGAATCCTGAAGGCTGAGCAGTCCATGACATGCAACGTTTTACTTTGATCCTTACTTAGAATAGACGAGCAATTGGAGAGCCCCACTCTAATTAATTGGCTGGTCACTTCAATCCCTAGCACCTATATGATTGTCCCAACCCTTTATTCTTATTGCAAACCCCCAATAATTTTTATCATATGTGCTAGAATGCTGTGACTGGGGGTCTTAGTGTCCTGGGTATAACGTTAAACTGCATATAATAGTGAGGTTTCAATTCTGGATTTCTGGGGAATGTGGAATACCCGTTATTTACCGTTACTCCCAGATCTACTCGGACCCGGAGTGGTTGTACCTGTTAGGGTCAAATCTATGGTGTAAGTACATTAAAATGACTTTAGAATGTGTTTTAAAAAGATTTAAAAATGGAATACCCAACAAGTGTAATATATTGCCTGTTCGACCAGTTCGCATCCGGGAGCCAGGTGCATATGACTGGCGCGTGGGCAAAGGAAATGTGTGGGTGGCAAACACGAGCCTGAAAACAAAACCAGGATAGTGCCTTGAATGCATTGAACCGACCTTTGACATCCGGAAAATGCAGGTGTAAATTGACACTGTGTAGTTACAGAAAATGTGTAGGTATAGCACAATAACCAATAAAATCAAGCTGCGTGGCGAGGAGTTGTGTCTACAGGAAAACTGCGTGGGTGTCACCATCAACGAGGCGTGAGCCTGTTGAGGTAAAGAATTATAAAAAAGACCCTTAGAAATCTGGGTTGGGCAGATCGAGATCGATCGAAGTCAGAACACCCGAAAGCTCCTGTGTATGTGCATCCTCTGCCGACGACTCTCAGTTTACACACAATCGAAGAATAAACATATAACTTTATATTTTTATATATACATGTTTTCCGTGTTTTTGTCGGGTCCAGTGACGGCATATAACACACGAATCAATAAAACAATCGCCTTCGTCATAAAATAACGCAAGATTTGACCAGCCAAAAATCCAACTAACCAACCAACCAACCAAAATGTTTTATCCCTATTTAGTATTTGTCGTATTTCTATCAATCTATTCAGCAAATACAAGTTCTGTAGTCTGACATACATTTAATCCGATCAACATTTGATCAAATGTTTCTTTCCAGTTTCAATGTGTTTTGATTAACTCTTTCTCTTGATACAAGTCCTATAATCCGGTCCTCTCTTAATCAAAACGTTCAATTTACACTAAGTATGTTGTATTTTTTTCTATCAATCAATTCTACAGTTACAGTTACTGAAGACCGATCTTATTTTATTTCTACCACCATTTAAAAAAAGTTTTATTCATCCATCCATCCATACATGCATACATATATAAAAGGCAGTTGTGTGTATATGTATGTCCGGAGGAAACTTCGTAAAATTAACGACAAAGTAAATATATATATATACACATTAAATATCACCAGGGCTTGGTTTTTGAGCAAAAATAATAGAGATTTGATTTATATTTGTGAAGATAATTAAAAAACATAATTTAAATGATAACAGCGTGGAATTTCTTTTTTCATTTAATATTTTAGATAGTAGACATTAACATTTCTTTTCAGAGTAGCTGGATCAATGCAAGGTCTATTTTTTTACATAGGGATTTAAATGGGTTATCCAACGAGGATTCAACTCACGATTCAGTAATAATGGATCTGCGGGACTAACTTTAAAAAATCCCCCTCTACCCAGGTGACGCCGGGTAGCCGCTGCTAGTTACATATAATGGAAAGTATCTCTTTAAATTATTAAACATTACTTCAATTCAATAAACCTTAAAATGTCTTCATCAAATTTACAATTTGTCTCCGCCCTGTCGGCTGGGGCGTTGGAATGCACCGACTGCAACTCTGTAGAGGGGTAAGACTCCCCAATGGGGCCACCTGTTGGCCGTGGGTGGCGACCTGTGATGCTTAAGGATAGAGCCCAGGTGGATGAGCAGTTCATGACTTGCAAAACTCCACTTTAGTCCTATCTTGGGCTAGACGGGCGGTCGGAGAGGCCCCTTCCGATCAATCGGCTGGTCACGTCAAGCCCTAGCAACTATATGATTGTCCCAACCCTATTGCCCTTATGGCAAGCTCCAGACATTTTTTATCATATGGGTGCTAGAAGGCGGTGGCTGCGGGTCTACATGTCCTGGGAATGACGTTAAACTCTATCTGATGGTGAGGTTCCAGTTTTGGAGGTTTGGGGAATGTGGAGCACCCCTTCATCACCATTGCTCCCTGGTCCACTCTGACCCGGAGTGGTAGTACCTGTTAGGGTTCCATCTATGGGTTAAATAGAAAAATGTATTTTTTTAAAAATTGTATTATCCATTAAGAATTGATTTATTTCAAAACTTTATCGGCATTAAATGACCCACTGAGGTTGATATGCCGTAAAACAAAACAAACAAACAAACAAAACAATATACAAGTGAACAATGGAGTTTCAGACAGGGAAAAATCCCTTCAAGCCTTTCAATAAAGGCGAAACAGGTAAAAGAACTCATGGTATTTCATTGTCATTCATTGTCATTGCAGTCTAGGAAGATTATAATATAGTTCTTGTGCCCCTGAAGTTAAAGCGCCCCCTGTGGCTGTGAAGTCCAATGTTCGAAAACTATTCACGACCACAGATGTCACATATAAAGGCTATCCCTAAAGATGTTGATGTGCCGGTGCTTTGTTTCCTTGTAGAAGAACAATAACAAGTAGAGTTTATTGCCTAAGCATGGATACCAGAGGTAGAATAGAGAACAACATAGAAAAATGTAAAGAACGCATACGTATGTGTATAGAAGAAAAGTCCTAATGGGATAAGTGTGTTTTATAAGTAACGACTTGGTACTGTTGCTAATAGAGCAAAATATAACACTTACATGTAGACCATGTTATCGCGTGTCATGTGACACGGAATTGGGAGCTCAGCTGTCCGATTGTAACGTAATTGAACTGCTTAGAGAAAAATTAAATTGAACGAAAAAATAAAACGGGAATCTAATTTCTGGATAAAGAAAAAGAATAGAAAAGAGAAAGAAAAGAGGTTTTAGCAGACAAAGACAACTGACTCTTAAGTGAGTCAGGTCAGAGCACTCGTTTTAGGTTAGCCAGTCACAGGTGAATGATTACGAGTAATTAGGCCAACGCATTTTCTGGGCGAGTGAAGAATTTTCGACAGTATTCCAAAATACGGGAATCGGAAACAGATGTTCCTCCCTCCGACATCGCGGGCGGGAGTAAGGGGGTGACTTGGGTCGGAAGACAGTAGAAGACTAGCGGTCGACGGGCAGTGAAATCTGTTGAAGGTTGTGTTTCAAGGGAAGTCGAGCTAAGATCGAGCTCGGATGTGCAGAAATGTTTAATAGAAAAAGATAGCTGAAAATACCTCGAATAGTATGCTGACATTTGCGTTGACCTGAAGTGTATTTCACTAGATGGTACTGCCACCTAGTACAGCTTTTTTCTTTTCGCCCACATCATAACTCTATCCGTATCAATTGTCCCAAATCTCTCTCTCTCCCCCTCTCTCCCTCTCTCTCTCTCTCTCTCTCTCTCTCTCACTGTCTGTCTCTCTCTCTGTCTGTCTGTCTCTCTCTCTCTCTCTCTCTCTCTCTCTCTCTCTCTCTCTCTCTCTACCGGACAACTCACGGTAGCTAACCAGTAATAAAACTTTATGCAAGAGTCAAATATTCTACTGTGTTCGTGTGTTGTTTTTTTCCCATGTCAACCTTCGTGCCCTCCAACATATGCCTGAGAGACCACGTAGCATCAAATGTCCTGCTAGCCACAGGAAAAGCAACTGGTGCTTGTTTCTCTCTCGAGGATACAACGTGAAACAGGGGACCTTTGGCATTCGTCCCTTAATTTTTTGGGAAGGCTGCTTGCAATGCCACCTACCACCTAACGGAATAAACGTGGTAAGTAAGGGATGTAATTCCTACATCCTCGTTTCTTTCTTTTATTTTTAAAAAGTTTAACCGAATCAGCAAAGCGGTGGCAGATCATTGAAGAATCCTTTGCGTTAGATTTTATCATCATGTCGCGCAATTAGCACTGATGTCTATGACAATCTCACGTCAACCTTCTCTATCATTCATTGTCCCAGGGAGGTCCTTTGCGCAGCATTCAGTATCCGTTCAGAGTTGCTCAATGTAGGTCCTTGCTGCGCGGCCCACATTAGCATGTCCATGTGTTTGATTCTACAGGAGAACGTCGCTTATGAATTCGTCCTTGCTCCCCCAGCAGTGTCTAGCATGTCTTGTCCGTCGCATTCGAATGGTTTGTGAGATAGGGGGTAGGTGGCCGTATAGCTGCTTCCGTGTGGGATGCTGTTTTAAAAGAATTGGGTTTTATAAGCAGAAGAAATCTCTATTGGAAACAATTCTATCTAGAATATCTGTTAAAACGCCAAATAAACAAAAGTAATAGCAAGAAAGAAAATATAAATAAAATAGTAATTGTTGAATATAGTTTATATCTTACATAAGAAGCTGGCCATTTTCAATCGATCAGAATAAATTCCGTCTTAGTTTGTCTTGCAATCTAAAGCCAAAACACTTGATTGGCAGGCAACTAGGCAAAATGGTTTATTACTTTCCCTCTCGGCAAAAGAAAAAAGAAAGCAAATAAAATACAACAAATAAAAAAAAACAATACAAAAACAAAATAAAACTCTTTCAGCAGAAGAAAAGTCAAGTAGTATTCTTGCTTTTCATTAGTTAAAATGTACTGTGCATCAAACTGGGTTATTTTTGTTGTTGTTGTTGTTGTTGTTGATGTTGTTGTTGTTGTTGTAGTCTCCCTTGTTGAAGGGAGGCACTTAAAAGGTTGACTGACTCTTAAAATGCAAACGATGTTTATTGTCTCGATTCTTTGGTTGTCGTCGTTCCGTTTTTTCTTGTTTGTTCCATTCTTTCGTTCTTTCTTTATTCCGTTTTTTCTTTACCTATTTATTAATTACAGTCATTGATTCTTATTTGCTTTCCATCTTTCCTTCTTCCTTTCTTTCTTTCGTTCTTTCTTTCTTTCGTTCTCTCTTTCGTCCGTTCTTTCATTCTTTCTCTCTTTCTTTCTTTCTTTACCTATTTATTAATTACAGTCATTGATCCTTACCTTTTCCCTTCTTTCTTCCTTTCTTTATTTCGTTCTTTCGTTTTTTCATTCGTTCGTTCGTTCTTTTTCTTTCGTTCTTTCTTTCTTTCTTTCTTTTATTATTGCTTTATTCATTCATTTCGGTTTATTTTCTTTCTTTTTACTTTTTTTCGTTCTTTCCTTTTTTTATTTCATTCGTTCTTTCTTTCTTTTATTCTTTCTTTAACTATTTCTTTTATTTCATTTGTTCTTTCTTTTGTTTTCTTTCATTCTTTCTATATTTCTTTCGTTTGTTCTTTTTTCTTTCGTTCAGTCTATTTATCTTTCTATATTCTTTTCGTTCAATATTTCCTTCTTTCGTTCATTCTTTTGTTCATTCTTTCTTTCTTTCTTTCTTTCTTTCTGTTGGTCTTTCTTCTTTCCTTTCTTTTTCTTTATTATCGATATTTCTTTATTTTTGTATTCCCATTACTGCTCTTTCTTTCTTTCTTTTTGTCTTTCTTTCTTTCTTTCTTTCTTTCAATGTTTTGTTCAATGTTTCGTTCTTTCTTTCTTTCTTTTGTTGGTTCGTTTGTTTAATGTTTCTTTATTTCTTTCTACATGGCTTTATTTTAATCTATTTTCCTTTTGTACATTGTTTAACGAATAATTCGAAGTTGATATGCGGATATTTATATTGTTTGCTGGATACAATGGCAGCTAATCGATATCCCAAATCGCCAACTGCTAAACAACAAAACATTTTGCAGATGTTGGCACTTTGAGTTGAAGGAGTGATTACAGATTTATATCCAGGATTCTTCATGTCTACATTATGTAACAACGGACACTTTAAAGTTAGAATTTGGTTTGGTTTGGTTTGTTTTGTTTTACGGCATATCAAGCTCGGTGGGTCATTTGATGCCGAGTTTTGAAATAAATTCATTAATGGATTCTCGACCTTTTTTATAAACACGTTTTACTATTTAAGTCATAGATGGGACTGTAACGAGTACTACCACTCCGGGTCCGAGTGGACGTGGGAGCAATGGTGATGAAGGGGTGCTCTACATTCCAGAACTGGAACCTCACTATCAAATAGAGTTTAGCGTCATTCCCAGGACATGGAAACCCTCAGACACCGCCTTCTTATTTTGGAATTCTTAATGTGACAATGCGATATACCATATATATATTTACCAACTCCTCCGCACGAGCAGGATACGGCACAAGGTCAATTTCTTAAGCGGAGTTCAACAGGTTTGAATTCAGAGTTTTCCTTCTCCTAGACTGGTTACCTAGTCATGGTTAAAGAGTCCAGTCTGCCCTGCTATTTATCCATAACTGGAGGGAGAGTAGGATTCATACCTTTCCCAAGGGTATTAGCGCTAAGTGAAATGCAATTACCACGTCCAGGATTTGAACTCGGAGCGACGAGTCCATTTCCCATGACTTTAACCATTACACCACGCGCTTCCTACTGCGATATACCATATACGCAGGAGTAGACAAAATTCATTGAAAATGCAAAATATGTTTAATGGTTCTGTTAAACAATGCAGAAAAATTGTTTCTCATGTCTTAGAGCCGGGCGGTTCTCAATTAAGGGCCATATTTCGGTGACGAGACTGAAAGGCAGCCCTATGAACAAGCGGATTCCCAGCCCCCACAAACAAAGCGCGTCAGGATATGTTTGTCCTATGCGAGGGGGAAGAGTGTGACGAGCGGCTACGGATACTCGAACTCGCTACCTCCTCGTAGCTGAGGTGTTGTTAGTAGAGACCCAAATAAAGTATATCCGAATTTGCATAAGTGCAGCCTGTTGCAGATTGACTGTTTGTTTTGCACAGGAAGTCGAAAAGACAAAGGAAAATTGAACTGAGAAGACAATGTCTAGGGTAGACAGAGGGTCTGGTGTGACAAAGGACTCATCTGGACAAACGCGAATTTGAACAAAGAGAAAGGACTTCCGGTCAAGGAACAAAAGAATGTGTGGGCGGTCGTCAATACTTAAGCGGTCATCGAGGAGACCCCAGAGAGACAGCGAAGAAAGCACAAGGTGTCTGACCGTCGACACGGTCGAGCGGGCAGTGATGCTCACCCACCCCGTTCACCCCCCGATCGCCAGCCTGCAACATTCGTAGCGCCGTTGTCCAGCTCGTCCACCCACACGCACACTCGCCACGAGAAAATAAATAAACGTTAAAAGTCTTACTACTACATATGTCTACGTGTGAATCCTTATACTCCATTACTAACACATACGACCCAGCAACAGTATATAACATGTACGATTTTGTGGCCTGAGTAGAGCCCTATGCAACACAGCCGAACAAGCAGAAATAAAGAAGGACTATCGCTGACAGGGCGAGTAAGGAAGAAAGTGTCTCGACGGCAAGTGAGAGTGGCGTGTTCGGTTGGAAAAGGAATTGCATTTCGTTTACTGGAGATTGATATTACCTTGAATTTTTGGACCCTTTCAAAAGAATTTCCTCTGGAGACTATATGTAACGTAGCGTATTCATTTTGAAAGGAGTAATGACGTGTCAATAATGATAGTAAAATACTTATCTCTATTCCTGTTTTACTTCTCGAGGCTGGAATCTGGTTGTTGGATCTGATGTTGAGTTGGCTGGCATCCTTGCTCTTCTGAGTCTGAAACAACTTGGGATTTCCTTAAGGATATATTGCTTTGTTAATATATCATCATCATCATCATCATGTCACGCAATTTGCAGGGATATCCATGACGAGCTCTCGCCAACCTTCCCTATCATTCATAGACTCTGGGACCCTCTCCGCACAGCAGCCAGCATCCTTACATAGTTGGTCGATATAGGTCCTGGCTGGGCGGCCCACATTAGCATGTCCATGTGTTGGCCTCCACAGTAGTACGTCGCTTACGAGCTCATCTTTGCTTCTCCAGCAGTGTCCTGCATGCCTAGCCCTCCTTACTCATATGATTTGTGAGATGGGAGGTAAGTGGCCATACAGTTGCTTCTTTGTGGGATGCTGTTTCCACGACTTATTCAGGACCGCTTGCAGCATTCTTGTGCAGCTCCCATCCAGCTTATTCTGGTTGGTACCACCTGTTAATATATAGTTCTTAATAATAACACAAAACGTTCTTTTTTCTTATTTTATCCCCAAGTCTAAATTCCTTGGGTGACAGACACGCATCTTACATCTCATACTGCCAATGCTTCGTTCCCAACTGATCTTTCCTCCCTCGCCCTTTCTCTTACTCTCCTCACTCCCTTGTCCTAACTAAATTCATTTTGTCAAAAACGGATTTTAGGCCAATTTTGGGTATACCTAAATTATTAGGTATACCCCAAAATCGTCTGCTAATGTTTTTTTCAAAAACGAATTAAAATTAATTAAATCGATTATTTAAGGTCAAACTTTTGTCTAATTCGATTAGTAACATCATTAAAAAAAAGAAAAATATTATTACATATGCAATTTATTTTTAATACATTTTTAACATTAAAATTCATTCAAATTGTGGCGAACAAGTTGCATTGAATTTATTTTGAATTATCATGTTCAATAATTTTTTAAAAATATTCCTAAACATTTCTTTTTAGAAATAAGTAAAACGTTACTTTAAATACATATTTATTAAATATTACTGAAATTAGTTATACGTTGTTCAGGTTTAATCAAAATTAAACAGTTATTCAAATATTAACATCCACCTAGAGTCCTAACTAATCAGAATTCGACAAATGGCCTCGTGTTTCGTCACCAAAATCTTTCCATATTAAATTCAGGTAATCTATTGAATTTCTGGCTTTTTTCATCCTATTACACTACACATATAACATATTCTTGGGTTCAAGTAAGCAAAAATACTTAATCATAAAATTGGAGGAGATGCGTGATATGATAGTTACCGCTGTAGTTACCTTAAAGGATTTTCCTACAAAATTCAAGTTACCTTAATGGCTTTTCGTAGTCATATTTGCCGCAGTAAGACGAGGTCTGAGGAATTTGACGCGGATCATTTGTTATATAGCCATTGCGGTTACATAAACACGACTTCTTATGTGATAGTGAGAGAAGCTTTTTGAGAGAGACAGATACAGAGATAGTGACGTGTGACTTACTTACATTTCTTCTTTCTTTCGGCCATCGTGATCGTCTACTGATTCCTCTTTACTTCTTTCTATCTTCTCTGGTCAGTGTTCTGTCGTCTCGATTCTAGCTGGGCTTCAAATAACTTCGTAGATCTTTTAAAGTCATGTAATAACTAACAAGACTTGTATTACTTTGATCAAAGCTTTCTAACCTAACTAAGGACTTCTTTTCATTCACCGCGCGAACAGAGTTCAACCCCGCAGTCATACCTCTGCACTACATCACATTTTGGCTGAAACTGAAAACCTAAGTAGTCAAATCACGTGACGTGCGAGATTTCCGCTTTTGCCAACGGTCTGTATTTTCCCATGGAAACTGCCGTCTACGTTTTGATTTGAAGGTCACTGGACCCTTATTCTACAGGTGTTTGTCCATAATCTATGCTGCCACATACAGATCTACGAAGTTATTTGAAGCCCAGCTAGAATCGAGACGACAGAACACTGACCAGAGAAGATAGAAAGAAGTAAAGAGGAATCAGTAGACGATCACGATGGCCGAAAGAAAGAAGAAATGTAAGTAAGTCACACGTCACTATCTCTGTATCTGTCTCTCTCAAAAAGCTTCTCTCACTATCACATAAGAAGTCGTGTTTATGTAACCGCAATGGCTATATAACAAATGATCCGCGTCAAATTCCTCAGACCTCGTCTTACTGCGGCAAATGTGACTACGAAAAGCCATTAAGGTAACTTGAATTTTGTAGGAAAATCCTTTAAGGTAACTACAGCGGTAACTATCATATCACGTAGAGTATCATTCCGAAAACTTCATATCATTAAACTGTGGCATGCAATGGAAAAGTATACTGGAAATACTTGGTTCATTCTTCCTTTCAGTTTGTCTTTGATCTTTATTTTTATCCCATCGGTGAATGTTTCTGCTGGTTTTACTTTGCCGATGTTTTTTGAATAAAGTAATTAAATCGGTCTGCTTCTCATATCTGTACTTCGAAAGAAGTAGACTCGGTCATGAAGGCGAAAAACAACTTAAATATAAAAATAAAAGCAGGTTACTAAATCAGAATGTCGCAAAAAAGATATTAGATTACGTATAAAATGTATTGCATTTCACGGAAATACCCGAAATATTTTAGACGTACTTCGGGAGTTTCCGTAATATAATGTTATTTACACGTAAAATGCGATTCTAATATATTATATCTTGCGCGCTATTCTGCATTTGTTCAAAAATCAGTAATGTAATTTGATATTCAACTTTTAACTATATTTAAATTCTTTTCTTTTTTTTAAGTATGTGTCATTTTTTTTTACTAGAATAATTTGATATTCGATCGGCTAAACTTTGTCGGTTAGACCAGTGGTTCTCGACACCCTTTTTTATTGATTCATATTTTACTCATAGCCATTTCATGTTTCAAAATCCTATTGCCTTTATATATATATATATATATATATATATATATATATATATATAATATATTGTGTGTGGTGTGGTGTTGTCTGTGTGTGTGTGTGTGTGTGTGTGTGTGTCTGTGTGGTTTACTAACCCCTCTGCAGGAGCAGGATGTGACACAAGGTCAATTTCTTAAGCGGGTTTAATACGTGCGAATTTGGAGTATTCCTTCTCCTAGTCTGGTTGTCTAAGCGATATTAAAGAGCACAGTCTACTCCACTATTTGCTCATAGCTGGAGAGAGAGAGAGAGTATGGATGCATACATTTTCCAATCTCTATGTGTCGGTCGGACACTGATCTTGTTGTCATTGTTCCTTATATACGGTATCGACTTCCTTTTTCCTTTAACAGTTCAGCGAAGAAAATTATTCAGTTCTGGTCAGCAAAGCGAGGCATTTGTTTATATGATGAGAATTCACGAGGAAGATTTTTTCCAGTTTCTTTCAAATATGTTTATTTTCATTTATCTTATTTATCTATCTATTTATTTATTTATTTATTTATTAAAGCCTAGCATAGTTATTTACCATACATATCATACATTTGGCTCAAAGTAACAAGTATGGGACACCCAGTTAAAATCAGGTTCATTGATGAATAGTAAATAATCTATAAGACTAGCTCACTAAGCATTAAACCACCACAAGAAGTTTAGGTTGAAAGCTATACATTCAATGAAATAAGAAGAATCTAGACAGATAACCAGAATGTTATGAATCCAATTATTTTCCCTCCAGCTATGGGTAAATAGTAAGGAAAACTGAGTTCTTTAACTTCGGTATGGCAACAAGTCTACGAGAAGGAAATCTCTGATTTCAAAATTGTTAAACTAGGCTTAACAATTTTGAATTGTTGTGGGACATAATGCAGTGTCTTTTTTGGTAACTCTCTGCTATTTTGTATTCAACGGCCCGTATAGCTCAGTTGGTAGAGTATCAGCCTTTTAAGGATGTCTTTTACGGTTACCTTCAAAAGATTTCCATAGAAGAGGTGATACCGCTCTGGAATAGAATGGACTATTCTATCTGAATATGAACATATAAACTTCGTTTTCAGTAGCTCTTCTTCCTGGTGAGACTAGTTAGTAATCCACTACTGTTAACACATTCTTGTAAGTCTTGTTAAAATAAAACCTTTTCATTTGTAAGTTACTTTTCGAGTTATTTCTATAACCGACCACAGTAATATTACAATAAAAAGAGTATCATTAAAGTAGTCTTAAATACCTTGCCTTATCACAAAGATAATAGCCTTCTAAATTGTTTCTATCCTTCAAAGATAACTACATCGAAAAAATAAATTCTAAAAAAGTCCTGCGCTTTTATGTTCGGTATGATTTCTTTGTTTAAATCACAGGTCACGAAACTACGGCCTGTGGGCATTTTATCAGGCCCACCGATGGTATTTGAATGTTGCGTTCTTTGATAATATTTTGAAAATATACATGTTGGTTAAATTTGTTTTTGTGCATCTTACGCCACTCATCCATGAATATAATGTGGAAAGATAAATTTCGTTTTACATCTTTTTCTCAGAGCTTTCATTCAGGCAAGCAAGTAGTGAACACAAGAATAATGTGGCACACGCTCTTTATTTTTTCAATTATCCAGCCCACCGTGAAAAAGGTTTGGTGATCCCTGGTTTAATTTATTGGAAAATCGACTGCGATGGATTATCTAATACCAAATCCATCTTTGTAAAATACCAGTCATGGCACGATTTATACCATAGCTATGGGATGAGGAGGGTATCCCAAGTTCATTAGTTCGTAAGTGAATATAATAGCGCGACCAGAGTTCGAACTCACATACTATGTTGCTGTCCATCACGTTAGCCACTACATCAGGTGGATTGACCCTCTGGGGCATTATCCCAAAGTTGATAGTCTTCCCTATCAAACATGCTAAGCAAAGGTTATTTTTCCAATGCAGTTATTATTGATAAACGAGAAATGTTTTGGTTAACGAGCCAAAACCTTTCCTTTTCTTCAAAGAAATAGACAAACTATATAGACGAACATATATCTGTTGGGTTCAAAGTTATAATAAGTTGAACAAAACAACTCCAACACGAGTGTTAAATACACAAAAGAACTTTAATGCAAGCACATGGAGAAGCATTTAAGACATGAAATATGCATATACAAGATACATTAGACAGGTTACATAGTAGATATACACGTACATAGAAAAGGAATAAGATACAAGAAAAACGTATACAAGGTTATCTAAATGTACATACAAACGATAGGGATAGGTATGGAGAGTCCATAAGTTATAGTAACTTAAAAGCGTTGTGTTGGGGACTGAAGTCCCCACCCGAGAAGGGTGTAGACATAAATGTCTAACCCATGTGTGTGAGGTGCCGCAGAAGAGGATTCGAATCTAGCACTTGCTTAAATAGCAAAATCCCTGGAGGTGAAAACGCGAAACAAGAGGGAAGATAACTCTTCCAGCCAAAGGGAAGACAATCCCACAATCAATAAATAGAATTGAACTTTTTCTTTTCTTCAAAGATACCTACAACAGAAAAAAGGGGTGTGAAAATGTTGGGCTTTGGTTATACTTACCGCGGTTTTAGATTTGGTTTCGTTTGGTTCTTTATTTAATGGCATATCAACTGACGTACGTTATTTAATGCCAACCCCATCCTTGTAGAAGAACAGTCGGGATACAAATCAACCCGTAGTTGGAGAGATGAGTGGCTTCCTAACTTTACCAAGGGTATTAGTCCATAAATGAATTTAAGAGCAACACTGGAATTCTACTCTAAAGGTAAGTGAATGTGGATATAAGATATTTATTGTGGAGTGACAAAAGAACAATATCAGATAACCAATTAGTTAGATGGCACTAGGCGTGTATAGCTTTAATTATATATATATATATATATATATATATATATATATATATTATATATATATATTATATATTTAAATTTACAAATATCTTCGCTCATGCAAACCTTACCATGAAATACCTTGTTTCGACGTTTCACGTCTCTTCAGAGTGGCTAGTCTTTAGTAACTATCTAGCCTGGAATGAAACCCGACTAACTTTTCATCAGTCCAAATCGTTAACCTCTCGGATGTCATCAGCTACCAGTAAAGAAGAGACGTTTTAAATGATAAATACATACATCGATATATATTTTTTACGATCACTTAGAGAGCTCAAATCTGTAAACAACAGAGAGCCCCTTACCTTACGTTAACTGTTAAATTCCATTCTAGAGAGCGATACAGGATTTTTGGAGCTTTATAACAGTCAGCAACAGACACCGTATTTCGATGTTTCACACACACACACACCACACACACACACACACATATATATATATATATATATATATATATATATATATATAATGTTAGTTTATGTTATTTTCAAACCAAGCGCTATTGATTTGAAAATCAGTGAGGTGAGAAACTATCAGTCACCAAGCACCGTTGATTTCATGTCTTGGTTACGCTAACTTAGATATACATACTCTATCAATGATATTGACCACTCTTTACTTATAAGAAAAAATATTTTCCTAACTTCATACCATGACTGATTATTACAAAGTGTTTTTCACGTTGGGCTGTTTTTATGGGGCATTCAGCGAGGATCAAACTCACTATTCACTATTAATGGTCAGCGAGACTAACTTATTATCTTTACACATTACGGGACATTCGTTACTTATAAATACAGCAATATAATATATATATATATATATATATATAATATTATATATATATATATTGTTAATGTATGAGTAGTAGCTTACCGGTGGGTATGAGTACGATCGTTGGAAGCGCACAGTATCCAGGGGTTAAGACTGAGAAAAAACAAATACAAAGTGCTCAATACAATGTAGAGCAAAAATTTATTTATACAATGGAAAGGAGTAACCTACTCGAGTTTCATCGATTGATTCTTCAGGGTTACATCAGTTGAATTAATCGAGTTTTCGATTAATCTCAGTTGGTATAATACATGCCCGTTGGAATGGAACTTATCCTTTATAGACGAACGCTTATTTATATTTTCGGTTCACGATAAATTTTTGAAAATATAAATAAGCGTTCGTCTATAAAGGATAAGTTCCATTCCAACGGGCATGTATTATACCAACTGAGATTAATCGAAAACTCGATTAATTCAACTGATGAACCCTGAAGAATCAATCGATGAAACTCGAGTAGTTACTCCTTTCGATTGTATTAATAAATAAAATATATATAAATATATGTATATATATATATGCACACACACATACACACACACACACATATACATATAATATATATATATATATATATATAATATATATATATATATAAAACGGTAAAATAACGCACTGGTTACAGTGCCTCATGAATTAGTCCCACATATAACTACTATGCTGACTTATCACTGTTTCACTTTAGTGATCTGTTGAGTAAGGTGTCTTGACTTTAAGTCAACGACGACTATATTGTTGAATGAAACTTATATTGAAGAGAAACTGTCTGCCTGCTTATTTGATTCGAGGAAAAAAATTATATAGCCTAATACGTCGAGGTAAATAAAAATAGATATATAAAATAAATTGTTAGTTTTATCTTATTTGGGAAGTTTGCAAGATCGTCTCCGATTTTCTAACAAACTTTTCCAAAGTCAGACGATGATAAATTATTTTCTTTCTTTTTCATTCGGCATAAAATCAATGCCCTTCAAATTCCTTTTTTTATTATTTTGATGATACGTGCAAAATATATTTTATTTCTCAGCACTTCATTAAACTTGAAAATTTCCTCTAATTTATACAGAGAATTTAATCGACTTATACATACTCAAATACACACACACATAATAACACAAACACACACACACATAAACACACACACATATATATATAATACTCAATATCGTGAATAGAGCATGTATATGTAAGTTAGGGTAGCGTGAACATGAAGTCAATGGTGCTTGGTTACTGACAGTTTCTCGCCTATACAATTACCAAACTTTTCGAAGTTCCATGAAAGCTCACAAGTTCGACAAGAAGGTTCATGAGTTCGAAGAGAAAGTTCCCGAGTCTGAGAAGGTGCCTGAGTTTGACAAGAAACATCTGAAGAAGGCTGAAGGTTATATCGGCCGTAACGTTGTATAGATAACAATAAAGGTGAGGATAATGGTCCGAATAATCCAAATAATACTCAAAAACTATATATTGTCATATTTTCTAGTGTGTTGGAATAAATTATTTAGTGAAACTAGCAAAAGTATGCGCCCACTGGGTGCGATTATTTAAGTTTAATGTAATAAAATATTATATTGAATTCGAAAGACGAAAGAACCAAATAAGATCAATGTAAAAATATTACTTATTCTAATGTTATTATAATATAAAATAATATAGGATGCTTTAAATGTGGTTGAAAATAACATGATAGTATTATAAATCAGTAACAGCAAATAGTTATTTATTAACCCAGTTTTGTTAAAATCATTATGCAAATTATTCCAACAAATATACTATGGAAATCTTTTCTTTGATATATATATAATATATATATATATAATATATATAATATATATATATATAAGTAAGTAAAGTCGTCGGGGCGGCCTAAAGTCCGTATCAGCCAGTCAGCGAGGGTGTCTATCCCCTTTTCAATAGCGCTTGACCAAGGAGATTGTTTTGGCGTCTGAGGTGGAGCGCCACACCTACCATCAGCCCCTTACTTTACCGCACAGATCCCCGTGCTACTCATACGCTGAGTTGGCGAGGACCGGTATCGAACTAGGAACCTTGTGGTTTCTAGCCGAACACTCTACCGACTGAGCTAAATTTTAAATGCATTAATAAAATTGATAGTTTTGCTGTAAATCTAAATCAGCTAAACTTTAATAGAGATCGTTGTTAATAAATAAGATGCTAATTAAGATCAAATATCTATTTCATAAGCATTGAGAATATAACTTAGATAACTAGGAAAATTATGACGTCAGTGATGACGTAGTTTTGGTTACAGACACAGTTGCATAATCTCCATTATAATAAGATGATTATTTCACTTTATGTTACTAGTAATGGATATGCGAGACTAGTTTTGTTCGGTTCAACATTGCACGAAGGCTCTCGAATTCGACAAGAAGTGTCTCGAGTTCGACGTGAAGATTCCCGAGTCCTAGAATGTGCCCGATTTCGACATTTGTAATTGGTTTTGGATTTGATTCTTTGTAATCAAGCACGGTAATCCCTTTCCCTTCTGCACAAATCTTTCGCCTGCAACAATACAGCAGTCTTCTTTCACCCCGAAATTGTCACCGCTCAAATGACACAACAAGCTGCTTTTATACTATCCCTTTCGTGGGCATAATTTGCATATGTGCCCCCACGCTCATGCCATGGACGAGACAGAAAGAGATCACACCCTATAAAGACGCCTGTCAATGGTGGCTATGTTTCTTTAGGCAAAACCTGACAAGCCAAGCAGATGCGTACCGCCTGAGGTAAGTCAGATTGTTCACCACAATAAACACCTGAAGAAGGCCGGAGATAACAATAAAACGAGGACAATAACCCGAATAATCCAAATAATAAAAATGATGTAACTCTTTTTCAACAAATGAGTAGCCTCGCTTTCATTTATGTTTGGCTGACGTAACAGTGGCTGTCAAATCCAATGCAGATAATTTATTACGTGTTTTTGTTTTGTTTTTGTTCTTTTGCTTTTAAACTAACATATCAATTAAAATGTGTTTCCTCTATCGCAAACAAATTAAACATGTCAAGCTGAAAGGAAAGAAAGGAAGAATTTCGTAGAGAACAAATTCATATTATAAATCAATAGCCGAAACATATTTAACGATTCTTTTGGCTTTAATGTTGTCTCATTAGAAACGCCATATGCATAAATATTACTCGGAATATTTTTGCATTAGGATTGTGTCTCGTATGTTTTTGTTTTTGTTTATCTATTATTTCTCCAATAAATATCATTTTGATTTTCCAGTTGCCACTTGAGAATTGCAATTTATGATGTTTTCGCATAATTTCATAACAAACTATCCGGGCCCCGTAAAAGGGAAGTTTAAATTGTCAAAAATACATTTTCTTTCGGTGTCATACGTTAGAACCGAAGAAAGTTAATGGATATTTGAAAATATAGGATCGTTTCCTCTCTTTTCAATATCATTATTATAATCGCCTTCTTCTTCAACTCCTCTTGCCCCCTCTTTGGTTCCTTCTTTTGTGTCCTTCATTTTTCTTCTTTTGTTTTCTTCTTTTTTTCTTTTTCTGTTTTGCGGTTTCATTTTTTCTTCACGTCTAACGCCATTTTTATTCACACATTTATTTTTCCCGTTCTTTTATTCTTTCAGCCTTTTTTTATTCTTCTCATTTCTTATTACATTTTTGTTATATTTCTTCTCTTCTTCTTCTTCTTCTTCTTCTTCTCTTCTTCTTCTCTTCTTCTCTTCTTCTTCTTCTTATCATACATAATTTATTAATAATAATATATATATATATATATATATATATATAATATATATATATATGGAGTAAATATGGAAAATAAATCCGACAATATAAAGAAAATTTGAAAAAACAAGTGTTCCGAAAATGAGATGAATTTAATTATCGATGTTTAAATATTTCGGTTTCATTGAACCTTTATCAGGATGTATCTTGGGGTGAAGAAAATGATGGATGTTTTCATATGTGACAGGAGATGAAACATAACTAAAAGATTTTCATCTCCGTCACATATAAAAATATCAAGTACATCCTGATGAAGGTTCAATGAAACGAATGTTTAAACATCGTTAATTAAATTGATCCCATTTTCGGAACACTTGTTTTTTCAAATTTCCTTACATATATATATATATATATATATATATATATATTAATTATATATATAGATATATTATTCTTTTTATCATTTCACTCTTTGCGAATTTTTCAAACCAGTTTTAAATTATGGCCTTTCCCTTTCAATAAGGTTGAGTGATAGCAAGTCAGGTCTCTAGGACTCTTCCGAGTTTTCTTGTAAATCTAACCAGTACTATTGTGTGTATACTCGCGATTCTATCACCATCATACTTTATAGCCTTTTCTTTTCTCTAACAAGACCCAAGTATTTGTCTATTTTTTTTTGCTTTCTTTCATTTCCACTTTGTGGTCGAATGGAACAAAATGGGATCACAAGTTCTCTTCTTGTAAATTTGCATCAAGCTTGAACTTCTGGCCACTATTCGCTGACCCCTTTGTGTATATCATTATTATTATCTCATTATTATTCTTATTGGCATTTCAGTCTCGGAAGACTATAATATAGTTTTTGTGCCCCTGAAATTACAGTGCCTCCTGTAACTGTAAAGTCCAACGTTAGAAAAACATTCTCGACCACAGATGTCACATGTGAATGCTGTCCCTGAAGATGTTGATGTGCCGGTGTTTTGTTGCCGCTGCTTTCTTCTGGACCTCCTAGTTTCATGATGTTGCGCCAGGCTGTCTTCATTATTATTATTATTATTATTATTATTATTATTATTGTTGTTAGAGTTTCTGGCATCAACGTAAACTGATGGTCTTTCACTGGAGTCTGAGTGACAAGTTTCCTCAGGTCTCTTCTGACTATTATAGCCGATTTCAACAATACTGTTAGCTGGAAGGTATCTATTCTTCCTCTGATTTCCAGTTCCTCTAGTCTGTTGTCTAAAGTTTTGGGGACCGCTCCAAGTGCTCCAACTATAACTGATATCCCTTTAATCCTCATATTCCACAGTTCTTTCAATTCTCTAGCAAGGTTCAGATATTTGTCTATCTTTTCGTTTTCTTTCATCTTCACTTTGAGATATGAAGGAACTGGAAAATCTACCAGTTGACAAGTTCTCCTTTTTTTTTGTTAATCAATACTAGGTCTAGTTTACTGGCTGGGATAAGGTGATCCGTCTTTATCTCAAAATCCCAGAGAAACGTGTTTCATTCTCAAGAACAGATTCTGGTTCATGTATATACCATTTTGTTTCTATCTTAATTCCCAGTGGATCACATTTTCAACCTAGTTGTACCTACTGTTGCATTCTCGTTGTGCTAGTTTGCTGCATTCGCTTCATAAATTATTATTATTATTATTATTATTATTATTATTATTATTATTATTTGATATCCTTCCTGGGGTGTCTTCTTCTTCTTCTTCTTCTTCTTCTTCTTCTTCTTCTTCTTCTTCTTCTTCTTCTTCTTCTTCCATGGTTTATGTATATACCATTTTGTTTCTTACTTAATTCCAGGGGATCCCTTTTTAAACCTAGTCGTGCCTATCCTTGTATTTTCGTTGTGCTCGTTTGCGACATTCGCTTAATATATTATTATTATTATTATTATTATTATTATTATTATTATTATTATTATTTGACATCTTTACCCGGTTGATTTCTTCTTCTTCTTCTTCTTCTTCTTCTTCTTCTTCTTCTTCTTCTTCTTCTATTAAATGGAATGTGTCAGTTCGGTTGTCTCCCTAGGTAATGATAATTAAAGAATGTATCCAAGCTGACAACCCAACGCGTCATATTGAAATTATAAAAGAAATAATAATAAATTTATCTGGAAACGGCCACTTCTACGTTGCACTCAAATGGGATCGTCTCTACTACAGATAAGTTTGACCATTATTTCCTTTTCTCAACCGAATTCCTTTTCTTGTTGCACTAAAAACGAATTAACAATCAGGATTTATTCAAGTTTGGTTTTGCCTTTTAGAAATGAAGATGAGATATTGCGATTATTAGAAAATGTAACATCATCTCTTATGAAATGGTTGAAAGCCTGTTTTTCTCTGTGTGTATGCGTATTGGCAACTTTCAGATATCAAAACATTTAATATTAATGTATGAATTATTAATATCCAAATAGATATTTGATATCTGAAAACATTTAAAATTATTAGACGTTATACTTCATACTCAAAAATGAAATATTCAAAACAACACAATAATTAATAACTAGAGTATTTACGTAATGTAATGTGTTATTATGTTTGGTTTGATTTTGGTTTGGTATGTTTTATTTTACGGCATATCAACCTCAGTGGGCCATTTAATGCCGACAAAGTTTTGAAATAAATTCATTCTTAATGGATTCTCAATCTATTTTATGAATCCATTTTTCTATTTAACCCATACATGGGACCCTAACAGGTAATACCACTCCGGGTAAGAGTGGACCAGGGAGAAATGGTGATGAAGGAGTGCTCCACATTCCCCAAACCACCAGAATTGGAACCTGCTAGTTTAACGTCATTCCCAGGACATGTGTTATCGAGTAGAGAACCTGGTAACGGAGTTTGACTCAGAAGACCAACACCTGCGATGGTAGCCACTGACGGTTGAGAGATCAAAGGTTTTGAGTCAATTTGTGAACTGAATGAAATAGGCAAATATAACGACCTTGAATCCCTGATCCGGTTGACAAAAGTCATATGACTAGAAGGAGAAGGGAAAATGTCTAAGTTTCTGTTGATTTAGTTTGGGATTTTGAGAACCACTGAAAAAATCGCACGCGTTTTGAGGGTATTAACGTTTAAAAGTGTGTAGAACTGTAACAGAAGTGAAGAAGCCATACATTTTCCTCCCTATGAATTTAGCAAAATACAGTTAGAAACTCAATGAAAAGGCCGACCTTATCAAATTAAAATATATCGTGATAAACTTGGGAATGAAACTATAAATGCATGTTTGTCAGATTTTGGTATCACCCGAACAAGAATAATTACAACCATTCAGTTCTAGTCGGGAGCAGGCACCAGCAAGATACCCCACGATATAATATATTTAGCTCTTGCTCAGGTTCCATTTGGTTTAATCATGAAGGCATATTACACAATAATAGGATCCTTTTACTGGCCAATTATTCTATAAGGTAGGTACCACCAATTTGACCCTGTGCAATTTAACCCCCCCCCCCCTACATTTAACACAATGAAACTTGCAGAAAAAATAATATTTTCTTGAAAAAATTTTTTCCATTCGAAAGAAAAAACATTAACAAAACTCCTGATGATTTTTAAATTTTTATCAGCTTACGAAAATAATGAAATTATGATTGAAAAACAATGTTTCATTTTGCACTGTTAAATCAACTGAAATTTAACGTAGTTAAAAACAAGTTACAATAAGGGATTTTTTTAAAATTCTATGAAAAATCAATTAATAATATGATTTTCCCAAAATTTCCCATAAATGTTTACCATTGGATGTAAATACATCTGAAATAGTTTTTTTCTAAAATATATTAGGGGAAATATTTTTTACGAGGTCTATTCCCCCCCCCCCCATATTTTATTTTATGAGATAAAAAAAATGACGCGTCAGAAAAATTTTTTTTTCTTTTTTTCTATAAAGATAAGAGTCTGAATAACTATATCAATGAAATTGTATGAATGTACGGAGCTCTAGTTTTTTGAGAAAATTAATGAAATCGGAAATAAAAAGTGCAAAAAAAGTCATAATATTAATATTTCAAAACTTTTTTTTGCTTTTATAATTGGTATGTACTATATTCTATTAAATTGTCAACAAAAAAAAAATTTTTTTTTTAAGAAATTAATTTTTAAGAGATTTTCAATCTTTTGTGTGATTAAATATTTTATTTTCTGCGTGAAATAAATTAAATTTTTTTTTCCTGCGTCAAAAAATCGAATTTTTCACGGATATTTAAAAATATGAATTTTTAATTCAGGTGCACTAAACATTGGTCCGATACGAGCTCGATTAATATTTTTAAAAGAATTTGTAATTTTTGTTGTTGAATAGTAATGTGTGATCCTTAGAATGTACGGAAGAGCATTGCTGACATTTGTTTACAAAGAGACGAGACGCTTCTAAGTAACCAAAGTTTGTCCTGTTAGGCTGACAGTGTTAGCGTGAAAAAATTATTTTATTTAACTTTTTTCAATAATTAAAATAAAAAGTAAGTATAATAGATTATTTTATCAGTTTTTCTCTTAGAAAAATATTCAAATTTTCATTCCATACTTTTACGGGTTATCGTAAAAGGGAAATAATTCGTAACTTTTCTGTCTATATTACGTCTGAATTATCCTTTCGCATGTAATTCGGGCAGGTTTGTTTATTTTTTAAGATAACGATGTAATTTTCCCCAATCGGATAATTTGATCTTTGAATTAACTATTTTCTTTTGTAACAACCCTGTACGATTTTTTTTTACGAGATTTTTTATAAACAAAGTTCGGAAATATCTATTTCCGTTTTATTCAAGATGGCATAAACGGTCTGGTGGTACCTACTATAAGGCAAATGAACTGGAAATAATTTTACTACAAAAATGCATTGGAAATTATTATTATCTTAAAAAAGCATTAGAAATTAATTCTACCATGAAAATTCATTGGAAATAAGTTTTACTATGAAAATGCATTGGACAATGAATTTACTAAGAAAATTAAATTAAAATGATTAACTATAAAAATGCAATCGAAATGAATTTACTATAAAATGCAGAGTCTTAAATCCGGGTGTTATATGGTAAGGTATATGAACCTTATAAGAACATATTTACCAAAACTCTGTAAATGTAAACAGAAATGGTGATTATCATATGTTACATGATATAGAATTTTTTTATGCATCCTGCCGTAATACAACATAAATAGCACATCGTATGGTAATACAGTGGAAATCTACCACGATCAGTGACCGTAGGGAACCAGTGTGACCGAAATTAAAGGTCAATCACCAGAACTCCTGCGATAGGTATAAGAAACGGTCACACACAGGAGTTGGGAATTTTTTGAAAAGAGGAAGTTAGTTACCAGCAAAGCGACAATTAATGACCTAAATTTTAATGCTTCCGGTCACACACGGGAGTTGTGAGATTTTTGAAATGAGGCAGTTTGTTACCAGAAAAGCGACGAACAACAACCTGCATTTTAAGGCAAGTGAATTTAATTACATCGGCAATAACTTAAGTGGAACCTTTGTGTAACCACGTGTCTGGCTTTTGTTTTTAATGTATATATGAACTATTCTGAAATGGAATATTAATATTCAAATAGATATTTAATATCTAAAAACATCTAACATTCTCAGAGGTTATTCTTCATACCTAAAATGAAATATTCAAAACAACAATTATCAATCGGATTTACCATAATATCTTTCTTTTTTCTAACACCTAATTTAGATATAGATGCTCTATAAATGATATAATGACTATTCACCTATAAATAAATAGCACACTATATTCACTATTATATATATATATATATATATATATATTATATATATATATATATATATATGCAACAGGAGAACTTATATAATACTAAAAGTGGAGGAATCATATGTATGTAGGAGGTAATATTTTATTATAAAATAAAATATAAAATAAAGGGAATACGAAGGCCTTTTCGACCGGTTCTTTTTCAAGTATAAACACCGGCGACGAATATAAGTCAAATTGTATAAGAAATATTCTTTAAGAACGAATGGAGGTGAGCCATCAATTAAAATAAGGAAATTAATCCGAAAGTATATCAGAGCAAGAAATTTGAAAAACGCACAGATGTTGTTCAGTAATGTTGTTAAATTAGCTGCTTATATTGCAATATTTTGATCCGTTTCGGAACATCATCAGAGAATGTATCTTATAAAATTTCTTTAAATGTCATGAACATTTTTTTAAAAAGATTTTTTTTTAAATCTAAATATATCTTAAAACTCCGCTATGAGTTATTTCCCTTACAACACGTCATATTTTTCAATAAACAGATTTTCTTCTTTTTATAATGCTCTGATGATGATCTAAAACGGAGGGAAATATTGCAATATGAAATATAAGCTAATAAAACAACATTAATGAACATCTGTGCGTTTTTTTTCAAATTTCTCCCTCTCTCTCTCTCTCTCTCTCTCTTTCTCTCTCTCTCTCTCTCTCTCTCTCTCTCTATATATATATATATATATATATATATATATATATATATAGTTCAATGAAGTAACAAATAAAAGTTTTATCTTTTATATATTTATTTCGGAACGATATTACAAACAATGGTTTCTTGCTGAAAGCATTCATCAGGTAAACGAAACGGTTCCTTTGAAAATGACAGAAATGGTGTAAATGGTCAAATGTGTGCGTTTTTTTTTAAACTGTATTCTCGTGTTTGCGTGTTTGTGTGATGTGGAATTTTTCTTCTTTTACGTGTGCGTATTTTTGTTTGTGCGTATGTGTATGATGTCATATATATATATATATATATATATATATATATATATATATATATATATATATATATATGATGGATTCTCCTTTCGATTATCGACGTATGAGGGTTTATACACACAATGAACTCCCACACAGGGATTTGTTTATAGTGGTGAAGGCTTGTGTTGGAACATCCACACTTTCTGGCACAGTCGATAGGAAAGAATTGGTGCATCAAAGGTTGCCACAAACCCAATCAACGACCGACCTCAGGAATTTTAAATTCAGAGTTATCCCTCTCGTAGACTGGTTACCTACCCAAGGCTGAAGAGCCCAGTCTGTCCTGCTATTTAGCCCATAGCTGGAGGGAGAATATATGGATCCATACCTTTCCCTATATATATATATATATATATATATATATATATATATATACGAGGGTTGGCAAAATGTTCATAGGCTTGCCTAAATAATGTCATGAAATTTGAATAGATAAGTTTTATTATTCAACATAGTCACCTTTGTGGTCTACACACTTCTTTCATTGCTGTTGTAGGACTTGTGTTACATTGATAACAAAAAATCATCAACAGCAGAGTGGTGCTATTTAACCCATAGTTGAGGATCATACTTTTCCCAAGGTATTAGTCCGAAACTGGAAGAATTGGCGAGACTGGAGTTCGAACTTGTTTATGTCGTTGTCACAGACCAGCATTTTAGCCATTACAACTTGAAAGTACAATTTGATTGAAGAATATATGAACATTTGGCAAGAATATTTCTCGGGATTACTTTTTTTCCTCGTTTTAATGTGAATTGAAATGGGTGAAAATAAAACTGGTCAGAAGATGGCAAAATCGTATTGATTTATGGGATTTTAGTTTGATGTATCCAACAGAATTAATGGCCATTATGAAGGATATGTATACGGATGACAGGAGCAGTCAGAAAGTGACCTCTCTAGTAAGCGAACAACCCATAGGCTGAATTATTCTAATCATAAATCAACTAATTGACCTTCGGATTGAACGATTGATCCGGATTGGAGAGACAGCAAGAAAGATTCTGGTCTATTAAACCATGCAGCTAGATGTGTTGGAGTTTTTGTGTATATAAGGTGTGTGCCAGTTCCCTGTCTATACTTATAGACTAGGCGAGATCATGTGGTCTGTTACTTAGCCAATTGCTGGCCATACTGCGTTGCTGATATATTAGTTAAGCACTGATTCTTTCTCAGTCTACTAGCAACGTTCTACGAGGGAACCTAGGAATCTCTACCTGAGAGGATTACCAAAGGAACAAAATTGGAGGAGTCTCTACCTAGAATCAACTGGCCAATTATGGCTCTTAAAAACTTAACAGTATCTACATATTGATACGCTTGTTCCTCAATCTTCCGACTGTTATCATCCTGCAACACCCAGTGGTTGAAAATAAGACCGGCCAAATTGTTCAAAATGTAATGCAAGGTTGTAAATCTAGATTATCTGGTGTTGCTTAATCGGACATTTCTTTATATAAGGTGTGTGCAAGTTGACCGCTTATACTTATAGACTAGGCGAGATCATGTAGTCTATTCCTTAGCCAATCGCTTGCCATACTGCGTGGCTGATATATTACTTAAGCGCTGATTCTTTCTCAGTCTACTGGCAACCTTCTACGGGGGAACCTAAGATTCTCTACCTGAGAGGATTATCTAAAGGATACAAATCGGAGGACTCTCTACCTAGAATCAACTGGCCAATTATGGCCCTTAAAAACTTAACAAGATGATCTTCTATTCGTCGAAATTGATATATAAATATATATTGTCGCAATGTTTGCCACAATTTTGACCGGATGATAAACAGACAATATTGGATACATATACAAGGTAGGATCTTAAGTATTCGTTATCAAAAAAAATATTTAGAAAAAAAATGAGAAATTGCAGTTATTCACCCATTTCATTCATAACATAAAGAAGGGGGAAGGGAGGAGAAAGGAGAAAAAGAAGAAGAGGGAAAAAAAGAAGAAAAAAAAAGAAAGTATCACCACGCAAAAAAAACTTAAGCACGTCAATTTCTGATTTTCGTCTCTGATGATAAAGTTTCTTTGAAATCGATAAGACAAAAAAAACAACATCTTTTTGTTTTTATTTTTTATACGCATTGTATTGCCTTCAAATTTTAACATATTATAACCGCTTCAAGCAAATTACCAATTACTTTTATAAATATATATGATAAAATATATTTTGTATTACGTATTTTATACGTATATTTTGTACGATTTAACCTGGATTGAGAATAGTTGGATCCATACATTTCCCAAGTCTATTAGTATTATGCGAAATGCAAACAACCACGTCCAAGATATGAACTCGTGTCGCCATGTCCATTTATTTTCGATAATCCCTTCCCGATGAGCGCTTCGACTATCATAATGGCTGTATAATGGTCAACCATTTCGTTTGACCCTTGAAATACCATTGAAGATATCCGACTTTGAGACTAATAAATACCTACCCACACAAAAGCAAAGATCTTTACCTCCTGCTTCTATAAATCTGATCGACATGGCGTCTGCTAAACTGGCTCCTTTGGACACGTTCCTTTCTTTCCAGCACCTGCATACATTCGATGCAATAAAAGTGAGATGTATTAAACATTTGTCCAAAATAAATAAAATAAAAAAAAAAGAAAATGATTAAGTGTCCAGGAATTCACGTGAACAATGCATTATCCGAATAATAACTTAAATGTACATTTGCCAAATGCACTTGTAAAATTTTCATGGAATTCACACCAGTGGTTTTTATCTGGGGAGTTGCCAGTTTTACTCAAGCATATTGTATTCCTTAAATAATGTATAAAATCGTGAACCACTTATGAAAATAACTGTCACTCGTTAATGGCCGTTTCTCTCTTGGAGGAATGGAGTTATTACTAAATTCATCTTCCTGGTTTTGCCAAAGTGACAGGTCAGCTTTTAGTGGTAACTTCATGATATTTACGCTATCTCTTCGCCTCTCCTTCGGGGTTTTCCTATACAACGTAAATATCGATTTGGAAATAGATTGCCGCTTTCTGCAAACCATCGATATGAGTTTACCTGCTAGGGTATCTATACATTTATAAAGGGCAGTTATGTGTATATGTATGTCCGGAGGAAACTTTCAAAATAAAACAATTACCGACAAAGTAAATATATATATACAGATTAGATATCACCAGGACTTGGTTTTTGAGCCAAAATAATAGAGATTTCATTTATATTCGTGAAGATAATTAAAAAAATAAAATTCAAATGATAACATATGGTCGGGACTATGGTCGGGACTATCATATAGGTGCTAGAGCTTGACATGGCCGGCCGATTGATCGGTAGGGGCATCTCCGACCGCCGGTCTAGCCCAAGAAATGACCAAAGTGGATTGTTGCATGTTAGGGACAGCTCAGCCACTAGAATTCCCCCTTAAAAATCACTGATCACTTGGGGCAGGGTATTACCCTTCTACAGAGATGTAGTCTGTATTCTACAGCCTCAACCAACAGAGATAAACATCGTAAGATATTTCCCATTCTAAGTTACGTCGACACTTATATATTATTATAATGGAGATTGTCTGTTTTGCTGTCTGTAACCGAAACTATATTACTACTCAAGTCACAATTCCCTTCGTTATTTACATCACATTCTCCATGATTTTATTTATATTCAAACCTCAATTATTAATAAAATGCTTCACCTTTTATTAGTGTTGTCCATATCTACATGCAAATAACATGCAATTGTATTTATATATACAAAAAATAGCGGTTTACAGTGTGAATGGGAAGGCTAATTGCATATTGATAAAAATGTGATTTTATTAAATATGTGCTTAGTATTATTGATTTCTAACTGTTTGGTTTTATTTTCATGAATATAAGCAAAAAATCTCTTCAATGAATCTTAAATGAAATCCATTAACAAGAAAATAACTGTCATTTTATTCTTTATTTCCTAATTTAACTAAATAGTTAAATAAGTAAAATTCAGCAATGAAAGACGGCAGTGATGGAAGAGTAAGTTTCATTTCTATTTTTCTATTATACCCCACTCTGTTACATATCTTTTATCTGCATTCTTATTAGACTTCTAATTTAATACGATATTTCATTACATTAAAACTTAAATACTTGCACCCGGAGGGTGCATATATTTGCTAGTTATTATAATGGAGATTGTCTGTTTTGCTGTCTGTAACCGAAACTATATTACTACTCAAGTCACAAGTCGCTTAGTTATTTACATCACATTGTCCATGAATTTATTTTATTTAAAACTCAATCATAAATAAATTGATTTACATTATTAATACAGTTGACTATATCTACATGCTATTTACCTCGTACCCCACTTGCACGCGTTAGGCACAAGGCCCTATTAACGTGGGACCACCCACAAACCGAAGCTCATGGGTGGCAGGTGAAAAATTGCGTCGATCCCGTCGGCATTCCCCCTCAAGGGGGCGCCTCAGACGCTGGGCAATATACCCAGCCCTGCCCCTTTAAATCAAGGGGTCAGGTATTGCCTGAGGGGATAGTCCCCTGGGATCGACGCTATTAACTCGTAAAGATCCAGGGCCGAAGGCAGTGGACCCTGGCGTGGGCCAGATCTACATGATATTTTCCACGTACCCCACTTGTACGGGTCAGGCACAAGGCCCTATTTATGTGGGAACACCCACAAGCCGAGACTCATGGGTGGCGGGTGAAAAATTGCATCGATCCCGTCGGCATTCCCCCTCAAGGGGGCGCCTCAAGCACTGGGCAATAAACTCAGCCCTGCCCCTTTAAATCAAATCGTAAAGATCCAGGGCCGAAGCCACTGGACCCCCGGCGTGGGCCAGATCTACATAGTATTTACCGCGTACCCCACTTGTACGGGTCAGACACAAAGTCCCTATTTATGTGGGAACACCCACAAGCCGAAGCTCATGGAGTGGCAGGTGAAAAATTGCGTCGATCCCGTCGGCATTCCCCCTCAAGGGGGGCGCCTCAGGCACTGGGCAATAAACCCAGCCCTGCCCCTTTAAATCGAGGGGGCAGGTGTTGCCTGGGGGGATGGCCCCCTGGGATCGACGCTATTAACTCGTAAAGATCCAGGGCCGAAGCCACTGGACCCCCGGCGTGGGCCGGAGCTACATACTAATAACATGAAATTGTATTTATATATACAACAAAATAGATGTTTAATGTGAACGGAAAGGCTAATTTGCATATTGATATAAAAAATTTGATTTGAATACATATGGGTTTCGTATTATTGATTTCTACTAGTTTGGTTTTATCTTAATGAATATAATAAAAAATCTCGAGGTTAAATCTTAAAATCCATTAACAAGAAGAAATAACTTTAATTTTATTCTTTACTTCCTATTTTAACTAGATGGTTAAATTAGGAAAAGTTTAGCAATGAAAGATGGGAGTGATGGAAGAGTAAGTTTCAGTTGTTGATTTTTCGATTATACACCCCTCTGTTTCAAATCGTTTTATCTACATTCTTATCTAGTTTCATTAGTATTTCTAATTTATTATGATATTTTATTACATTAAAACTTAAGCGTATATTTGCTAGTTTATTTTATTACACCTTTAAATACTATTTGTGCTCGCGTTATAACTTGTAGTTTGTATGATTCTTTTGTTGGGTGTCAGTTTCAATTCTTTTATATACGTTCTCAATGGAGTTGAATGCCAACGATTAAATCGGCCACTACAGCCGCTTAATATCATTAGCTTTCATGTTGACTCTTAT
Organism: Doryteuthis pealeii; assembly: GCA_023376005.1. NCBI lineage: Eukaryota > Metazoa > Mollusca > Cephalopoda > Myopsida > Loliginidae > Doryteuthis > Doryteuthis pealeii. The sequence continues at coordinate 65,367,112 of CM042148.1, forward strand.
TAGTTTTACGAATGAATATTAGACCCATATGATCTTGAGTGCACGTTAGTCCATTGTTTCTAGATACGATTTTCGGACTACAATTCTTTTAAACTGTGTTCAGTCTTACATTGTTACAGCTGACAAGACGGTGATCGATGATTTGCCAGTAAGTCTGACTTTTGGAAAATATCTCTCATGTTAGTGTTTCATCACAAAATCTCAATATTAGAGATAGTGGTGCGAGAGTGTTTTTAAATCTTCTTATTATAATGGAGATTGTGTATTTGTCTGTCTGTAACCGAAACTACATTACTACTCAAGTCACAATTCGCTTGGTTATTTACATCACATTGTCCATGAATTTATTTTATTTAAACCTCAATCATAAATATATTGCTTTACATTATTAATACAGTTGACCATATCTACAAACTTATAACATGAAATAGTATTTATATGTACAACAAAATAGCGGTTTACAGTGTGAACGGAAAGGCTAATTTGCATATTGATATTAAAAATTTGATTTTAATAAATATGAGTTTCGTATTATTGATTTCTACTTGTTTTGGTTTTATCTTAATGAATATAAGCAAAAATCTCGTAGTTAAATTTTAAAATCCATTAACTAGAAGAAATAACTTCTTCACTAAAGATCGGCCTCTGCTTAACACAAGTGATCTCCACTGTAAAATGCTCTCACTTGAAGCCTAAAAATGGCCTCAAAAATCGTAACAAGGGAATGTATATTCATTTGTCATTATATGACTTATTATATACTCTACTAATAATGTACATTTATTTATTTTATTTAACAAGAAAAAATAACTATAATTTTATTCTTTACTTCCTATTTTAACTAGATAGATAAATTAGGAAAAATTAGCAATGAAAGATGGGAGTGATGGAAGAGTAAGTTTCAATCGTTTTATTTTTCGATTATACCCACCTCTGTTTCAAATCGTTTTATCTACATTCTTATCTAATTTCATTAGTGTTTCTAATTTAATATGACATTTTATTACATTAAAACTTAAGCGTATATTTGCTAGTTTACTTTATTACACCTTTAAATACTATTTGTGCTAGCGTTATAACTTGTAGTTTGTATGATTCTTTTGTTGGGTGTCAGTTTCAATTCTTTTATATACGTTCTCAATGGAGTTGAATGCCAACGATTAAATCGGCCACTACAGCCGCTTAATATCATTAGCTTTCATGTTGACTCTTATTAGTTTTACGAATGAATATTAGACCCATATGATCTTGAGTGCACGTTAGTCCATTGTTTCTAGATACGATTTTCGGACTCCAATTCTTTTAAACTGTGTTCAGTCTTACATTGTTACAGCTGACAAGACGGTGATCGATGATTTGCCAGTAAGTCTGGCTTTTGGAAAATATCTCTCATGTAAGTGTTTCATCACAAAATCTCAATATTAGAGATAGTGGTGCGAGAGTGTTGTTAAATCTTCCTATCTTATTATAATGGAGATTGTGTGTTTTTCTGTCTGTAACCGAAACTATATTCCTACTCAAGTCACAATTCCCTTAGTTATTGACATCACATTACCATGATTTATTTTTATCTAAATCTCAATTATTAATAAAATTGTCTTACATTATTAATACTGTTAACTATGTCTACGTACTGATAACATGCAATTATATTTATATATACAACAAAATAGCGGTTTACAGTGTGAACGGGAAGGCTAATTTGCATATTAATATTAAAAAATCGAATTTAATAAATATGTGCTTAGTATTATTGATTTCTAACTGTTTGGTTTTATTTTAATGAATATAAGCAAAAATCTCTTCAATGAATCTTAAATGAAATCCATTAACAAGATAAAATAACTGTCATTTTATCTTTACTTCCTCTTAAAACTAAATACTTAAATTAGAAAAAATACCAATGAAAGACGAGAGTGATGGAAGAGTAAGTTTCAGTTGTTCTTTTTATCATACTCCTTGTTTCAAATCTTTTATTATACTCCCTCTGTTTCAAATCTTTTTATCTGTATTCTTATTTAGTTTCATTAGCCTTTCTAATTTAATACAATATTTTATTACATTAAAACTTAAATACTTGCACCCGGAGGGTGCATATATTTGCTAGTTATTATAATGGAGATTGTGTATTTGTCTCTCTGTAACCGAAACTATATCACTACTCAAGTCACAATTCGCTTGGTTACTTACGTCACGTTCTCCAAGATTTTATTTATATTTAAACCTCAATTATTAATAAAATTGTTTTTCATTATTAATACTGTTAGCCATACCATTAACATGCAATTATATTTATATGTACAACAAAACAGTGGTTTATAGTGGGAATAGGAAGGCTAATTTTCATATTGATATAAAACATTTGATTTTAATAAATATGTGCTTAGTACTATTGGTTTCTAATTGTTTGGTTTTATCTTAATGAATATGAGCAAAACCTTGGGAATAAATCCTAAAAGAAATCCATTAACAAGAAGAAATAACTGTAATTTTATCATTTACTTCTTATTTTTACTAAATAGTTAAATTAGGAAAATTTACCAAGAAAAACGGAGGTGATGGAAGAGTAAGTTTCAGTTGTTCTATTTTTCGATTATACTCCCCTCTGTTTCAAATATTTTATCTGGATTCTTATTTAGTTTCATTAACATTTCTAATTTAATATGATATTTTATTACATTAAAACTTAAATACTTGCAACCGGAGGGTGCATATATTTGCTAGTTCTATTAATTGGAGAATGCGATTCAGTTTAAGTTTTTGGTTTTACTTTTAGGGTACTTAGTATAGTGATATTGTTATTGTTCGAAACTCATGCCTGACCGTTTCAAAAAAATGCTTGGTCCCATCGGCAGTCCCCTCAGGCGCCCGGCAATAAAACCGTCTCTCTCTCTCTCTCCCTCTCTCTCTCTCTCCTCTCTCTCCTCTCTCTCTCTCTCTCTCTCTCTCTCAAGAGAATAATAAGTCATCGGACCAAAGCCAGGTATTTCTAATGGTAAACCAATCTTGATGGCTTTGTTTATCTATTTTTCAATTAAATTATGAGAGTAGCCTCGTGCAATGAATAACTGTTTTAGAAACTGTATACATGGGTGAATCTGGTTTTGAGTGTTTTGTATTCACTGTTAATATTTACTGAAAAGAAAGAAAGAATAAAAGAAAGAACATGATAAGTCAACAACAGTATGGAAAGAGTGAATAGAAAGTTCTAGGAAGTTGAATTTTATTTGATGACATATTACGTAGTGATAGATGACAATGGACGTGGCATAATGGTTAGCGTCGTATGAAATGGACTCGTCGACCCGAGTTCAAATCCTAGAAAACGCTGTTTGTATTTCAAATAGCACTAATACCCTTGGGAAAGGTATGAATCCATATATTCTCCCTCCAGCTATGCGTAAAATAGTAGGGCAGACTGGGCTTCTTAACCTTGGATAGGTAACCAGTCTAGGAGAAGGTAAACTCTGAATTTGAAAAACCTGAGATCAGTCGTTGATTGGGTTTTTGGAATTCCTTGTGCACTAATTCTTTCCTATCGACTGTACCAAAAAGTGAAGATGGTCCAACACAAGCCTTCACCACTATAAACAAAACACTGTGTAGGTTGTCCATTGGATGAACCCTCATGCCTCTAAATTGTCGAGACAGATCATAACAGATAATACATATTTTTAAATCTTTATGATAATCAGATGGTCCAATCAAATTTGGTTAGTTGGATTTTACGGCATGTCAACTTTTGTTGGGTTATTTTATGCTGAAGACGTTTTTTTATTCATTCTTGATGAGTATTCAAATTATCAAACACATTTTTAAACACATTTTTCAAAATCATTTTTCTATTTAAGCCATTGATGGATTCGTAGAACACTATATAATAATAATAATTATTAATAATAATAAAAACAACAAAAACAACAACTTAGAACTTAAATGATAATCATAATATATAAATTATAATTACAATCTTAAAACTTTACTAAATTAATGCAAAATTCTTCTTTTTATTTTATTCTTCACTAAAGTCAACATAGAACAATTGAAACAGACTCAATCAATCAATTGAAATTATTTTGGGCGACATAAAAACAAGAAAAAGAAAAGAAAAGAAAAATGTGATTTCTTTGCTTGCCTTAGAAGTAAGGACGATGAATGGGTATTCCATACTCCCTACAGCTTGGAACTTCACCATTTATGCATTAGATACAGTTTAACGTCCCACACAGGACAATGCAATCTAGCACATATGAGATAAGAAGAGTTGAAATAAGGGCAATAGGGAAGTTTGGAACAATCATATACACTGTGTTTCAAATTATTAAAGAATTGACACTTTTCCCTGCTATCCATAAACTCCTAATTAGAATTTAAACGAAATTATCAGTGAATAATGACAACCTATATATACACCTACTCCGTGATAATTGTAAGGTTCTACAAAAATGAACAGAAGTTACGGTCATTTACCTAGTTTATTTAAATTATTCTTGTGTCAAATTATTAGCGAGGTGTAATAAAAACCGTGGTAAAAAAAGAAAATAACATTTTTATTGTTTCATTTATAGATTTTATGGATATATACAGTAATTAAGATAAAATTAAATTGAAATAAAAAAATTCAAAAGAATTCGAAAATGATAGTGAAGTAGATATATGAGATATGTGATCCTTTTTTTTAAAAAAATGACTTGGAAAAGGCGCTGGTCCATCGAACATGTCAATTTTGGATCTCCTCTGATGTAATTTCACGTGATAGTTGACTATTTCCTGTCACAAGTCAGCTTTACTTCTAAATTGGCGTCCATTCGCATAAACAGGTCGCTTCAGAATTCTCACAAGTTTTCAATTGGGTTTAAGTCTGGAGAATTGGCCGGCCAGTTCATCTTCCGAGGCCCACAGAAGCCTAATTTGTATATGCTAGGGGCATGACGTGACAAGCGGATTGATCGGAGGGGATCTCTCTGGACACCCGTCTAGCCTAAGGGCCAAAGTTGAGTGTTGCATGTCAGGATTTCATCATGGGTCTCCACCAACGGCCAACAGGTACCCCCTTGGGAATATTTTACTACTCTGCAAACGTGCAGTCGGTGTAATTCAACATTCTCAGCCGACATTGGAATCAATTGACAGCGTTAGCATTAATTATGCCACAGCTGAAACATTGGTAATTAAACTAATAATGTATTCTCATATTCAAACCTTTCTGTCAATAATCCTAGAAATAATGAAGGGTGACAGATCCATAAGGCCGGTAGGTCAATGCAAGCAGATGTAATGCCGATATATAAGTAAAGTTGGACTATTATCGATGGCCTATTGTCAGTGTCAGCCGGACAGCGAGAGAGTCTACCCCTTTTCACTAGAGACAAGGGAAAAGCTTTTGCTGGAGTGGAGCGCCGCACCTACCATAAACCTCCTATTTTACTGCACAGATCAGACTACCCAAGCTGTGCTGAGACGGTGTGGGCCAGTATCGAAACCATAACCTTGCGATTCCTTGGCGGATACTATATCGACTGTATATATATATATATATATATATGTGCGTGTGTGTGTGTGTGTGTGTGTGTGTGTGTGTGTGTGTTATTGGCTAATCTCAACAGATTTTTCAGAGGGTCGTTCAAAAAGTCTCATGTCTCGCACAGAAAAAAAATTCAAATATCTGCCTTGTGGTGGTGAGGTCCATACAGGTGATACGGAAGACAGATATATATAAATAATATATATATATATATAATATATATATATATATATATATATATATAGAGAGAGAGAGAGAGAGAGAGAGAGAGAAAGAGAGAGTGAGAAGAGAAAGAGAGAGAGAAAGTGTATGTTTGTGTATCCGTTTGAGCATGTGCCTGTGGGAGTAGCTGTTTCTTTTTTGTCGAATACGAGACGATTTTACGTATATTTTACTGTCTTATATATATATATATATATATATATATATATCATATATATATATATATATATATGTGTGTGTGTGTGTGTGTGTGTGTGTGTGTGTGTGTGTCTTAGTCGGTTGAGCGTTCGATAGAAACCACTAGGTTCCTAGTTCTATACCGGACCTCGCAACTAAGCGTATGAGTAGCACAGAGATCTGTGATCGTAGGGGTGGCGCTGTTCCGCAGAAGCAAAAAAACAATCTCCTAGTCTAGCGCTAGTGAAAAGGTGATAGACTCCCTCACTGTATGGCTCATTACGGCATTATATACTGACCTATATATATATATATATATATATATATATATACCCATGAAAAATTCCTGTATGTCTGTAATCATGTTTGTACAATGACCGAACAGACGTCCTTTTATAACAGAAAATTGGTGGAGACAATCCGAGACTAAAATTCAACAAAATCCAATCCCAATTTTTGTCCAAGAGGGTTTTAAGAAAAAACTTGGACCATATGACCTTTAGACACCCCTTTTTGATCTCAATTCAGAAGGACATGTTTTTCATTTACACCGTTAATATCCGGTTGTTTGTTAACAGACGATTTCTAGAGTTTTAAAAAACTAACCCCTAATCCTAACCCCTAACCCCCTAACGAACAACCGGATATTGACGGTGTAAATGAAAAACATGTCCTTCTGAATCGAGATCAAAAAGGGTACCTAAAGGTCATATGGTCGAAAAACCTTTTACACATATTTTCAAAATTGAATAATAAATGAAATAAATAAATAAAACATGAAACTCAAATAAAACGTAAATAAAAGAAAAAAACAAACAAACAAGAACGATAATGAAAATAAACAGCATCGAAACCAGAATATATAAAGAATCAAATATGATAAAACAAATATATAGAAAAATAATTTTTATCAATCCATTCAAAATATAAATAAGAAATTTATTTCTAACTTAATAAATCCCGGGCAACGTCGGGTAACTCAGCTAGTATTATATAAAGAGTAAATAAAGCAGAAGATATTTACATTTATGAATGGAAAAGACACGTCTTGCTAAAGTAAACAGAAAAATGGGCTTGATGGAAGTGAAAAATATTTTAGAATCTCGAGGAAAAACGTGCATATTTATTTGTCAAATACGACAGGTGTGAAGTTCTTTGGGGTGGGGTGGTGGTGGTGGAGATGTGCGAAAACGTGGCCATTTTTCTTTCAGTGTTGGAGATATGGCCCCACAGTGACAAGACATCGTGCGAGATTCGCGCGGAAATTGTCAGAAACAAGAGCATTGTTATTATTTGGAGACCGGTTTCTGGGATTGCTATGCAGTGCATCATTTGAAGAAGGAAAAAAAGGAGAAGGAAAGGAAAGGGTTGAAGAAGAAGAAGAAGAAGAAGAAGAAGAAGAAGAAGAAGAAGAAGAAGAAGAAGAAGAAGAAGAAAATGACACGAAAAATAACAATAACAGAGAAAGGAGAAAAGTAAAGACAATAAGATATGAAGACAGGAGAATTAAAAGAAAGAAGGATGATAAAAAAAGGAAAATGAAAGAAGAAGAAGAAGAAGAAGAAGAAGAAGAAATGAAACGTAGAATAACAATAGTATAGAAAGAAGAAAAGGAAAGAGAAGAAGATATGAAGACAGAAGAATTAAAAGAAAGAAGGGATGATAAAAAAAGGAAAAGGAAAGAAGAAGAAGAAGAAGAAGAAGAAGAAGAAGAAGAAGAAGAAGAAGAAGAAGAAGAAGAAGAAGAAGAAGAAGAAGAAGAAGAAGAGCTGTTCAAAATTAAAAGAGCAAGAAGGATAACAAAAACAGAAAAAAGGAAAGCAAGCAAGAAATATAGAATTCTTCTTCTTCTTCTTCTTCTTCTTCTTCTTCTTCTTCTTCTTCTTCTTCGTGCTTCCTTCCCTTCTTCCTTTTCTTCTTCTTCTTCTTCTTCTTCTTCTTCTTCTTCTTCTTCTTCTCGGTGTCTTTTCTCCAACCTCATTCTTGTTCTATTACTCCTTATTTTATATTTTCTCCCTACATTCTATTTATCCTCCCCTTCTTCTTCTTTTCCTCCTCCTTATATTTCTTATCTTCTTAATTATTTTATTTCAATTAACACCACTTTCCTCTTCCACTATGCCTTCTCTTATTTGTTTACGTTCTCTGGGCTTTACCATTTTCCTGCCTTTCCTCTTCCCCGCCAATCATTCCCCCTTCTTCTCTTTCTCGTGTCATCCACTTTCTTTTATTATTCTTCCTCCTCCTCCTCTTAATCATCTCTGTGACTTTCACTTCTTCATCTCCTTCCCTTTCTCTTTCATCGCCTCTTTTCTCCCCTTCTTTATTGCCTCCATGGTTTACGTTCCCCTCTTACTCCACCACCTACTCCTATTTCTTCTTCTTCTTCTTCTTCTTCTTCTTCTTCTTCTTCTTCTTCTTCTTTGTACTTTACATTTCTCCTGTTTCACTTTTTTCCTCCAGCTCCTCCTTCTTTTGTTTTTTTCTCATTTTTCTTTTTCTTTTTATCCTCATACTTTTCCTCATCTTCTTCTTTCGTCTTCTTTATCTTCAGTGTGCATTCCATTTCTTCTTCTTTTTCTTTTTCTTCTTCTTCTTCTTTGTGTTTTTATTTCTCCACTTCCACTTCCACTTCCTCTTCTTCTCCTCTTTCCCGTTTTTCGTCAACCTTCTTCTTCTCTTCTTCTTCTTCTTCTTCTTCTTCTTCTTCTCTTCTTCTTCTTCTTTGTGTTTTTATTTCTCCACTTCCACTTCCTCCTTCTTCTCCTCCTTCTTCTCCTCCTTCTTCCGTTTTTCGTCAACCCTCTTCTTCTTCTTCTTCTTCCTCTTCTTCTTACTTTATATTTCTCCACGTCCTCTTCCTCCTCCTTCTCCTCATCCTTCTTCTGTTTTTTCTCAATCTTCTTCTTCTTCTTCTTCTTCTTCTTCCTTTTCTCACTTTCTTCTTTCTTGTTCTTTATCTTCTGGGTACCTTCCATATCTGACCCTCCTTTCTTTTTCCATCTTCTCCATGTTATCTATTTCTCTTCTCTCTCCTCTATCTACTACAACTTCCATACTTTTCAACATATTTTTTCTTGGCTTCATTATTATCTCCATGTTGGTCTTATCTTGCTACGTCCCTATTCATTTCCTCCCTTTCCTACTCATAACGCAACAAAGGCTTCGATTCATCTCTCTTTGGAAGAGGCTTCTTTCGTAGCGATAAGATGGGGAATTACACGTTCTGCGCCTGTTCATTTCAAACCCGGTAGTCGTCGTCTTCTTGTCGAGTGAATAAGAGGCATTCGAAAGTATCAATATCGCCTGCAATGGTCCTGCAACATTGCTTGCAATGGAAACACTGTAATTTTCTTATTTATGAACAGAGGAATCCGTTCAAGGTTTTCTGGACATTTAATGTCAAAGTCGACAAAGACACAGATAACGAATACAATTCAAGAAGACAGTAACCAAAAGTAAATACCACATATATATATATATATATATATATATATATATATATATAGCAAATTCGTTGGTAAACCTATGAGGTAAGAAAAAAACCGGCAAATAGTTTGTTTGTAAAAATATATATATATATATATTATCTAGG
>CM042148.1:65381629-65384129 GCA_023376005.1 Doryteuthis pealeii
AACAGAAAAAAGGATAAAATGTCATCCATGTTTACATTTACAAGTAGATCCTTCTTGTTATTTGCGTCGAAAAGACGTTGTCTAATGTGATCTAAATCCACATTCTATGAGGAAATTTTTATCAAGTTGTTTGACATGCTATAATAATATAAAACACTGTGGAGGCGCGTGGTCTAATGGTTAGAGTCGTAGTAAATTGACTCGTCAACCCGAGTTTATTTCCTAGACGAGCCTGTTTGCATTTCACATGCCTTGGGAAAGGTATGAATCCAATTCTCCCTCCAGCTATGGGTAAATAGCAGGGAGACTGGGCTCTTAACCACGATTAGGTAACCAGTGTAGGAGAAGGAAAACTCTGAATTCAAACTCCGCTTAAGAAATTGACCTTGTGTCGCATCCTACTCGTGCGGAGAGGTTGGTAAATATATATACACTGTGGCTATACTTCTTGTTTGATTATAAAGAAGTACTTAAGTTTTGTGACCAATGTTGAATCAGAATATAGTGACTTGTTTCCGTTCCAACTTTCTGAAAACTGGTTTCCATTCTCGCAGCGTGCGTTTTATCGGGAAGAATTTATTGTGTGTCTTGTTATTCTAGCGTTGTTTCTGTCTTGTGTGGAATAATTTATTGATTTTGGGTTTCAAGTTAGTGTATGGAATTTTGAATTGGTCGGGGGCCATATCTAAAGCCGATTTGGCTGCTGAGACAGCATTCTTCTGTGCTTTTATTCCAGTGTGGATTGCGATCCAGCATGGATTGGTTGGTTGCTTGCTTGCTTGGATTCTATACCATGTCGTCTCTTTGGTTATTTTATCCTGAATACATTGTTTTGGTATTATCTGCGTTATTCGGACTATTGTCCCCATCTTCATTGTTATTTGTACAACGTTTCGGCCGATATACCCTCCGGCCTTCTTCAGGTATTTCTTGTCGGACTCGGGAACCTTCTCGGACTCGGGAACCTTCTTTTCGAACTCAGGAACTTTCTTGTCGTATTCGGGAGCCATCACGGAACTTTGAACCTAGTCCGAATAACGAAGATAATACTAATCTTCAAGCCTCATCTCAAACATTCAGAAATAACATATTGTTTTATTCATTCTTGTTGGGTAATCAGTTTTTTCTTTAAATTCAATTTTTAAGCACATTTTAAACGCATTTTTAAAAAATCTATTTACCCCATAGATGAGAACCTAACATGTACTAACACTCTGGATAGAGTGAGAATAATGGCAATGAAGAAGTACTCTCACTCCCTAGAGCTCTAAAATTGGAACTTCAAATACAGTTTAACGTCATATTAGGACACTGACCCCAGCCACCACCTTCTAGCACATATATGATAAAAATGGTTGACGTTTGCCATAACGGCATTAGTGTCAGTACAATCATATAGGGGCTAGAGCTTGACATGACCAGCCGATTGATCGGAGGGGGCCTCTCTGACTGCTCTTCTAGCCTAGGTAAGTATTAAAGCTGAGTGATGCATGTCATGGACTGCTCATTCACCAGGATCACGGGTCTCTACCCACAGCCAACAGGTGGTTCCATTGGGGGGGGTTATACTCTGTAGACGTGCAGTCGGCGTATTCTCCTGTCTCACCCAACTGGGCGGCTTCTGATTTGGACGTAGTATCTCCAGGGGCTTAAAGATTATGAGGGATTTTAATTTCTTCTTTTAAGTCATAGTGCGACTATGAACGTGTCGTAACATTAGGTTATGTCATATTCCATTTATGATCCGGTATGTATGTTTCTCAGAAATCTAGCGCACAATGTAGACAGTTTTTGAAAAGTTATTTTTTATGTTTTAACGTTTATTGTTTTAGGTGCTAAATAAATTGAAATAAAAAAGAATTAAATCTAAATATGATTTATTATCATTTTAGTTATACCGCAGATACGCTTTCTGTATCCACTGCAAAGATGGAAGACTTCTCTTCCCCACAAAAGATAAGGGTGTCTGGATATGACACTAAGCTGCCTCTGATGGTAATGATCTAGTTCTGAAGATTTGGGGAGAATGGAGTACCATTTCATTGCCATTTCTCAATGGTCTAATCTGACCTGGAGTGGAAGAAACAATTATGGTCCATCAATGGGACAAATAGATCTGTTTAAAAATTATTCAAACAACTTATGAAAACTGTTCTGAAATCCCTAGGCACAAAGTAAGCCAAGACGTGTTGGAATGCCGTTTAAATCAACCCATCTTTTTTTAATTATTGATAATAATGTATTTTAAGTGTATATATACTTTTTCTATTCTATATAAATAGAGTGCGAAACATTAAATGATATAAACCAAAACAAAATGTTCTTTTTGAGTTTAAAATCTTCTCGCGACGAATACAAGTTAAAAACAATTGAAAAAAAATACAATATTTTTGTCACTCGGGTTCAATTTAGAAACAAGTAAAAAGTTTTCATTTGATTAAGTTAAATAAATGATTCCCGTGTCGACGTTGATTTGTTTAATGAAATCTTGCAATAGTAA
>CM042148.1:65389129-65414129 GCA_023376005.1 Doryteuthis pealeii
TATATATATATATATATATATATATATATATATTACAATGATGATAGATATAGAAAAAGGTAAATACATAGATACTGAAATTAATACATGAAAACAAATTGAGATATATTTTATATATAGATTTTAATTGGTTTATTTTACGGCATACCAACCCTTTTCGGGTCATTTACAGCTGAATCAAGTCATATTGATATTAGGTTTCTTACTGAACCTGGTGTGGCTTAAATGGTCAGCCTGGTAAGTATTAAACATGGTCATCGCTGCTTAACTTCGGGGATCTAATGGAAACCGGTGCTTTCAACATGACTTGGGCGTAAGCCAGATACATAGATGGAAAGAAACAGAGGAGCATCAAAGTTTTTCATAAGATATTCTTGTAAATATATTGTAGTGATGGCTCATAAAAAAGTAATGGACATTTCTTTGTCTTTTTGATCTTTTGGCAGGTTTAGTGAGTCGGAAAGTAAACTACATTTCTTTCCCCCAATCGATTGTATGATAACAGATTCTACGGCTTTTTGTAATAATTTTCATATGCCCAGATCAAGTCTTTCTTTGTGCGTCTTTATTATTAGTATTATTTGTATTATTCGGACTATTGTCCTCATCTTCATTGTTATCTGTACAACGTTTCGGCCGATGTGCTCTCCGACTTTTTTCAGGTATTTCTTGTCGGACTCGGGAACTATCTTCGGACTCGGGAACCTTCTCAGACTCGGAAATTTTTTGTCGTAATCGGGAGCCATCACGGAACTTTGAACCTAACTCTTTATTCAGTCCACGGGGTATCCTGTTCTCATTCCGCTAACCATAGCTGGGGTACATGTGTTAAGCTGTGTTAATTTATTATTCTATATTACTGCTTCTCCTGGCCAGAATTGAACTGCAGTCTAGAGATAACTGTCACTTAGAACTGTTTAATCTAACTCATTTATCCACAAGAGAAATAGTCCTTATTATTATTATTATTGTGAGTTTTTCACACCAGCATTAGCTGATAGTCTTTCGCTGGAGTCTGAGTGACAACAAGACTCCTCAGGTCTCCAGGACTCTTCTGAGTATTCTAGCTGATTTCAGCAATGCTTTTGTCTGGATGGTCTCAATTCTTCCTCTGATTTTCAGTTCCTTCAGTTTTTGTTCCAAGCTTTTTGGACTGTTCCTAGTGCACCAAACTACAATTGGTATCACTTTCACCCACATACTCCATAGCTTTTTCAGTTCTCTGGCAAGGTCCAGGTATTTGTTTATCTCTTCCTTTTCTTCATCTTCACCCTGCGATTTACTGGAACTGAAAAGTCCACAAGTTGAAAAGTTCTCTTTTTCTTGTTTAACAATATCAGGTCTGGTTGTTGCATAGCGCGTCGTCACTGTACTAAATTGCAATAGTTTTATCTTTAAGGGATGACAATAACACCAATGTTATTCCAGAAGTTTATTGAAATAAATTCAAGCTTCTTAACTTCGAGAGAGACACTTTCGGTCCTTCTATTAAATTTCTGGTGACAAGCTTTTTCAGTTGGTAAATATTAAGGCTAGCTTTTCGACACCAACTACACGAGGTCCGCTCGGCCATCTAACTCGCATCGACTCTCTCAAGGCTAACTGACGACTGACCTGTCTCGAGCCCTCGGTTCGTTTATATTCATAGTTTTTTATCTCTTGATCTGATAACGGGAAGATGTTATATTTCTTTGTTTAATAAAACCGGAAATTCATATTTCCGTTTGTACATTATATAACATGGTCTTCTGGCTGGGATGAGGTGATCCGTCTTTATCTCAAAGTTTCAGATAATTCCATGCGTTTCATTCTCAGCAAATACTGGTTTATGTATATACAATTTTGCGGTGCGGTCAAAATTGAGTTTCTTGCATGATTCCCATTGGGCCCCCTTTCCAACCCAGTCGTGCCTAGCTTTGAATTGCCGTAGTGCTAGTTTGCTACATTTGCTTAATGCATGGCTGATTGTCTCATTTATGTCTCCACACATACAACATTTGCTGTTCTGTTGTGTCTTATCGATTTTTGCTTTGATATAATTTGTTTTATGGCATTATTTGTGCTGCAATTATAAGTGATTCAATTTCTCTCTTGAGGTTTCGTTTTCATAACCATATCAATATGATTTCATGTCCAATCTCCCCAATTTGTCTCTTGAAGTAAGCTAGGGCTTAACATGACCAGTAGATTAATTGGAGTGGTGCTCTGACCACCAGTCTAGTCTAAGTAAGGGATAAAGTCTAGTGCTGCATGTCATGGACTGCTCATCCACCAGGATCCCGTCCTTAAGTATCACGAGATTCCACCCACGGCCAACAAGTGCCTCCTTGGGTGGGGGATACCCCTCTGCAGAGGGATAAATATTTAAGGGCGTATTTCACAGCCCCAGCCAAAAGGCTGATGCTATGGATGGATTGAGAACATTTTATAGGAATTATTTCAGTGTGAACGTGTGTGTTGAATCTTGAGGTAATGATTGCTATCCATCGTTCTACAAACTCATGAAAACAAAACAAAAAAAAGGATAATTTCTTTCTATAATTCTTTGAATGAAACTTACTTATTAATAATGGAGATTCGGTCTCCATTTGTCTGCAACCAAAACTACGTCACTGCTTACGTCACCATACCCCAAATCGCCAATACATAGAATAAAGAACCCTGTAATAATTTTTAAAATTATTTGTTACTCTCGCCCTTTTTTTCAGTAACAAGAGGTTAACTAAGAAGTTTACGAATAAATAAATACCTACGATTTTTAGAATTTATATGTAATATAATTATTTACTTAATTATTAATAGATGCCCGAGTTGGATTGTCTTCCCTTTGGCTGGAGGTGTTATCTTCCCTCTGGACTCTCGTTTCTCACCATCAGGGGTTTTTGCTATTTAAGCACGCAAGCGCAAGTTTTGAACCCTCCTTCCTCTTTCTTCTCCGGGACTTGACAACCATGGTTAGACATTTGTCTACACCCTTCTTTTGTGGGGGCTTCAGCCCCATAACACAACGTTAGTAAGTGACATTACTTTATGGACTCTTCATTACTTTATATATGTACATTTAGGTATCTCTTGTAAGCCTCCTTATTGTATCTCTATTCATGAATGTGTTCTTTATTATATCTTCTTTGTATTTCTGTTATATGTATCATTTCCATGTGTTTGTATTAAAGTCCTTTATGTTTAACACCCTTGGTCGGATTTGCTTGTTCAACCAATTATTATTGATACTATAGTCTTGAATCCAACACACGCAACATTTTATTGAGGAGGACAGAACTAAGTTTCCAATTCAAACTGTTATTTTTTTTTTAATTCTGGATCAATTTGATTTTACTTACTTATGATATAAACAACTTTAACATTGTACTTTGAACTCCCGCCCTCTTTCAAAGATTACTTTTTACACCGCTCGGGGTTGTTTTTGTTAATACAGTAACATCGTTGTTCTTCCGCATTGAAATATTGTTGTATACTACAACATACAGTATTCAGTATACTAATACATTCAAGCTACATGTGTGCGAGACATATAATAACTCGCAACAGAGTGCTAAAACCTCGAGATAGGCGGTTCGTGTAACCTTTGCAGTATCAGAGTATTTGCATCTTATCCCTCTTATGAGGACGTGACACAAGGACATTATTATGTGGGCCCACCCACAAGTCGAAGCTCATGGGTGGTAGGCACAAAAAATGCGTTGATCCCGTCGGTAATCCCCCTCAAGCGGGCGCCTCAGGTACTGGACAATAAACCAAGGGGGCAAGTATTGCCTGAGGGGATAGCTCCCTGGGATCAACGCTGTTAATTTTACTTATAAGGTCCAGTGGCCGAAGTACTCTGGAACAGGCCCAGAAGGTCCTTTGTCGTCTAAGTAATTGTTGTACCGGCCGTTCCTACAGTGGAGAACATGCACCGGTTCTCACTATAAATAGTGAGACACCGAGTGGAAAGGAGGACTGTTCCCGTTAACGACAAGCTAGTCGTACATGTACCATTAATTGTAATACACTTGTCTTATTTTACCCCATCTCGACTTGACTTCTTTTTACTGTTGGGACTAACATCACAACAGTAATCACTCTGGTGTTCTCAGAGAGTGGTGTATAAATAATCCTGGACCAGCCCATTAACTCTCTACGCAAGGTACGTCAGGCTAGTTCACAATAAGCATTTAGTTGAACTCTCTAAAAGAGTGCATATTTCTAGAGGAACCTGTTCAGTAAGAGTATTTCGGTGCCTGCAATTGAGCTACAAGACCAGTGAGAAACAAGGAACAGCGTAAAGATTCTCTTGGCAGAACGTAGAGTTCTCTTGTTAGTCAGCAAACGGATAAAAAGATATAGAAAAATCTTTGGTAATAAAATTCTTGCCTAAAGGAATGTCGAAAAGGAATTCTTCAAACATCCCGTTGGGAATCTGCCTAACAAGAGATATAGGGTAACGGTTGGGAAGAAAGGCGCCCTCGGCAAAAGAAGCGTAGAATTAGTCGCAAAAAGACACACGTGCACGTATAAGAGGATTTTTTGAAAGACAAACTTGAAGAAATCTATATATTAATACGCTTGTATCTCCGTGTGTCACACCCTGTCGTCACATCAGATACATAATTGACGATTCCATTGAAAAAAAAATAAACGTGAAAGAAAAAGAAGTGAAGAGGGAAATAAATAAATCAAATGACAGAGGATAAAGACAATCTGATTATCTATGTATCAATCTATCTAATATTAAATACTCTCTTTTAATACACTAACGTTAGCTAACTCATTTTTTCTCTCTCTCTCTCTCTCTCTCTCTCTCTCTCTCTCTCTCTCTCTCTCTCTCTCTTTCTCTCTTCACACACACACACCACACTATATATATAATATATATGTATATATGTTTTATCTATCGATCACAATCTGTTTGAATGTATGTATGTATGTATCAATCTATCTATCTTTCTATCTAATATGAAAATACTCTTTTTCATACACTAGCGACTATGCGTTAGCTTGCTCATTTTGTTCCGTATCTCTCTCTCTCTCTCTCTCTCTCTCTCTCTCTCTCTCTCTCTCTCTCTCTCTCTCTCTCTCTCTCTTCACACACACACACACACACACATATATATATTATATATATGTTTATCTCTCTCTCTCTCTCTCTCTCTCTCTTGTCTCTCTCCCTCCCTATTTGTCTCTCTCTCTCGCATCACATACGCACCCACACCACACTCACACACATATATATATGTTTGTACCTATCGATCACAATCTGTATGTATGTATGTATGTATCGTTGCTCGCTCATTTTGTTTCGTCTCTCTCTCTCTCTCTCTCTCTCTCTCTCTCTCTCTCTCTCTCTCTCTCTCTCTCTTTCTCTCCTTCTCTCTCTGTCTCTCTGTCTCTCTGTCTCTCTGTCTCTGTTTCTTTCTCTCTCTCACATCACATACGCACGCACACACACACACACATACATATATATATATATATATGTGTGTGTGTGTTTGTATCTATCACAATTTGTATGAATATATGTATGCATGTATGTATGTACGTATATATCTAAATTGTGTCAGGTCGCATATTGCGCTACTGGTACTATGTAACCCAGTACTACCTGTCTCATAGTCAGGTTATCGGCGACTAAACCGGTTACCCCACCAAGCCTATCTGGTGAGGAGGATGGCTAGACATCCAGCAGGACGAAAAACAAAACCTGTCAAAGGGCGGATGAAGCCTTTCGCTCAACGGCCATCTAGCAAATAACATACGCGGGGACGTAGAAATACTTGGATTGGTATCCAGGCGCGTAGCAAAACCACCGGGAGAGATACTCCTCAGCCTTGTCTAGGCAAGTGTCTAGGAGAAGGAAAACTCCAAAATTTAACCTGCAGCAGCTGCTGCAGCCAATGATGTTGACTTGTCTTTTTGGCTCAAATGTGGCAGTCGCTTAGAGAGTGGGATTGGTTCTGTGCAAAGCCTTTCCTCACTTAAAAAAGCTTCAGGCACAGGCATTGCTTGATATGCAATACATGTCTTGTATCAAGCAATGGTAATACTTGAATACGAGTTTGCTGCCATCATATATCTAAAGCAATATCTTTGTATATCAGCATATAACTAGATTACTCATTTTCCTCATTATCTATCTATCTGTCTATCTGTCTATCAATCTATCTATATATATATCAAATATGAAACACTTACCATTCATACACTAACGACTATGCAGTCCCTAGCTTACTTAGTTCATAATCTATCTTTATATATACAGGGAGTGTCATTAAAGTATCGAGATTGAAGCTGTATTTAACAAGTCAGAAATGAGCAATGAATAGAACTTTTTTCAGACAAGTTGTGTCATAAAAGTGCCAAAATTTGAAGCTGTATTTACCACGATGGAAATGAAGAATGAATGAAAAGTTATTTTTTTAGAATACAAGGTGTGTCAATAAGTACAAAAAATCTTGATACTTTTTTTGACACACCTTGTATATATATATATATATATATATATATATATATATATATATATATATATATAAAATATCTTTTGTTTTTATTTCTATATGCATTGTAATTGCCTTCAAATCATTAATATATAATAACATACTTAACAATGCTTCACGCAAATAACCAATTACTATATATATATTATATATATTATATATATATATATATATATATATATTTGAGCGATTCTGAGCAGACCGTATCATGATATAATTTAAATTATTGGATATTTATTATTCCAAATGAGCATTTTGCAGATTTATGATTTTTCAAAACTCCAACACAAGAAATACCAAATCAATCGAAGTGGATGATATGAATTGTCTATTTGTCAGGAAAATGTTTCCTTTTTATTTTTTTTTGTCTTTTTTATTTTGTTTTCAACTGAACACGACTGGTAATTACTCATAAAATAATAATTGGATATCTGCAAATTCCTGATCTTTGACGAGCAAAGTTCCAAGAGGCTTTATACTCCTGATTTTGAGTGGCACTAACAGATTTCTTTCTTTCCTCTCCAATTCTTGATGGATGGTCAGATTTGCAAAGTGCTGTCCAAACAACAAAAGACAAAAGAACTTTTTTTTTTGTTAAAGATCCAAACGTAAAGCAATTAACGTTTTCGATTTCAATAATGTCCTTTTTCAATTTTTAACGCAATAATAATAATAATAATAATAATAATAATAATAATAATAAGGTAATGATGATAATAAAATAATAATACGGTAATAATGATAATACAATAATATTATAAAAATGAAAATAATAATAAAATAATAATAATAATAAAATAATAATAATAATAATAAAATAATAATAATAATAAAATGATGATAATAATAAATTAAAATAATAAATAATAATAAGATAACATTGGTAATCAAATGATAATAATAAAAATGAAAATTGAGAACGAAACGCACAAAATTCTCTGGGACTTTGAAATTAAAACGGATCACCTTATCCCAGCAAGAAGACCAGACCTAGTGTTGATTAACAAAAAAGAAAGAACTTGTCAACTGGTGGATTTTGCAGTGCCAGCGGATCACAGGGTGAAGTTAAAGGAAAATGAAAAAATTGACAAATATCTGGACCTTGCCAGAGAACTGAAAAAGTTATGGAATATGAAAGTGAAAGTTATACCAATTGTAGTTGGTGCACTTGGAACAGTCCCAAAAGCATTAGAAAAGGGTTTGGAAAGTTTGGATATCAGAGGAAGGATTGAAACCATTCAGAACACCGCACTGCTGCAATCTGCCAGAATACTCAGAAGAGTCCTGGAGACCTGAGGAGACTTGCTGTCACTCAGACTCCAGTGAAAGACCATCAGCTAACACTGATGTGAAAACTCAAATAATAATAATAATAATAATAATAACAATAACAATAGTAAAATAATATTAAAATAATGATAATACGTTCTTTCTATAAATTAAACGATATCATTTTTTTTTCTTTTTTGATTTCCCAATTGTAAGAACAACAAAGAAAAAGACAGAAGGAGCAATAAAGAAATAATTTAATACTAGCAGAGGTACTCAACGTTTGTAGCGTTGGAGCTTGTAGATGCTGCATGTTAGATAATCCCTGGGTGTAGAATCAGATTAAATGGCTGATTTATTATAGGAAAAGCGCGTTGTGAAGAAAATATCTCGGACGACAAATCATAGGGATTATTTATGAGGGTTTCGTCCTCTTTGTCTTGTCAGATTTTCAAAAGGCTCATTAATCAAGTATAGGTTCTACTTGACCTGGTGATAACTAAGTTTACTTGACTCAAGAGCAGACGCCTCATATATAGTTACACGTTGTTCGGGGGGAGGGGGAGACACACTTTTGAATGAATAATGCTTATATATATATATATATATATATATTATATATATATATATATATATATATAGTTAGTTAGTTAGTTAGTTAGTTTCTTTGTATTCAGGAATATAAACTTAGCTGATCTAAGGATGAAATAGATTTGGATTATTTGAATTATTCGGAATATTGTTCTCATCTTTATTGTTAACTGCACAACGTTTCGACCGATGTGCTCTCCGGCCTTCCTCAAGTATTTCTAGTCGGACTCGGGAACCTTCTCGAACTTGGGAACCCCTCCTAAAATTTGGAAATCGTCTCTTCAAACTCGGAAAACTTCTTGTCGTAATCGGGAGTCTTCATGGTACTTCGGACCTAACTCTTTATTCAATCCACGGGGGTTGACTGTTCTCATTCCGTTAACCATGACTGGACAGAAGTATTAAGCTGTGTTAATTATTCTATGTTACTGCCGCCTTTGGTCAGTATTGAACCTGCAGCCTAGAGATAACTGCCACTTTGAACTATATTAACTCAATGCCTATATCCACTACATGTGTCCGACAAGAAATACCAGAAGAAGGCTGGAGAGCACATCGACCGAAATGTTGAATATGTAACAATAAAGATGAGGACAATAGACTGCATGGGTTAAAGCGAACTTAATTCCACCATCGTATATCACCCGGCCGAAAGAAATAAAATACCAAAAATCACTGAAAATTTCATTAAATTCGGTTAATTCCCTGATTTTTGGTAATTTTTCTTGTTTTGGCGGGGTGACATACGGTGGTGGAATTTAGGTCCGTTAAGTTCGATTTAACCTCCGAATAATCGAAAATAATATAAATTATCAAGCCTCATCTTATAAATTCAGTCAAATAGATTTGTTTAAAAATCATATTTTTTATCAGATAGGAATAATTGACACCATATGAATCTGCGCAATTTTATTGTATTAAGAATAGTCACTTTAAGTTACAATGTGATATACCCTTCTAACATACTCGTTCAACATCGGATATATAAACGGTGAGAGAGTTCTCGGGTATATAATAGATAGGAGAGACAGGGTCAGTTTAGAGATGATAGTGATGATAGGTGGTAATTCTTACCTGCTTGTTTCATTTCTGCTTGTTGACTGATTCTTCGTCGGCCATTTTCTCAGGGCGAGCTTACTTCAGGGCTTTCGGCTGGTTTGATTTTCTTTGTTAATTCTTCTTACAGACTGGGCTGGTTATTGTCTTAACATTCAATTAATAACAAGACTTGGTATCTTTATAATAAAGCTTTATTTTTTAAGCCCATAACTCCGCCACGGATGAGACCGACCCACCAGAGCCGACAATCGCCTCTGCACTCTTTCGAAATCGTGTCGCATCTGCTAACTAAAACTAAAACTTATTCTTACTTGTCTGTACCAGAGGTCAGATGGGATCAACTAAACGTCACCTATAATCTCAATGGTGTATGGAAAATTACCCAACTCCGCTTTTAATTCTAACGAACTTTATTTAAAATTCTAATTACAGGTACGTTCACAATTTATCCCTGCTCATAACTTTTATCAATAATTGCTTACTAAGGATTATTATAGGTAGTCAATTAAAGCATTTATAACCGTATACAAACAAATGATTATGTTAGGACATTGATAGTTACTTTAAACCCTATAATTGTGGATAAATTATTAGTGTTACATAAATGATAGGCTCAGCCCATTGTTTTAGTATGTAGTGTAATGTAATTTAAGATAATGATAAACAGTGGAAAATCACTGTGATTAAAATAGTTGATAAAATAGTTGATTGACAAGTCTTGAGTTCGTCTGGAGCGGTTCTCTTATAGGCTTAGAGAGTCACGTGAATAGGCGACTCTGGGAAAGTGTAATTATAACAGAGTTGAAGAGAGAGTTGACTTCAGATGAACCTTTTGTGTGGATGTGCCTTTCCGTCTCTGCTGCTGCACTTCCCGCACGCGCGCGAGTAAAAAATGTCATAGGGGGGAATAAAAATATGTGTAGACAACAAAACGACACAATATGATCTCCATGACACAAAAAACCTTTGTTCAAGAAGATTAGATTTAAGGATCTTTTTTAGTAGATTTGAAAAAGGCCGTTGACATTCATAAAGGAAAGACAGGTAGACGCAGACAAAGCAAAGGAGTAAAGTGAGGGGGGAATACGTTTTAATCAGGTAGATTCTGGGTGTTCTGTTTCAGGGTCGTTTGTAAATTAAAACTAGCAGTTGTTAGCGTATGTCCGTGAGGGACCATTGGCAGCTAAGCAGCTGGACTCTCTATCGCTAATCTTTCTGACCCCCACAAGCTTGTGGGTCGAAATGAGTACAGAGAGAATAAAAACTTATACAGGTAAAGTTCTGTCTCTGTGTTGTCAATGCATGTAGCCGCGCGAGAGCATCAACACGGGAAACCCCAGCCGGCAAAGACTCTGGTCAGGAGAAGCAGTAACATAGAATAATAATTAACACAGCTTAACACATGTACCCCAGCTATGGTTAGCGGAATGAGAACAGTATATCCCCGTGGACTGAATAAAGAGTTAGGTTCGACCCAGAGCTAAGCTAGATTGCATCTGGTGGTGAGGCACCAGTTCTAAAAATATGGGGTACGTATATATCCCTTCAGAGTCAAGTGTGTGCCAAGATGAAGATGATGATCCATATGTTACATAATTATTGGATCCCTAATGCTTTTATAAGGTATTGTAGAAATCATAATGGCGATTAGTGCAGCTGATGGCCTTGAGAGTGTGTGCCAAGATGAAGATGATGATCCATATGTTACATAATTATTGGATCCCTAATGCTTTTATAAGGTATTGTAGAAATCATAATGGCGATTAGTGCAGCTGATGGCCTTGAGAGTGTGTGCCAAGATGAAGATGATGATCCATATATATATTCATATATCAAGAAGACGACAATTCATCAATGATTTGGTCCCGACGACTATGCAATATTTGGATCAAAGAAGATTGGAGAAATTAAAATCACCCGCCCAACTACGAGTTAAATATATATAATAAATATATATATATAAATGAATCGGGCCAATTTGCCATTTGCAGAGATAGAAATGACAGATTAAAAAAAAGATAGTTTTTTTCCTTAAGATCAGTTCTTTATGTAGGTAATTTTACAACATTTTGAAAGCAGTTAGGATTTACCATTTAGTCCTTCGTACCTGAGAGATGAAACTCATTTTGTTTCTCTCTACCCTTTGAAAAAATGTTATTTGAAATGTTCGAATTAAGGTCCTATGACTAAAAATTATATGTAGATAAAAAGTAGTTACTTAATGAGACAGACTGCATGTATGACTGAAATTGCACTTCATTCGAAAATCTTTTCGTGTTCATTGTATTACATTTATATATCACAAGACAAATTTAGGGAGTTTGTTCCTATGAATGCAGCCTTGTGCTTATACAATAAAATATATCCTTTCCTACCGTAAAACATAACTAAATATTGGAATCAATTTGATTTTAGTATTCTGAAAAAGATGTTTATTGTATTTATAACTGTCCATTGTAACTTAAGCATTCTTTCTTCCTCGATAGTTTATTCATATAAAAACTGGTCTTATGACTTGTGGAATAACCCATAGCAATACGATAATAAAAACAAGTAAATAACTAACAACATTCTAATAGACTAATCATATGTTATTGCTATAAGATTTTCATTTCATATTTATCATTATAACAGAATGATTATTATTATTAAACCAAATGATATACACTTGAATTCTTTGCTTGATAAAAACTTATAAATCTCTGTATACGAGGGTCGGCTGAAAAGTTCATAGACTGACCAAGATAGCAAATTAGGTTAATTTTTTAAAACTTAATTCTCCTTATGATCCACACACACACCTTCCACAGTTGTTGCAGTACTTGGATCCAGCTGGTAAAAAAGACATCAACGTCAGATATTGAATAACCCTCGAAGGTTAATATGCCATTAAGCCTAGAAAACAAAACATTTTTTGTCAAAAGTTCTTTGGTGTTTTTCGATACGTGGATTAGATTAACATTGAATACAATGATTTTTAAGTCATTGATGTTTTCTTTTAATTATTCTGTAATTTATCACTGGGGAAGTATCATTATAACAGAGTTGAAGAGAGAGTTGACTTATGCTGACCCTTTTGTGTGGATGTGCCTTTCCATCTCTGCAGTTGCACTTCCCACACGCGCGCGAGTAAAAGATGTTATAGGGGGAATAAGAAAATGTGTAGACAACAAAACGACACAATATGATCTCCATGATAAAAAAACAAACTTTGTTCAAGAAGATTAGATCTAAGGATCTTTTTTTAGTAGATTTGAAAAAGGCCGTTGACATTCATAAAGAAAAGACAGGCGGCCTGACTGAAATATGGCGTCGTCAGGTAGAGGCAGACAAAGCAATGGAGTAAAGTGCATAGTGGCTAACGGGCTGGAATAAAACATCATTGTAACCGAGTTCGAACTCCAGTCGCGCTATCATGTTTACTTTCGGACTAGTACTTCCATAACACCACTAGTGTTATTCGATAAGGAACACTTTGGCATTAAATAACCCACAACGGTTTATATGCCATTAAGCAAAGAAACCAAAACAAAACATTTTTGTCAAAAGTTTCTTTGGATTAAAAAAAAAAGAGCGAATAAATTGAAATCAGACTTACCAAGTTGTAATTGTCATTAAAGTGTTTTCATTTATTTAATTTTAGTTGAAACTCAGCAAATTACAATCAGAATATTAAAATAAAGTCTGGCTTATATAAATAGACGTTGATAAGTAAAAATAAAACGTAGTAATCTATTTGAAACCTGTAAGATTTCACTTAAGAGTAAATAAAAAAAAGAAATACAAGTCAGATGTATGTGCATCTTTTATAGGCAAGTAATTTCTTTTTTTTTCTTTTATTTGGATGACGAATATAATTTAAAGTGACAGTTTTAATCACACTCCAGAGTGTTTTTCAGTTTCAATTTATTCGTAACACGGTTTGCTTATTGGCAAGCAGACAAGCCACCATTGCTCCGAGATAGACACATCATTTTTCAAAGATTTCTTTTAATAGTTTAATACTTAGTTTGGAAAATAGTCTGTGTGCAGTAAAAATCCAATCTTGTTGGGAAAAGTGGTCATAAGATTGGGTTGCGTCAGTCCTGCGAACTAAAAAAAAAATAAAAAGATAAGAATATGAAAGTTGGATTTATACGAAGAGACAATACTGTCTTAACCCAGGTATTAGTTCAAATTGTATGGTTGTTTGTTTGATTTAATAGCATATCAAAGCCTGGTGGATTATTTAATCCCAAGTCTTATATATATATATATATATATATATATATATATATATAAAATATATATATATATATATATATATGTGTGTGTGTGTGTGTGTGTGTGTGTGTGTGTGAAATAAATTCGCCGGGGTGGCCTAAAGTCGGTATCAGCCAGACAGCGAGAAAGTCTATTCCCTTTTCACTAGCGCTTGACCAAGGGGTTGCTTGGGCTTCTGACGCTGAGCGCCACCCCTACCATCAGCTCCTCACTTTACCGCACATATCCACGTGCTACTCATACGCTGAGCTGGTCAGGGCCGCAATCGATCCAGGAACGACGAGGTTCCCAGCCGAACACTCTACCGACTGAGCTAAACCATGTATTAATTGTCCGTCCACAATCTAATGGCAGAATAATGACTTGTAGCAGAGCTGAGTGCAAAAATGCATGAACACCCCAGTTTCTGACCGTTAAGATATCGACCGCAAGGATATCGGATCCCTCTGATTAAATATTTCTAATCTGTAGCCGTGTCAGTATTACGATATGGTTTCACTACTTAACCTTTAACAAAATGCTTGAAGAAATGAACTAGATGGTAATTACAAACAGAAAATGCCTTTTTAACAAATCCCGGGAGAATCACCTTAAAAACTGTAGTTGTATGAACGCTTACCTCCTATCTTACAAGCCACACAAAAAAGACGAACATGACAGGCTGGGTGTTACGTAACCCTTTCTCGCCGGGTACATAACAAGAGTTCTTATGTGGTAGAGAGAGTGGAGGCATCAGAAAGTGATAAAGAGATACAGATAGACAGATAGCCCTTTACTTACTTTCTATCTTCCTCTCCACTTCGGCCATGATGTGAACGTCTAGTCTGGTTTCTCTTTATTTATTTCTATTTCGGCCATTTGTGTGATCGACTAGGTTCTTCTTTCTTGTTGCTTCTTTCTTTTCTAACTAAGGACATGCGTAATTAATTAACAAGGCTTATTGCTTTGGTCAAAGGTTTTATTTTAGCCCTTTTTCTAACAGCGCGCGGATGAGCCCAGCCCGCAGTCACACATCTGTGCTACCCTAACATTCTAGTGGGAACTGATTACCTAACTAGTTTTCACGTGACTCTCGATATTCTCGCCTCTGAGGTCAGTTGAGGCCAGTAACCGTCACTGGTATTTTTCATTCCCTCAGAGCTTTCAGTACCGGGCTTGTCAAAAAATCCCTACGCCATCATACAATTATGCAACACTGGGCATCGCCGCGAAAGTAAGGACGAACTCATAATTTATGTTCCCCTATGGATTTCAACAATATAACACAGTAGTGCTTACTGATCAGCAAAGTCTTGCATTCACTAGCTCTGTGTGGATCTTGTATGCCGTCTAGAGGTCTTACACATAAGGATGAAGTGTGAGAGAGATACAAAGGAATCTGTGTTGTCGTCACGTTCTAATGATGATGACGATGATGATGATGAATGGAAAATAAACTTCAAATATTATTCTGGAGTTAATATCTCTCTTCAGAAACAATTTTTCATTTAGCCTGAAGAACATGATTGCTAATTAACATCCGGGTTCTGTTAATATTTATAAAGTTCTTAACATCTTAGCAAAGATATTTCTTTTGTATATGTTGTCTTTGAGATATTGTCAGAATTTTGGTAACAAGATTATATTAATATTGCAACGTTTATTCCTGTTCTGTAACTTATTTCATAAAATGTATATCTTTAGCATTCAAATATTTTGCAATATCTTATTATCCTGTAAATTATGGGTATGTCTGTCGGTAACCTAAACTACGGCACCATCGACGCCACAATTCCTTTTGTTATGTGCAGCACATTCTTCAGGATTATATATTTATCTAAATCTCATTTATCAATAAAAAATATGCTTTATATTATTAGTATTATTGGGCGCATCTGCATATTGACATCTACTTATATATATATATATATAATATATATATATATATATATATATATATATACAACCACATAGGGGTTTACAATTTAAACGGAAGGGCTGATTTGCAAATTAATCTTTAAAAATTGATTTTAATAAATATTTGCTGGGTTATATTGTTTCTAATTGTTTTGTTTTATTTCAATAAGTATGGACCAAAATCCCGTCGATAAATCTTAAAATAAATCCATTAACAAAACTAAATAAATCTTACTTTTTACTATCTAATTAGTTAAATTAAGAAAATGTACCCATGAATTCCGTGGGTGATGTGATTTCTCGATTGTACCCACTGTCTTTCAAATAAGTTTAGTGAAAAAATAATGATTTATCTAGAAATCAATTAAAATTAGATTAAAATCTTAATATTACACCGCTGATGGGACTTAATAAAGTTGAAACAGCTGTATGGTGTTCCACGTGGTGCAATTTATTCGCCGGGTTTGCTTGTCATTATTATTTTCAATACTTATCGAATTTTTACGATATACGCATTGTAATTGCATTAAAAATATAAATAATAATATACTTTACATAACAATGCTTCAAAAGCAAATTATCAAATTCCATTTAGATTAAAATAAATGTGATTATTTTTATATATGTTCCTATTTATTTTCATTAGTCTTTCAAATTTGATATAATTAGAAAGACTAATTATATCAGTCTGTCGGTAACCGAAACTACGTTACCATCAACGCCACACTTTCCTTTGTTATGTACGTCCCATTCTCCAGGATTATATATTTATCTAAATTTCAATTATCAATAAAAAAAATACTTTATATTATTAATATTATTGGGCGTATCTGCATATTGACAACATACAATTCTATACATTCTAATTTAATATAATATTTTATTACATTACAACTTAGATAATTGCGTCCGGAAAGTGCCTATTCTTGCTAGTATGGGTAATAAAATGTTTATTCTTTTTTTTTTTCCTTGCTCACTTTTTGTTACTATAAACATTGACATCAAAAGCAAATGAGAAATCTCAAATGAGTCGAATCCATTTTAAACCTTCACCCTTTTTTTTCTTTATAATTGATATCAGTTACAAATGCTTGGGAATTGAGCATCAAGGATCTCTAAGAACGTTGGATTGTTCTTCTATATATATTGGTATATGGGGCGTCGACGTGAGCACTTGAGTCGAGTGAACTTTGCATACACCAGTTAAAGTGGAACCTACATCTATTTCTATTAATAATGGAGATTCTCTTCCGGTTTTTGTCTGTAACAAAAATTACTCCACTGCTTACGTCACATTACCCAAGAGAATAGAAGATAGAATAAATACACTCAAAATTTGAACATGCAACATTAGACAGTCCTCATTGTTTTTTAAAACAAGTTTTAATAAATACATGACTGGTATTATATATCTATATATAGTTTGTTTTATTTTGATATGTATTTAAAGTTTACATTTCAAATTGTTTTATTTTTTAACCCTTAAATGAATTTGATGATTTTACTTACTTAAGGGTATAAACTCGCTGACATTGAATTTTTTACTCCCACCCCTCAGGCAATATGTTTCAAAAATCTATGTTTACATTGCCTGGAGTGCGTTTTTTATTTTGTACTAGTTTGAATAATGAATTTTTTAAAGATCAGACATGACAAAGAGAGTGAAACCAACATATAAGCAACACAATTGTTCATCCAGAAACAGAAGTGAAACGGTCAACCCTAGAGTTCGGGCTAATCAGGATCCCTTTTCTCTTTCTCTCTACTAAATCTGTATTCTTATTTATCAACCCCTTCGCACGAGTAGGATTTGACACAAGGTTAATTTCTTAAGAGGAATTTGACAAGTTTGAATTCAGAGTCTTCCTTCTCATACACTGGTTGCCTAACCAGGGTTAAAGAGCATAGTCTGTCATACTATTTACCCATAGCTTTAGGGAGAATAGTTGGTGTATATCATTTCCAAGGGTATTAACGCTATATAAAATGCAAATATCATCGTCCAGGATTTGAACTCGTCTTGCCGGGTCCATTTCCTAAGACGAGAACTATTAAAATGAGCGCCACTAACTAAGTGTGTATTAACTCAAATCTTTTGCTGACAATAAAACGATTTTCACTATAATTTTTGAGATCTTCTGACGTTTGTTCTCTTGGCGAAATCGGCCATTTCATCTGATCCTGCGTCTATCCTCAGGTAATGATCTAAGAAGCTGTATTTTCTACATGCTGGTATAGGGTACAACGCTACGCATACATTTGATGCTATACTGAGACAACAAATTCAACAACAGAAGATTCTTAACAAGGGAACAAACTGGACCTTATAAGACTAATCTTATTATAATGGAGATTGTGTCTCTGTCAGTTTGTAACTGAAACTATATTAATACTAAAGTCACAATTACCATAATTATTTAGCTTCATAATTCTATTTTTGTTTAAACGTTATTTATCAATAAGATTGTTTTACATTATTAATACTGTCGGCCATATCTACATACTAATAACATGCCATTGTATTTATATATACAACAAAATAGCGGTTTACAGAGTGAACAGGAAGGCTAATTTGCATATTGATCCTAAAAAAATTGAGTTTAATAAATATGGGCTTCCTATTTTAACTAAATAGTTAAATTAGAGAAATTTAGCAATGAAAGACGGAAGTGAAGGAAAAGTAAGTTTCAGTTGTTTTATTTTTCGATTATACTCTCCTCTGTTTCCAATATCTTTATCTGCATTCTTATTTAGTTTCATTTACCTTTCTAATTTAATATCATATTTTATTACATTAAAACTTGAATACATGTACCCGGAGGGTGCATATATTTGCTAGTATCTTTAATAAAGAAAAATCATATCTGCAAGAAAGAACTGGTAAAAAAAAATACCCTTTCCTATCAATCTATATCAGTCACTGGCATTTCACTTAGCGTTAATACGCTTCGGAAAGGTATGAATCCTACTCTCTCTCAAGCTATAAATAAATAGTAGGGTAGACTGGGCTCTTTAACCTTGGTTCGGCAACCGGTCTAGGAGAAGGAAAACTCTGAGAACAAAACCTGTTGAACTCCGCTTAAGAAATGACCATGTGTCACATCCTGCTCGTGTGGAGGGGTGGTAAATATATATATATCAGTCACGGGCAAACTTTTTCAAGAACGGGACCACATGAGGCATGGCTTTTCATCAGTCAATGCACTACTATAAAAATTCAAGGTATTTTTTTTTTTGGAAGATACCCCAACTATTTTCATACCATAAGACTACAAACATAAGTATCTGCCTAAGAAAGAGTTTATTGTTTGGTTGTTTTATTTTACAGCATATCAACCCCTTCCGGGGGATTTAATGCCGAATCAAGTCATTTTTGATAGACAAATGACTTATGTTGATTACAGTATCTGCTGTTATTTAATTAGTCACCCAATTAAGTATTGAATAGGCTCATCACTGTTTAACATTAGTGATCTTGCAGGATTGGTTTGGTTATTTTGTTTTACGGCATATATAACCTTTTAGGGTCATTTAATGCCGAATCAAGTCATTTTGATAGAAAAAGGGACTCAGGTTGCTTACAGTATCTGCTGTTACTTAAGTAGTCACCTACTTAAGTATTGATGTTTTGTTTTGTTTTACGGCATATCAACCTCAGTGGGTTATTTAATGCCGATAAAGTTTTGAAATAAATCAATTCTTAATGGATAATAAATTTTTTTATAAGTACATTTTTCTATTTAACCCATAGATGGGACCCTAACAGGTACTTACCACTCCGAGCCAGAGTGGACCAGGGAGCAATGGTGATGAAGGGATGCTCCACATTCTACAAACCTCCAAAACTGGAACCTCACCATCAGATAGAGTTTAACGTCATTCCCAGGACATGTAGACCCGCAGCAACTGCCTACTAGCACCCATATAATAAAGAGGGGTTGGGGCTTGCCATAAGGGCAATAGGGTTGGGTCTACTTAAGTATTAAATAGGCTCATCACTGTCTTAGAAAAGGAAAAGTTGACCTCTTTTCTCTTTTGATAAAAATATCTGTTTTATGAAAAATTGAATTATATTATCAGTGATATCAACGTGATCAATACTCACTGCAGTCATGATAGATTATGGAATAATTAAATAAAAAAATGAATACTTGAAAAATCAATGGATTCAATATGAATATGATTCGTGTATCTAAGATTAAAAAAATAGATAGATAGATAGTTAGATAGAGAGAGAGAGAGAGAGAGGGAGAGAGAGAGGGGGGGAGAGGGAATAAAACAGAGAAACAAAAATGTTATTTTCCTCGTGAAATTAGGCGGCACATTCAAAAAGCACCGTGGCCAGATACGACCCTTGGACCCAATGTGGGATACAGTTTACTCATGACTGATCTATCATCATCATCATCAAGTCGCGCTAGTAGCACGTATATCCATGACAATCTCTCGCCAATCGTCCCTATCATTCATCACACTCAGCAGGTACCCTGCGCAGCATCCAGTATCCGCGTAGCGCTGTGTTCTCCTTTCTATAAGATTATATATTTGTTTTTCATTTTTCTTAGACAGGAGCTTTTAGTACCTCATACAGGTGAAAAGATTTTACTTTGTACATATTATTGTCAAATGGTTGAGCCTGTACCACATATCTGGGATACAATGGACAATCCAGTTCTAGAATCTAATAGAATGATATGTCACTCATATTATTGGGACTGTCCTTGTTCTACTTCAGGTTAGTATTTTTTCCTTTTTTAATTATGTTTTTCAGACCATCAATTCTACTTTACTTGATAATTATGTACTATTTCTATGAATTTTTTTTAGATGAGGCTTGATAATTTGTATTATTTGGGGTTAAATCAAACTTTTTTTCTTAAAAAGATATTTTTTGGTTAAATTGAACTTAACGGACCTAAATTCCACTATCTTAAGTTACCTCGTTGAAAGAAAAAAATACCAAACATCACATTGTTAGGTGGCCCATATTGATGTACCAATGTTCAGGTTAGTAAAGAACGTCACGTGTGAGGTTTTCCTTGCTTCTCCAGCAGTGTCAAGCATTTCTTGTTCGTCTCACTCGGATTGTGTGTAAGATAGGGGCAAGTGGCCGTACATCTTCCTTGGGGGTGTTTTCCCACGATTTGTTGTTATTATAGTTTGTTTGCATCTTTAAGAAACATCAAAATAATATATACTTTGTAAATAAATGTAGATAATCACCAGTTGGTTTCTGTTAATATTTCGATACTTATACACATTTAAAGTATCTACATATTAATACGCTTGTTCCTCAATCTTCCGTCCGTTATCATCCTGCAACAAACCACGAGTTGAAAATGAGACCGGCCAAATTGTTTAAAATGTAATGCAAGATTGTAAATCTAGATTATCTGGTGTTGCTTAATCGGTTTTTCTTTATATAAGGTGTGTGCTAGTTTCCCGCCTATTCTTACAGACTAGGCGAGATCATGTCGTCTATTCCTTAGCCAATCGCTGGCCATACTGCGTGGCTGATATATTACTTAAGCGCTGATTCTTTCTCAGTCTACTAGCAACGTTCTACGAGGGAACATAGGATTCTCTAGCTGATGGGATTACCAAAGGATCCAAATCGGGGAACTCGATACCTAGAATCAACTGGCCAATTATGGCCCTTAAAAATTTAAGAGTATCTACATATCAATACGTTTGTCCTCAATCTTCCGCCCGTTATCATCCTGCAATACCCACTGGTTGAAAATGAGACCGTCCAAATTAGTCAAATGCAATGCAAAATTGTAAATCTAGATTATCTGGTGTTGCTTAATCAAAGATTTCTTATTTTTTCCATTTCATTTCACCCAATTTTTAAAATGAAACATTCCAAATTGTCTTGCGTTACTTAAATGCCCAACGTAAAAAAAAGAATTGAAAAAAGAAGTTATATGTTTGTTTTATTTGTAATATTGAAATTGTGAATTACGGAATATATTTTGGTAATTTTGATCTTATGGCATTCAGGCATCCTGCTTTAATTTAACGAGCCAACATCGGTGAATATCCGGCTCAACTTTTTTATATTTTCCGAGTTTTTGTTACTTTTTTCTCGGCAAATTAATGTAAATATTTTAAAAGCCTCCACCCAGTTTTTTTATCAGCAAATCAATGTAAATATTTTACAACCCACCTTTTAAGGAAGAATGAGAGATAGTTAAATCAAGATTATTATACTTTTTTACATATTGAAGTATTCGCAATAATTCTTAATTAAACATATCAACTAATTAAATTATCATACTGGGGTATATCCACAGGTCCTGCTAGTAAGAATAGATAAGAAGCATTCATGTAAGTTATACGAGGAAGGGAAAGTCAGAGATAAAAAGAGAGGAAAAGAAGAAAAACAGAAATGTGAAAAAATAATTGAGAGAGCAGAGACAAGTGAAAAGAAGAAAGAAGATATCTCTTTCTTTCTTTCTCTCTCTCTCTCTCTCTCTCTCTTCTCTCTCTCTCTCTCTCTATAATATATATATAATATATATATATAGAGAGAGAGAGAGAAGAGAGAGAGACTAGAGAAAGAGGGGAGATAGAAAGGATAGATAGATAGATAGGTAGATAGATAGATAGATAGAAATAGACATAGATAGATGAGAGAGAGAGGGGGAGAGAGGAAAGAGGAATGACAGAGATGAGAAGAAAGAGAAAATCAGAAATCAGAGGAGAAAAATGATTGAGAGAACTGTGACAAGTGAAAAGAAGAGAGAGGAGGGGGGGAGAGAGAGGGGGAGAGAGAGAGAAGAAATAGGAAAGGCAGAGGGGAGAAAAATAAGAGATATGATAGATAGATAGATAGATAGATGGAGGGAGAGCGAAGAAATAGGAAATACAGAAATAAGAGAAAGAGAGGAGATAGAATTGAAATTATAAATATATATATATCTTATTATGGAGATTCGATGACTTTCTGTCTGTAACCAAAACTATATCAATACTCAAGTCACAATTCCCTTTAGTTATTTACGTCATATTCTCCATGATTTGTATTTTTATTTAGACCTCAATTATTAATAAAAATTGATTTACATTGTAATATTATTGGTAATACATACCAATAACATGCATTGTATTTATGTATAGAACAAAAACAGTAGTTTATTGTGGGAATGGGAAGGCTAATTTGCATATTGATCTTGAAATTTTGATTTTAATAAATATGGGCTTAGTATTATTGATTTCTAATTGTTTGATTTTATCCTAATGAATATGAGCAACACATCTCGCGGATGAATTTTAAAAGAAATCCAGTAACAAGAAGAAATAACAGTAATTTTAGGGCCGGGTTAGCTCAGTCGGTAGAGCGTTCGGCTAGAAACCACAAGGTTCCTAGTTCGATACCCGCCCTCGCCAGCTCAGCGTATGAGTAGCACAGGGATCTGTTATTGGTATGTATATAAGAGCTGATGGTAGGTGTGGCGCTCCACCCCAGACGCTAAAATCATCTCCTTGGTCTAGCGCTAGTAAAAAGGGGATAGACTCCCTCACTGCATGGCTGATACCGACATTAGGCCGCCCCAACGACTTTACTTACTTTTTACTTCCTAAATAGTTAAATTAGGTAAATTTGCAATGAAATACGGATGTGATGAAAGAGCAAGTTTCAGTTGTTCTATTTTTTGATTATTCTCCCTGTTTCAAATATTTTTTTTATCTGCATTCTTATTTAGTTTCATTAGCCTTCCTAATCTAATATCATATTTTATATCATTAAAACTTAAATACTTGCACCCGGGGGGTGCATATATTTGCTAGTTTATATAATGATATTACGTGATAAAATTCCATATTCTCGTATGTAATTTTCACTGGATTTAGTCCCGTTATCTCTTCTGTTCACCATCAATCTCACTTTCCTTTCCTCACTTCCCCCTCCCCTTTCAATCTCTCTTCTCTATTCCCTTTTTTCCTCTCAGTCATTTTTTATTCTTTCTCTTTTCTTCTTTTCTTCTCTTTCTCGCTTTGTGTCTTTGTCTTTTCTCTCTCACTCTCACTCACGATCTCTCATGCCATCTCCCAGCTTTAAATTTGATTTATTTGCCATTCATCCCTCCCTCTCTCTCTCTCTCTTCTCTCTCTCTCTCTTCTCTCTCTCTCATTATATATTCTCTTTCTCTCTCTCTCAACTCTCTCATTATACCTCCCCTCTGTCTCTCTCTCTCTCTCTCATTATATCTTCTTTTCTCTCTCTCTCTCTCTCTCTCTTTATATCTTCTCTCTCTCTCTCTCTCTTTATAATATATATATATGTTGTTGTGTGTGTGTGTGTGTATGTACCATCTCTCCCTTTCTCTTTCTCTTTTTCTCTCACTATAATATTTCTCTCTCTCTCTCTCTTCTATCTCTCTCTCTCTTCTCTCTCTCTCTCTCTCTCCTCATATCTTTTTATATTCTTTCTCTCTGTCTTAACTATACCTCTCTTCGCCTCGCCCCTGCTCTCTGTCTGCCCTTGCTCTCTCACTCACCTACCTAACTCTCGGCTTTTCAATAGATTATTTTGGCATTCAAATCTCTCTCTCTCTCTCTCTCTCTCTCTCTCTCTCTCTCTCTCTCTCTCTCTTCTCTCATATATATATATATAATTTTCCTTCTCTCTCTCTTTCTCTCTCTCTCCCTGACACAACACACACATCTTACGTATCCTCTATCTCTTTCTCTCTCTCTCTCTTTATATATATATATATATATATATATATATATATATATATATATATATCCCTTTTTTTTATAAATCTTCTTTCTCTGTGTCTTAATCTTCTCTCTCATTACCCCCTCCTTTGCTTTCTCGCCCTCTCCTCTCTTACTCACTTACCACCGTTCGGTATTTTCTATTGATTTAATTGTCATTGACGTCTCTTCTCTCTCTCTCTCTGCTTCTTTCTCTCTCTCTCTGTCTCCTCTTTCTCTCTTCTCTCTCCTCTCTCTTCGCTCTTACCCTCGCTTTCTCACCATTGCTCTCTCATTCACTTGCCATCTCTAGTATTTTCAATTGAGTATTTGATATCTCCTCTTTGCCTATCTCTTTCCGTATATCTTCTTTCTCAATCTTTCTCCCCTCTTTCTATTCTTTCTGTCTTTTCTCTCTCTCCCCCCTCTCTCTTCTCCTCACACTCTCTCTCTCTCTCTTCTCTCTATCCTCTCTCTTTCTTCCTCTCTCTTTCTTCTCGCATGCTATTTCTCGGCTTTTCAATAAATTTATTTAGCCATTCCCCTCTCGTTCACTCCCTTTATCTCTCTCTGTCTCTTTTCTATCTTAGAATCTCTCTCCCTCTCTCCTCTTCTCTCTCTCTCCTCTCTCTATCTATTTATCTATCTATCTATCTCTCTCTATATATATCTTTATCTTTCTTTTCTCTTCCCTTTCTATTCTTCTCATTATTAGACCATTT
>CM042148.1:65419129-65429129 GCA_023376005.1 Doryteuthis pealeii
CCAATATTAAGACGCAACCAATATTTTTAACCGATAAGTTTATCCCTTTACACACCACACACACATACACATAACACACACACACCACACACACATATATATATAGTATAGTATATATATATATATATATATATATATATTATTTCAACATTCCTCCTCCGGCTATTGATCCATCTGAGGCAAGCAAAGACAGACTTAGTAGCAATGAAAAACAACTAATGAAGAACGATGCTTGTCGTACGTTGGGTTTACTTGTCTATAAACTAAAAAATGGAGTGAGATATGATGAGATAAAGATGATGAGAGAATACGGAATTAAATTAGATAAAAACAAAATGAAGGACGAACGCTTGGTAATACAGCTTTAAACCTGGTACTTTTTTTTGACAGCCTTGTATTCTGAAAAGAAAATCAAATGAATCAACGTTTATTTTCTCAGAATATAGGTCAAAAAGTACAAAATATCTCGATACTTTTTTGACACACATTGTATATATGTGTGTATGTATAGTATATTTACACCCTCCGCACGAGCAGGATGTGACACATGGTCAATTTCTTTAAGCGTATGAGAAAATAGATACTCGATCAAATGCAGAAATTAACCTTTGTTTTAGAATGAAAATAGAAATCGGATCAAATGCGAAATACTTTAGAATGAACAGAAATTCAGATTAAAATTTAGCTTTTTTGAGAATGAAAAAGTAAAGATACTCGATCAAATTCAGGAGAATTTCATATTTTTTAGAAGAAAAAGTAAGAGATTACACGATCAAATGCCGAAATTCTTACCTTTTTTTTAGAATGAAAAAGTAATAGATAAACTCGATCAAATTAGGAAAATTACCTTTTTTAGAATGAAAAAAAGTAAAGAACCTCGATCAAAATTCAAGAAAATCATATTTAGAAGAAAAAGTAAAGATGAACACGATCAATGGAGTAAATTTTACCTTTTTAATGAAAAGTTAAAGATTACTCGAACTAATTCAGACAATTTACCTTTTTAGAATGAAAAAAGTAAAGATTACTCGATCATAATTCAGAAAATTTACTTTTTAAGAATGAAAAAGTAAAGATACACGGATCAAATGCAGAAAATTACCCTTTTTTGGAATGAAAAAGTAAAGATACTGATCAAATTCCAGAAGATTCATATTTTTAGAGTAAAAAGTAAAGATACACAGATCAAGATAAAGAAATTTACCTTTTTAGAATGAAAAAAGTAAAGACACTCGTGAAGCATTTTTTGGAGATTTACCTTTTTTAGATGAAAAAGTAAATGATACTCCATAAAATCAAGAAATGAATACCTTTTTTAGAAGAAAAGTATAAAGATAACCGAACAAATTCAGAAAAATTTACCTTTTTTAGAATGAAAAAGTAAAGATACTCGATCAAATTCGGAGTATCTTATTTGTTCAAAATTAAGAATAATTAACCTTTTTTAGAAGATGAAATAAATATAAACGATCAATGCCAGAAATTAACTTTTTCAGAAATGAAAAGTAAAGATATTGTATAAAATTCAAAATTTAACATTTTTTAGAATGAAAAAGAGTAACGATTACACGACGATAAAATGCAGAATTTACCTTTTTTAGGAACTGAAAATGTAAGATTTCTCGATCAATTAGAAAATTTATAGTTTTTTAGAATGAAAAAGTAAAGATACTGATCAAATGGAGTAAACTTTACCTTTTTTAAGAAAGAAAAGTTAAAGATACTTGTCATATTATTCAGAAATTTTACCTTTTTAAAATGAAAAAAGTAAGAATACACGACAAAATACAAAAAATTTAACCTTGTTAGAATGAAAAAGTTAAAGATACTCAATCAACATCGAAAAATTTACTTTTTTGAGATGAAAAAGTAAAGATACACGAATAAAATGAGTGAAATTTACCTTTTTTTATAGAATTTGAAAAAGTAAGATACATCGAAACATCTCAAGACAATTACCTTTATTTAGAATGCAAAAAGTAAAGATACTCGACAGTCATCTAATTACCAATAATATTTACCTATTTTTAGGATTGAAAAAGTAAAGAATAGCCCGATCAACATATCAAGAAATTTACACCTTCTTTAGAATGAAGAATTAAGATACTCGATCAAATTTCAGAAAATTTTAATTTTTTAGAAGAAAAAGAAGATACTCCGATCAAGCATGCAAAAATTACCCTTTAGAATGCCAAAAAAGATACTCAATCAAATTCATAAAATTTTACCATTTGAGGCATGAAAAAGTAAAGAAACACAATCCATTGCAGAAAATTCCTTTTTAGGAAAGAACTAAAGATAGTCCGATCAAAATAAGATATACCTTTTTAAGAATGAAAGTAAGATAATCGATCAAATTCAGAAATTTACTTTTTTAATAGAATAAAAGTAAAGATTACACGATCAAATACAGCAATATTTTACTTTTTTAGAAAGAAAAAGTAAGATTACTCAATCAAATTCCAGAAATTTTACCTTTTGGAATGATAAAGTAAGATATCGATCAAATTCCGAAAATTTACATTTTTAGAATGAAAAGTAAAGAGTACACGATCAAATGGAAGTAAATTTACACTTTTCGAATGAAAAAGTAAACACATTACTCGAATCAATTATTCAGAAAATTACCTTTTTTAGAAATGAAAAAGAGATACGTTCGATCAAATGCAGAAAATTTACCTTTTTTAGAAGTGAAAAAGCAAGATACTCAATCAATTAAGAAATTTTACCTTTTGAGAATGAAAAGTAAAGAATACTCGATCAATCAGAGGAATTTATTTTTAGAATTGAAAAAGTAAAGATACACGATCAATGCAGAAAATTTACTTTTTTAGAATAAAAAAAGTAAAGATACTCGATCAAATTAGGAAAATTACCTTTTTTAGAATGAAAGTAAGAATACTCGATCAAATTCAGAAAATTTATATTTTTTAGAATGGAAAAAGGTAAAGAGTACTCGATCAATTCAGAAAATTATATTTTTTTAGAAGAAAAAGTAAAGATACAACGATCAGAATGGAGTAAATTTTACTTTTTTTTAGAATGAAAAAGTAAAAGATAACTCGATACAAATTCAGACAATTTACCTTTTAAGAATGAAAAAGTAAAGATAACTCGATCAAGTTTCAGAAATAATTTACCTTTTTTATGAATGAAAAAGTAAAGATCTCATAAAATTCAGAAAATCTATATTTTAAGAATGAAAGTAAAGAATCACGGATCAAATGCAGTAAATTTACGTTTTAGAATGGAAAGAGTAAACATACTCGATCCAATTCAGAAAATTTACCTTTTTTAGATTGAAAAAATAAAAGACTAAAGATACTCGATCAAATGCAGAAATTGAACCTTTTTTAGAATGCAAAGCAAAGATTACTCAATCAAATCAGAAAATTTCCTTTTTAGAATGAAAAAGTAAAGATTACACAATCAAATGCAGAAAATTACCTTTTTTAGAAGAAAAGTAAAGATAGTCGATTCAAATAAGATTAATTTAACCTTTTTTTAGAATGAAAAGTAAGATCACGATCAAATGCAGAAATTTATATTTTTAGAATTAAAAGAAACAATTCATGAATCAAATTCAGAAAATTGTATTTTTTCGAATGGAAAAAGTAAAGATACCACGATCAGAAATGGAGTAAATTACCTTTTGGAATTTGAAAAAGTAAGATACTCGACAAATTCAGACAATTTAACTTTTTTAGAATGAAAGTATAAGATACTCGATCAAATCAGAAAATTTACCTTTTTTTTAAAATGAAACAGTCACAAGATACATGAATAATTCCAGAAAATTACTTTTTAGAATGAAAAAGTAAAGATATCTTGAAAATTCAGAAATTTACCTTTTTAGAATGAAAGTTAAAGATTAACGATCAAATAAAGAAAATTTACCTTTTTTTAGGATGAAAAAGTAAAGAACTCGAGAAAAGTCAGAAAATTCACTTTTTAGAATGAAAAGTACAAGATACTCCATCAAATTCAGAAGATTTAACCTTTTTTTCGAATGAAAAAGTAAAGATGCACGATCAAATCAGAAAATTACCTTTTTAGATGAAAAGTAAAGTACTCGATCAAATATTCAAAATTTACCTTTTTTAGAATGAAAAAGTAAAGAATACTCGTTCAAATTAGAAATTATCTTTTTAAATGGAAAAAGTAAAGACTACTCATTTCTAAAAAAACGTAAATTTTCTGCATTTGATTGTGTATTCTTTACTTTTTCATTTCTTAAAAAAGATAAATTTCTGAATTAACGAAGTATCTTACTTTTTCATTCTAAAAAAGGTAAATTTTTCTGAATTTGATCGAAGTAACTCTTTACTTTTTCCTTTCAAAAAAGGTAAATTTCTGTATTTGATCGCCTTGCATCGGTTACTTTTTTTCATTTCGAAAAAGGTAAAATCTTCTGAATTTGATTGGACAGTACTTTACTTTTTTCATTCTAAAAAAGCTGATTTTTCTGACTTTCCATCGATGTGTCTTTACTTTTTCATTCCTAAAAAAGGTAAATTTTCTTTATTGATCGTTGTATCTTTACTTTTTATTACTAAAAAAGGAAACTTAGTCTGAATCTTTGATCAAAGTATCTTTAACTTTTTGATTCTTATAAAAAGTAAATTTTTCGGATTGTGATCATGTATCTTTACTTTTTCATTTTAAAAAAGGTATAAATTTTTCTGAATTTGATCGAGTTATCTACTTTTTCATTCTAAAAAGTTAAATTGTCTGAATTGTTCGAGTATCTTTACTTTTCATTTCCGACAAAAAAAACCGGTAAAATTTACCCCCATCTGATCGTTATTCCCTGTATCTTTATCCTTTTTCTTTCTAAAAACATACAAATTTTTCTGAATTTTTTGATCGAATATAGTTTACTTTTCATTCTAACAAAAATTATAAATTTATTCTGCTACTGTTGATCGCCCCCCCTTGTATACTTTTTTTTCACTTTTCATTTCTTAAAAAAGGGTTAAATTATCTTAAATTTTGATCACGACATCATTCTTTACTTTCTTTCTCTTAAAAGGAAATTTCTGCATTTGATTTGTATTATCTTTACTTTTCATCTCAAAAGTGTATAATTTTCTGAATTTCATTGAGCTCATCTTTGCTTTTTGCA
Organism: Doryteuthis pealeii; assembly: GCA_023376005.1. Classification (NCBI taxonomy): domain Eukaryota; kingdom Metazoa; phylum Mollusca; class Cephalopoda; order Myopsida; family Loliginidae; genus Doryteuthis; species Doryteuthis pealeii. The sequence goes on from CM042148.1 coordinate 65,424,255, forward strand.
TTTCCTGAAAAAGCCTTAATTTTTCTGCACATATATACGAGTATCTCTTTATTTTTCAATCCTTAAAAAAAGGTAATATTCCTTCCATGAATTTGATCGAAGTCATATGTTTACTCTTTCATTCTACAAAAACGTAAATTTACTGCATTTGATATCGTGTATCTTTACTTTTTTCCATTCTTAAAAATATAGATTTCGAATTTTATCGAGTATCTTTACGTTTTTTCATTCTTAAAAAAGGTTAAATTTTCTGAATTGAATCGCAGTTCTTTACTTTTTTCATTCTAAAAAGGTAAATTGTCTGAATTTTTGTTCGGAGTATCTGTTACTTTTTCATTCTTAAAAAAAAGGTTAAATTTACTCCAGTCTGCATCGTGTATCTTTACTTTTTCATTCTAAAAAATATAATTTCTGAATTTTTGATCGAGTATCTTTACTTTTTCATTCTAAAAATATAAATTTTCTAATTGTGATCGAGTATCTTTACTTTTTCATTCTAAAAAAGGTCAATTTTCTTAATTTGATCGAGTATCTTACTTTTATTTCTAAAAAAGGTTAACAATGACAATACTTTCTGCCATTTGATTCGTGTATCTTTACTTTTCATTTCTTAAAAAATATAATTCTCTGAATTTGATCGAGTATCTTTACTTTTTCATTCTCCAAAAAGGTAAAATTTCTTAATTTTGATTGAGTATCTTTTGCTTTTCATTCTAAAAAAGGCTAAATTTCTGCATATTGATCGTCAAGTATCCTTTTTTTCATTCTAAAAAAGGTAAATTTTTCTGAATTTGATCGAGTTATGTTTTACTTTTTCATTCGAAAAAAGGTAAATTTACTCCATTTGATCGATGTATCTTTACTTTTTCATTTTTAAAAAGTTAAATTTTCGCGAATTTGATTCGAGTATCTTACTTTTCATCATTCTCAAAAATGCGTAAATTTTCTGGAATTTGACTTGAGTTATCTTTACTTTTTCTTTCTAAAAAAGGTAAATATTCTGTATTTGATCGTGCATATCTTACGTTTTTTATTCCTAAAAAGGTAAATTTTCTGAATTTTGAATCGTGATCTTTACTTTTCATTCTTAAAAGCGTAAATTATCTTATTTTGATCGACCTATTCTTTTAGTTCATTCTAAAAAAAGGTAAATTTTCTGCATTTGATTGTTGTTTTCTTTACTTTTTCATCCTCAAAATGGAAATTTTATGAATTGATTGAGTATCTTTGCTTTTGCATTCAAAAAAGGGTTATTTTCTGCATATTGATCGTAGTATCTTTACTTTTTCATTCTAAAAAAAATAAATTTTCTGAAAATTTGATCGGTATCTGTTTATACTTTTCATTCAAAAAAGGGTAAATTTTCTGAATTGATCGAGCGTATCTTTACTTTTTCATGCCTTTAAAAAAGGTAAATAATTTTGAATTTGATCGAGTTATCTTTACTTTTTCATTTTCTAAAAAGCGTAAATTCTGAATTTGTTTCGAGTATCTTTACTTTTCATTCTAAAAAAAAGGTTAAATTCACTCCATTTTATCGTGTATCTTTACTTTTTCATTCTCAAAAGGTAAATTTCTAATGTTGATGCAGTATCTTTACTTTTTCATTCTTAACAAAGGTAAATTTTCTTTTATTTGATCGATGGATTTATTTTAACTTTTTCATTCTTAAAAAGGTAAATTTTCTAATATATCAAGTATCTTTACTTTTTCTTTCATAAAAAAGGTAAATTTACTCCTTTGATCCAGTATCTTTACTTTTTCATTCTAAAAATATAAATTTTCTAGAATTTGATCGAGAATCTCTAATTTCAGTCTAAAAAAGCGTAAATTTTCTGCATTTTATGTGTATTCGTTACTTTTTCATTTCTAAAAAATGCGTAAATTTTCTGAATTTTATACAATATCTTTACTTTTTCATTCTGAAAAAGTTAATTTTCTGCATTTTGATCGTTCTATATTTATATTTTCATTCTAAAAAAGCCTGTAAATTTTTCTAATTTGAACAAAAAGTAACAGATACTCGATTTATCGAGTATCTTTACTTTTTCATTCTAAAAAGCGTTAAATTTCTGAATTTGTTCGAGTACNTTTACTTTTTCATTCTAAAAAGGTAAATTTTTCTGAATTTGGATGGAAGTATTCTTTTACTTTTCATCTAAAAAGTAAATTCTGATTTCATCGAGTGTCTTTACTTTTTCATTCTAAAAAAGGTAAATTTTCTTTATTTGATCGTGTATCTTTTACTTTTTCATTCTAAAAAAATATGAATCTTCTGAATTTGATCGAGTATCTTTACTTTTTCATTCAAAAAGGTAAATTTTCTGCATTTGATCGTGTATCTTTACTTTTCATTCTAAAAAAAGGTAAATTTTCTGAATTTGATCGATTTTTACTTTTTCATTCTAAAAAAGGTAAATTTCTGAATTTTTCGAGTATCTTATTTTTCAATTAAAAAAAGAAATTACTCCATTTTGATCGTGTATCTTTACTTTTTCATTCTAAAAATATGAATTTTCTGAATTTGATCGAGTATCTTTACTTTTTCATTCTAAAAAGGTAAATTTTCCTAATTTGATCGAGTATCTTTACTTTTTCATTCTAAAAAGGTAAATTTTCGGCATTTGATCGTGTATCTTTACTTTTTCATTCTAAAAATATAAATTCTCTGAATTTGATCGAGTATCTTTACTTTTTCATTCTCAAAAAGCTAAATTTCTGAATTTGATTGAGTATCTTTGCTTTTTCATTCTAAAAAGGTTAATTTTCTGCATTTGATCGAGTATCTATTTTTTCATTCTAAAAAAGGTAAATTTTCTGCATTTGTTCAAATATCTTTGCTTTTTCATTCTAAAATGTAAATTATCGGAATTTGATCGAGTTCTTTACTTTTTCATTCTCAAAAAGGTAAATTTTCTGAATGTGATTGAGTATCTTTACTTTTTCATTCGAACAAAGGTAAATTTACTTTATTTGATCGTGTATCTTAACTTTTTCATTCTAAAAAAGGTAAATTTTTCTGAATTTGATTAAGTATCTTTACTTTTTCTTCTAAAAAAGGTAAATTACTCCATTTGATCCAGTATCTTTACTTTTTCATTCTAAAAAATATAAATTTCTGATTTGATCGAGAATCTTTATTTTTTTTCTAAAAAAGGTAAATTTTTCTGCATTTATCGTTAATCTTTACTTTTCTTTCTAAAAAAGTAAATTTCTGAATTTGATCGTGTATCGTTATTTCATTCTAAATGTAAATTTTTGAATTTATACAATATCTTTACTTTTTCATTCTAAAAAAGTAAATTTTCTGCATTTGATCGTGTATATTTATTTTTCATTCTAAAAAAGGTAAATTTTCCTAATTTGAACAAAAAGTAAAGATACTCGATTTGATCGAGTATCTTTACTTTTTCATTCTAAAAAAGGTAAATTTTCTGAATTTGTTCGAGTAGCTTTACTTTTTCATTCTAAAAAAGGTAAATTTTCTGAATTTGATGGAGTATCTTTACTTTTTCATCTAAAAAAGTTAAATCTCCTGACTTTCATCGAGTGTCTTTACTTTTTCATTCTAAAAAAGGTAAATTTTCTTTTTTTGATCGTGTATCTTTACTTTTTCATTGTAAAAAAGGTAAATTTTCTGCATTTGATCGAGTATCTTTATTTTTTCATTCTAAAAAAGGTAAATTTTCTGAATTTGATCGAGTATCTTTACTTTTTCATTCTAAAAAAAGGTAAATATTCTGAATTTGATCGAGTATCTTTACTTTTTCATTCTAAAAAATATAAATTTTCTGAATTTGATCAAGTATCTTTACTTTATAATTCTAAAAAATATAAATTTTCTGAATTTGATCGAGTATCTTTACTTTTTCATTCTAAAAAAGGTAAATTTTCTTCATTTGTTCGAGTATTTATTTTTTCATTATAAAAAAGGGAAATTTTCTGAATTGATCGAGTATGTTTACTTTTTCATTCTAAAAAAAGGTAAATTTACTACATTTGATCGTGTATCTTTACTTTTATTTCTAAAAAAGTTAAATTTCTGCATTTGATCGAGTATCTTTACTTTTTCTTTCTAAAAAAGGTAATTTTCTGCATTTGATCGTGTATCTTTACTTTTTCATTCTAAAAATGTAAATTGTCGGAATTTGATCGAGTATCTTTATTTTTTCATTCTCAAAAAGTTAATTGTCTGAATTTGATTGAGTATCTTACTTTTTCATTCTAAAAAAGGTAAATTTTCTTTATTTGATCGTGTATCTTTACTTTTTTATTCTAAAAAAGGTACATTTTCTGAATTTGATCAAGTATCTTTACTTTTTCTTTCTAAAAGAGGTAAATTTACTCCATTTGATCCAGTATCTTTACTTTTTCATTCTAAAAATATAAATTTTCTGAATTTGATCGAGTATCTTTACTTTTTCATTCGAAAAAGGCAAATTTTCTGCATTTTATCGTGTATCCTTACTTTTTCTTTCTAAAAAATATAAATTTTCTGAATTTGATCGAGTATCTTTATTTTTTCATTCTAAAAAATATAAATTTTCCGAATTTGATCGTGTATTTTTACTTTTTCATTCTAAAAATAAATTCTCTGTTGATCGAGTATCTTTACTTTTTCATTCTAAAAAAGGTAAATTTCCTAATTTGGTCGAGTATCTTTACTTTTTCATTCTGAAAAAGGTAAATTTCTGCATATGATCTTATCTTTACTTTTCATTCTAAAAAAATATAATTTCTCTGAATTTGATCGAGTATCTTTAATTTTTCATTCTCAAAAAGCTAAAATTTTCTGAATTGATTGAGTATCTTTGCTTTTTCATTCTAAAAAGGTTAATTTTCTGCTTTGATCGAGTAACTATTTTTTCATTCTAA
>CM042148.1:65434129-65446629 GCA_023376005.1 Doryteuthis pealeii
ATTAAAATAATGATAATACGTTCTTTCTATAATTTAAACGATATCATTTTTTTTTTCTTTTTTGATTTCGCAATTGTAAGAACAACAAAGAAAAAGGCAGAAGGAGCAATAAAGAAATAATTTAATACTAGCAGAGGTACTCAACGTTTGTAGCGTTGGAGCTTGTAGATGCTGCATGTTAGATAATCCCTGGGTGTAGAATCAGATTAAATGGCTGATTTATTATAGGAAAAGCGCGTTGTGAAGAAAATATCTCGGACGACAAATCATAGGGATTATTTATGAGGGTTTCGTCCTCTTTGTCTTGTCAGATTTTCAAAAGACTCATTAATCAAGTATAGGTTCTACTTGACCTGGTGATAACTAAGTTTACTTGACTCAAGAGCAGACGCCTCATATATAATTACACGTTGTTTGGGGGGAGAGGGAGACACACTTTTGAATGAATAATGCTATATATATATATATATATATATATATATATATAGTTAGTTAGTTAGTTAGTTAGTTAGTTTCTTTGTATTCAGGAATATAAACTTAGCTGATCTAGGGATCAAATAGATTTGGATTATTTGAATTATTCGGAATATTGTTCTCATCTTTATTGTTAACTGCACAACGTTTCGGCCGATGTGCTCTCCGGCCTTCCTCAAGTATTTCTAGTCGGACTCGGGAACCTTCTCGAACTTGGGATCCCCTCCTAAAATTTGGAAATCGTCTCTTCGAACTCGGAAAACTTCTTGTCGTAATCGGGAGTTTTCATGGTACTTCGGACCTAACTCTTTATTCAATCCACGGGGGTTGACTGTTCTCATTCCGTTAACCATGACTGAACACAGGTGTTAAGCTGTGTTAATTATTTTATGTTACTGCCGCCCTTGGTCAGTATTGAACCTGCAGCATAGAGATAACTGCCACTTAGACCTGTATTAACTCAACGCCTATATCCACTACATGTGTCCGACAAGAAATACCAGAAGAAGGCCGGAGAGCACATCAACCGATATGTTGAATATGTAACAATAAAGATGAGGACAATAGACCGAATGGATTAAATCGAATTAATTCCACCATCGTATGTCACCCGGCCGAAAGAAATAAAATACCAAAAATCACTGAAAATTTCATTAAATTCGGTTAATTCCCTGATTTTTGGTATTTTTTTTCTTTTGACGGGGTGACATACGATGGTGGAATTTAGGTCTGTTAAGTTCGATTTAACCTCCGAATAATACAAATTATCAAGCCTCATCTTAAAAATTCAGTCAAACAGATTTGTTTGAAAATCATATTTTTTATCAGATAGGAATAATTGACACCATATGAATCTGTGCAATTTTATTGTATTAAGAATAGTCACTTTAAGTTATAATGTGATATACCCTTCTAACATACTTGTTCAACATCGGATATATAAACGGTGTGAAAGTTCTCGGGTATATAATAGATAGGAGAGACAGGGTCAGTTTAGAGATGATAGTGATGATAGGTGGTAATTCTTACTTGCTTGTTTCATTTCTGCTTGTTGACTGATTCTTCGTCGGACATTTTCTCAGGGCGAGCTTTACTTCAGGGCTTTCGGCTGGTTTGATTTTCTTTGTTAATTCTTCTTACAGACTAGGCTGGTTAATGTCTTAGCATTCAATTAATAACAAGACTTGGTGTTCTTTATAATAAAGCTTTATTTTCTAAGCCCATAACTCCGCCACGGGTGAGACCGACCCACCAGAGCCGACAATCGCGTCTGCACTCCTTCGAAATTGGGTCGCATCTGCTAACTAAAACTAAAACTTATTCTCACCTGTCTGTACCAGAGGTCAGTTGGCATCAACTAAACGTCACCTATAATCCCAATGGTGTATGGAAAATTACCCAACTCCGCTTTTAATTCTAACGAACTTTATTTAAAATTCTAATTACAGGTACGTTCACAATTTATCACTGCTCATAACTTTTATCAATAATTGCTTACTAAGGATTATTATAGGTAGTCAATTAAAGCATTTATAACCGTATACAAACAAATGATTATGTTAGGGCATTAATAGTTACTTTAAACCCTATAATTGTGGATAAATTATTAGTGTTACATAAATGATAGGCTCAGCTCATTGTTTTAGTATGTAGTGTAATGTAATTTAAGATAATGATAAATTACTGTGATTAAAATAGTTGATAAAATAGTTGATTGACAAGTCTTGAGTTCGTCTGGAGCGGTTCTCTTAGGCTTAGAGAGTCACGTGAATAGGCGACTCTGGGAAAGTGTAATTATAACATAGTTGAAGAGAGAGTTGACTTATGCTGACCCTTTTGTGCGGATGTGCCTTTCCGTCTCTGCTGCTGCACTTCCCGCACGCGCGCGAGTAAAAAATGTTATAGGGGGAATAAGAAATTGTGTAGACAACAAAATGACACAATATGATCTCTATGATAAAAAAAAACCTTTGTTCAAGAAGAAGATTAGATCTAAGGATCTTTTTTAGTAGATTTGAAAAAAAGGCCGTTGACATTCATAAAGAAAAGACAGGCGGCCTGACTGAAATATGGCGTCGTCAGGTAGACACAGACAAAGCAAAGAAGTAAAGTGAGGAGGGAATACGTTTTAATCAGGTAGATTTTGGGTGTTCTGTTTCAGGATCGTTTGTAAATTAAAACTAGCAGTTGTTAACGTATGTCCGTGAGGGGCCATTGCCATCTAAGCAGCTGGACTCTCTATCGCTAATCTTCCTTACCCCAAAAGCTTGTGGGTCAAAATGCGCACAGAGAGAATAAAAAACTTATCCAGGTAAAGTTCTGTCTCTGTGTTGTCAATGCATGTAGCTGCGTGAGAGCATCAACACGGGAAACCCCAGCCAGCAAAGACTCTGGTCAGGAGAAGCAGTAACATAGAATAATAATTAACACAGCTTAACACATGTACCCCAGCTATGGTTAGCGGAATGAGAACAGGATATCCCCGTGGACTGAATAAAGAGTTAGGTTTGACCCAGAGCTAAGCTAAATTGCATCTGGTGGTGAGGCCCCAGTTTTAAAAATCTGGGGTACGTATATATCCCTTCAGAGTCGAGTGTGTGCCAAGATGAAGGTGATGATCCATATATATATTCATATATCAAGAAGACGACAATTAGATCTAAGGATCTTTTTTAGTAGATTTGAAAAAGGCCGTTGACATTCATAAAGAAAAGACAGGCGGCCTGACTGAAATATGGCGTCGTCAGATAGAGGCAGACAAAGCAATGGAGTAAAGTGCATAGTGGCTAACGGGCTGGAATAAAACATCATTGTAACCGAGTTCGAACTCCAGTCGCGCTATCATGTTTACTTTCGGACTAATACTTCCATAACACCACTAGTGTTATTCGATAAGGAACGCTTTGGCATTAAATAATCCACAACGGTTTATATGCCATTAAGCAAAGAAAACCAAAACAAAACATTTTTGTCAAAAGTTTCTTTGGATTAAAAAAAAAAAGAGCGAATAAATTGAAATCAGACTTACCAAGTTGTAATTGTCATTAAAGTGTTTTCATTTATTTAATTTTAGTTGAAACTCAGCAAATTACAATCAGAATATTAAAATAAAGTCTGGCTTATATAAATAGACGTTGATAAGTAAAAATAAAACGTAGTAATCTATTTGAACCTGTAAGATTTCACTTAAGAGTAAATAAAAAAAGAAATACAAGTCAGATGTATGTGCATCTTTTATAGGCAAGTAATTTCTTTTTTTTTCTTTTATTTGGATGACGAATATAATTTAAGTGACAGTTTTTAATCACACTCCAGAGTGTTTTTCAGTTTCAATTATTCGTAACACGGTTTGCTTATTGGCAAGCAGACAAGCCACCATTGCTCCGAGATAGACACATCATTTTCAAAGATTTCTTTTAATAGTTTAATACTTAGTTGGAAAATAGTCTGTGTGCAGTACAAATCCAATCTTGTTGGGAAAAGTGGTCATAAGATTGGGTTGCGTCAGTCCTGCGAACTAAAAAAAAAAATAAAAAGATAAGAATATGAAAGTTGGATTTATACGAAGAGACACAATACTGTCTTAACCCAGGTATTAGTTCAAATTGTTGGTTGTTTGTTGATTTAATAGCATATCAAAGCTGGTGGATTATTTAATCCCAAGTCTTATATATATATATATATATATATATATATATATATATATATATATATATATGTATGGTGTGTGTGTGTGTGTGTGTGAAATAAATTCGCCGGGGTGGCCTAAAGTCGGTATCAGCCAGACAGCGAGAAAGTCCATCCCCTTTTCACTAGCGCTTGACCAAGGGGGGTGTTTGGGTTTCTGAGGCGGGGCGCCACCCCTACCATCAGCTCCACACTTTACCGCACATATCCACGTGCTACTCATACGCCGAGTTGGCGAAGGCCGCAATCGATACAGGAACCTCGAGTTTCCCAGCCGGACACTCTACCGACTGAGTTAAATCATGTATTAATTGTCTGTCCACGCTCTAATGGCAGAATAATGACTTGTAGCAGAGCTGAGTGCAAAAATGCACGAACATCCCAGTTTCTGACCATTAAGATATCGACCGCAAGGATATCGGATCCCTCTGATGAAATATTTCTAATCTGTAGCCGTGTCAGTATTACGATATGGTTTCACTACTTAACCTTTAACAAAACGCTTGAAGAAATGAACTAGATGGTAATTACAAACGGAAAATGCCTTTTTAACAAGTCCTGGGATAATCACCTTAAAACTGTATCCTATCTTACAAGCCACCCAAGAAAGACGAACATGACAGGCTGGGTGTTACGTAACCCTTTCTCGTCGGGTACATAACAAGAGTTCTTATGTAGTAGAGAGAGTGGAGGCATCAGAAAGTGACAGACAGATACAGATAGACAGATAGCCCTTTACTTACTTTCTATCTTCCTCTCCACTTCGGCCACGATGTGAACGTCTAGTCTGGTTTCTCTTTATTTATTTTTTATTTCGGCCATTTGTGTGATCGTCTAGGTTCTTCTTTCTTGTTGCTTCTTTCTTTTCTAACTAAGGACATGCTTGATTAATTAACAAGGCTTATTGCTTTGATCAAAGGTTTTATTTTAGCCCTTTTTCTAACAGCGCGCGGATGAGCCCAGCCCGCAGTCACACGTCTGTGCTGCCCTAACATTCTAGTGGTAACTGATTACCTAACTAGTTCTCACGTGACTCTCGATATTCTCACCTCTGAGGTCAGTTGAGGCCAGTAACCGTCACTGGTATTTTTCATTCCCTCAGAGCTTTCAGTACCGGGCTTGTCAAAAAATCCCTACGCCATCATACAATTATGCAACACTGGGCATCGCCGCGAAAGTAAGGACGAACTCATAATTTATGTTCCCCTATGGATTTCAACAATATAACACAGTAGTGCTTACTGATCAGCAAAGTCTTGCATTCACTAGCTCTGTGTGGATCTTGTATGCTGTCTAGAGGTCTTACACATAAGGATGAAGTGTGAGAGAGATACAAAGGAATCTGTGTTGTCGTCACGTTCTAATGATGATGACGATGATGATGATGAATGGAAAATAAACTTGAAATATTATTCTGGAGTTAATATCTCTCTTCAGAAACAATTTTTCATTTAGCCTGAAGAACATGATAGCTAATTAACATCCGGGTTCTGTTAATATTTATAAAGTTCTTAACATCTTAGCAAAGATATTTCTTTTGTATATGTTGTCTTTGAGATATTGTCAGAATTTTGGTAACAAGATTATATTAATATTGCAACGTTTATTCCTGTTCTGTAACTTATTTCATAAAATGTATATCTTTAGCATTCAAATATTTTGCAATATCTTATTATCCTGTAAATTATGGGTATGTCTGTCGGTAACCTAAACTACGGCACCATCGACGCCACAATTCCCTTTGTTATGTACAGCACATTCTCCAGGATTATATATTTATCTAAATCTCATTTATCAATAAAAAAAAATATGCTTTATATTATTAGTATTATTGGGCACATCTGCATATTGACATCTACTTGTATATATATATATATATACAACCTAATAGGGGTTTACAATTTGAACGGAAAGGCTGATTTGCAAATTAATCTTTAAACATTGATTTTAATAAATATTTGCTGGGTTATATTGTTTCTAATTGTTTGGTTTTATTTCAATAAGTATGGACCAAAATCCCGTCGATAAATCTTAAAATAAATCCATTAACAAAACTAAATAAATTTTACTTTTTACTATCTAATTAGTTAAATTAAGAAAACGTACCCATGAATTCCGTGGGTGATGTGATTTCTCGATTTTCCAATAAGTTTAGTGAAAAAATTAATAAATAATGATTTATCTAGAAATCAATTAAAATTAGATTAAAATGTTAATATTACACCGCTGATGGGACTTAATAAAATTGAAACAGCTGTACGGTGTTACACGTGGTGCACTTTATTCGCCGGGTTTGCTTGTCATGATTATTTTCAATAATTATCGAATTTTATACGATATACGCATTGTAATTGCATTCAAAAATATAAATAATAATATACTTTACATAAAAGCAAATTATCAAATTCCATTTAGATTAAAATAAATGTGATTATTTTTTATATATGTTCTTATTTATTTTCATTAGTCTTTCAAATTTAATATAATTAGAAAGACTAATTATATTAGTCTGTCGGTAACTGAAACTACGTCACTATCGACGCAACACTTTCCTTTGTTATGTACGTCCCATTCTCCAGGATTATATATTTATCTAAATCTCAATTATCAATAAAAGTACTTTATATTATTAATATCATTGGGCATCTCTGCATATTGACAACATACAATTGTATACATTCTAATTTGATATAATATTTTATTACATTACAACTTAGAAAGTGCCTATTTTTGCTAGTATGAGTAATAAAATGTTGATTCTTTTTTTCCTTGCTCATTTTTTGTTACTATAAACATTGACATCAAAAGCAAATGAGAAATCTCTAATGAGTCGAATACATTTTAAACCTTCACTCTTTTTTTTCTTTATCATTGATATCAGTCACAAATGCTCGGGAATTGAACATCAAGGATTACTATGAACGTTGGATTGTTCTTCTATATGTAACGATATATGGGGCGTCAGCGTGAGCACTTAAGTCGGGTGAACTTTATTTACAACAGGTAAGTAGAACCCACATTTGTTCAGGCTAATCAGAATCCCTTTTGAGGCAAAAAACATCTTTCTCCTTCTCTCTACTAAGTCTGTATCCTTTCGCACGAGTAGGATTTGACACAAGGTCAATTTCTTAAGCGGAATTTGACAAGTTTGAATTCAGAGTCTTCCTTCTCATACTCTGGTTGCCTAACCAGGGTTAAAGAGCAGAGTCTGTCATACTATTTACCCATAGCTTTAGGGAGAATAGTTGGTGTTTACCATTTCCAAGGGTATTAACGCTATATGAAATACAAATATCATCGTTCAGGATTTGAACACGTCTTGCCGGGTCCATTTCCTAAGACGAGAACTATTAAAATGAGCGCCACTAAGTCTGTATTAACTCGAAACTTTTGCTGACAATAAAACGATTTTCACTATAATATTTGAGATCTTCTGACGTTTGTTCTCTTGACGAAATCGGCCATTTCATCTGATCCTGCGTCCAACCACAGGCAATGATCTAGAAGCTGTATCTACATGCTGGTATAAGGTACAACGTTACGCATACATTTGATGCTATACTGAGACAACAAATTCAACAACAGGAGAAGATTCTTAACAAGGGAACAAACTGGACTTTATCAGACTAATCTTATTATAATGGAGACTGTGTCTGTGTCAGTGTGTAACTGAAACTATGTTACTTCTAAAGTCACAATTACCTTAGTTATTTACCTTCATGATTTTGTTATTATTTAAACGTTATTTATTAATAAGATTGTTTTACATTATTAATACTGTCGGTCATATCTACATACTAATAACATGCCATTGTATTTATAAATACAACAAAATAGCGGTTTACAGAGTGAACAGGAAGGCTAATTTGCATATTGATACTAAAAAAAATTGAGTTCAATAAATATGTGCTTCGTAACTAAATAGTTAAATTAGAGAAATTTAGCAATGAAAGACGGAAGTGAAGGAAAAGTAAGTTTCAGTTGTTTTATTTTTCGATTATACCCTCCTGTTTCCAATATCTTTATCTGCATTTTTATTTAGTTTCATTGGCCTTTCTAATTTAATATCATATTTTATTACATTAACACTTGAATACGTGCACCTGGAGGGTACATATATTTGCTAGTATCTTTAATAAAGAAAAATCATATCTGCAAGAAAGAACTGGTAAAAAAAAGTACCCTTTCCTATCAATCTACATCAGTCACTGGCATTTCACTTAGCGCTAATACTCTTGGGAAAGGTATGAATCCTACTCTCCCTCAAAGTATAAATACATAGTAGGGTAGACTGGGCTCTTTAACCTTGGTTCGGCAACCGGTCTAGGAGAAGGAAAACTCTGAGATCAAAACCTGTTGAACTCAGCTGAAGAAATGACCATGTTTCATATCCCTGCTCGTGTGGAGGGGCGGTAAAATATAAATATAATCAGTCACGGGCAAACTTTTTCAGAACGGGACCACATGAGGCATGGCTCTTCATCCAGCCAATGCACTACTATAAAAATTCCAAGGTATTTTTTTTTTTTGGAAGATAGTACTATTTCATACCATAGACCATAAAATAAGAGTATCTGCCTAAGAAAGGTTTATTGATGGTTGTTTATTTACAGCATATCACCCCTTTTCGAGGGAATTTAATGCCGAATCAAGTCATTTTAAAGACAAAGGACTTAGGTTGATTACAGTCCTGCTGGTTGTTTAATTAGTCACCCAATTAAGTATTGAATAGTCTCATCACTGTTTAACTTTTGGTGCTTGCAGGATTGGTTTGGTTATTGTTTGGTAGTACGGATATCTAACTTTTAGGGTTATTTGATGCTAGAATCAAGTCATTTTTAGATAGAAATAAGGACTCTGCGATATACAGTATCTCTTGTACTTAAGTAGTCACCTACTTAAGTATTGATGTTTTGTTTTGTTTTATCGGCATATCACTCAGTAGGTTATCTAATGCCGATAAAGTTTTGAAATAAATCAATTCTTAATGGATAATACATTTTTTTATAAATTTACATTTTTCTATTTAACCATAGATGGGACCTTAACAGGTATTACCACTCCAGGCCAGAGTGGACCAGGAGCAATGGTGATAAAGGGGTGCTCCAACATTCCGCAAAAACCCAAAAACTGGAACCTCACATCAGATAGAGGTTTAACGTCATTCCCAGGACATGTATTGAGCCCGCAGCCACCGCCTTCTAGCACCCCATATGATAAAGAGGGATTGGGGCTTGCCAATAAAGGGCAATAGGGTTGGGGCTACTTAAGTATTAAATAGGCTTCATCACTGTCTTAGAAAAGGAAAAGTTGACCTCTTTTCTCTTTGATAAAAATATCTGTTTTATGTGAAAAATGAATTATATTATCAGTGATATCAACGTGATCAACACTCGCTGCAGTCATGGATAGATTATGGAATAATTAATAAAAAATGAATACTTGAAAAAATCAATGGAATTCATATGAATATGATCCGTGTACTAAGATAAAAAATGGATAGAGATAGATAGATAGATAGATAGATAGAGAGAGAGAGAGAGAGAGAGAGAGAGAGAGAGAGAGAGAGAGAGAGAGAATAAAGCAGAGGAACAAAAATGTTATTTTCCTCGTGAAATTAGGCGGCCCATTCAAAAAGCACCGGGGCCAGATACGACCATCGGACCACATGCGGGATACAGTTCACCAATGACTGATCTATTATCATCATCATCAAGTCGCGCTAGTAGCACGTATATCCATGACAATCTCTCGCCAATCGTCCCTATCATTCATCGCACTCAGCAGGTACCCTGCGCAGCATCCAATATCCGCGTAGCGCTGTTTTCTCCTTTCTATAAGATTATATATTTGTTTTTCATTTTTCTTAGGCAGGGGCTTTTAGTACCTCATACAGGTGAAAAGATTTTACTTTGTACATATTATTGTCAACTGGTGGAGCCTATACCACATATCTGGGATACAAAGGACAATCCAGTTCTAGAATCTAATAGAATGATATGTCACTCATATCATTGGGACTGTCCTTGTTCTACTTCAGGTTAGTTTTTTTTTTTCTTTTTTAATTATGTTTTTCAGACCATCAATTCTACTTTACTTGATAATTTTGTACTATTTCTATTAATTTTTTTAGATGAGGCTTGATAATTTGTATTATTTGGGGTTAAATCAAACTTTTTTTCTTAAAAAGACATTTTTTGGTTAAATTGAACTTAACGGACCTAAATTCCACTATCTTAAGTTACCTCGTTGAAAGAAAAAAATACCAAACATCACATTGTGTTAGGTGGCCCATATTGATGTTACCAATGTTCAGGTTTAGTAAAGAACGTCACGTGTGAGGGTTTCTTGCTTCTCCAGCAGTGTCAAGCATTTCTTGTTCGTCTCACTCGGATTGTGTGTAAGATAGGGGCAAGTGGCCGTACATCTTCCTTGGGGGTGTTTTCCCACGATTTGTTGTTATTATAGTTTTGTTTGCATCTTTAAGAAACATCAAAAATAATATTACTTTGTAAATAAATGTAGATAATCACCAGTTGGTTTCTGTTAATATTTCGATACTTATACACATTTAAAGTATCTACATATTAATACGCTTGTTCCTCATCTTTCCGTCCGTTATCATCCTGCAACAAACCACGAGTTGAAAATGAGACCGGCCAAATTGTTCAATGTAATGCAAAGATTGTAAAATCTAGATTATCTGGTGTTGCTTAATCGGTTTTTCTTTATATAAGGTGTGTGCTAGTTTCCCGCCTATTCTTACAGACTAGGCGAGATCATGTCGTCTATTCCTTAGCCAATCACTGGCCATACTGCGTGGCTGATATATTACTTAAGCGCTGATTCTTTCTCAGTCCTAGCAACGTTCTACGAGGGAACATAGGATTCTCTAGCTGATGGGATTACCAAAGGATCCAAATCGGGGAACTCGATAACCTAGAATCAACTGGCCAATTATGGCCCTTAAAAAATTAAGAGTATCTACATATCATACGCTTGTTCCTCAATCTTCCCGCCCGTTATCATCCTGCAATACCCACTGGTTGAAAATGAGACGCGTCCAAATTAGTCAAATGCAAATGCAAAATTGTAAATCTAGATTATCTGTGTGTTGCTTAATCAAAGATTTCTTATTTTTTCCAATTTCATTTCACAGCCAAATTTTTAAAAAAATGAAACATTCCAAATTGTCTTGCGTTACTTAAATGCCCAACGTAAAAAAAGAATTGAAAAGAAGTTATATGTTTTGTTTTATTTGTAATATTGAAATTGTGAATTACGGAATATATTTTGTAATTTGATCTTATGGCATTCAAGGCATCCTGCTTTAATTTAACGGGGCCCAACATCGGGTGAAATATCCGGCTCAACTTTTTATATTTTCCGAGTTTTTGTTACTTTTTTCTCGGCAAATTAATGTAAATATTTTAAAAGCTCTCCACCCAGTTTTTTTATCAGCAAATCAATGTAAATATTTTACAACCCACCTTTTAAGGAAGAATGAGAGAGAGTTAAATCAGATTATTATACTTTTTTAACATATTGAAGTATCGCAATAATTCTTAATTAAACATATCAAACTAATTAAATTATCATACTGGGGTATATCCACAGGTCCGCTAGTAAGAATAAGATAGAAGCATTCATGTTAGTTATACGAAGGAAGGGAAAGTCAGGATAAAAAAGAGGAAAAGAAGAAAAACAGAAATGTGAAAAAATAATTAAGAGAGCTGAGACAAGTGAAAAGAAGAAAGAAGATATCTCTCTCTTTCTTTCTCTCTCTCTTCTCTCTCTCTCTCTCTCTCTCTCTCTCTCTCTCTCTCTCTCTCTCTCTTCGTCTCTCTCTATATATATATATATATTATATATGAGAGAGAGAGAGAGAGAGACTAGAGAAAGAGGGGAGATAGAAAGGATAGATAGATAGATAGGTAGATAGATAGATAGATAGAAATAGACATAGATAGATGAGAGAGAGAGGGGGAAAGAGGAAAGAGGAATGACAGAGATGAGAGAAAGAGAAAATCAGAAAATCAGAGGAGAAAAATGATTGAGAGAACTGTGACAAGTGAAAAGAAGAGAGAGGGGGGGAGAGGGAGAGGTAGAGAGAGAGGGGGAGAGAGAGAGAAGAAATAGGAAAGGCAGAGGGGAGAAAAATAAGAGATATGATAGATAGATAGATAGATAGATGGAGGGAGAGCGAAGAAATAGGAAATACAGAAATAAGAGAAAGAGAGGAGATAGAATTGAAATTATAAATATATATATATCTTATTATGGAGATTCGATGACTTTCTGTCTGTAACCAAAACTATATTCAATACTCAAGTCACAAT
>CM042148.1:65454129-65464129 GCA_023376005.1 Doryteuthis pealeii
GAGATAAAAGATGATGGAGATACGGAATTAAATAGATAAAAACAAAATGAAGACAGAACGTCTTGGTAAATACAGCTTTAAACTTGGTACTTTTTTGACAGACCTTGTATTCTGAAAAAAAAATCAATGAATAGAACGTTATTTTCTTCAGAATACAAGTTCAAAAAGTACAAACATCTCGATATTTTTTTAACACACATTGTATATATGTGTGTATGTATATATATATTTACCAACCCCTCCGCACGAGCAGGATGTGACACAAGGTCAATTTCTTAAGCGGAGTTCAACAGGTTTGAATTCAGAGTTTTCATTCTGCTAGACCGGTTACCTAACCAAGCTTAAAGAGCCCAGTCTGCCCTACTATTTATCCATAGCTGGAGGGAGAGTAGGATTATACCTTTCCGAAGGGTATTAGCGCTAAATGAATGGCAATTACCAAGTCCAGGATGTGAATTCGGGACGACGAGTCCATTTCCCATGACTTTAACTATTACACCATCCGCTTCCATATGTGTGTATGTATATGTGTATGTATGTATTGATCCATCTGATACAACGAGAAGGACATCATTCCTATGTCATATTTTCATCAAACTTTGTGGATCTGTAGCTGAGTCATTTGAGGGCTCGTGAAAGGAAATGTTTTGATGGATTTTGAGGCCAGTGATCTGTAAAGATTATGCTATAGCTATGTATGTATATATAGTGTAACATTTATTAATATTGACAATATAATGCCATATTTATAAGTAAAATAGTGCTCAATATCGTGGATCGAGCATTTAAATCTAAGTTAGGGTAATATGGACATGAAGTCAACAGCTCTTGGTTACTGACAGTTTCTTGCTTATGCGACTTCTAAACCACTTGGGTTGGGAATTGCATAGGTGAGAAATTGTCAGTTACCAAGCGCTGTTGACTTCATGTCCATGTTACCCTAACTTAGATATAAATGCTCAATCCACGATATTGAGCACTATTTTACTTATAAATATAGTACTATATTATCAATATTAATAAATTATATATCCTTTCTTTTTAGGAAGCGCGTGGTGTAATGGTTAAAGTCATGGGAAATGGACTCGTCGCCCCGAGTTCAAATCCTGGACGTGGTAATTGCATTTCATTTAGCGCTAATATCATTGGGAAAGGTATGAATCCTACTCTCCATCCAGCTATGGGTAAATAGTAGGGCAGACTGGGCTCTTTAACCTTGGTTAGGCAACCGGTCTAGGAGAAGGAAAACTCTGAATTCAAACCTGTTGAACTCCGCTTAAGAAATTGACCTTGTGTCGCATCCTGCTCGTGCGGAGGGTTTGGTAAATATATATATATCCTTTCTGGGATTTGTTTCTTCTTTCTTGTCTCTTCTCTTTACATCTTTCTCTCTCATATTCTCTATTTCTCTATCTTATTCTCCTCTCTTTCTCATGTCTCTCAATCTCTTTATCGCCCCCTCTCCTCTCTCTCTCTCTCTCTCTCTCTCTCTCTCTCTCTCTCTCTCTCTCTCTCTCTCTCTCTCTCTCTCTCTCTCTCTCTGAATTCTGACTCTCCTATATTTTCCATGGTTTCTTTCATATATCATTCCTATATATTACTAGTGAACAAGATAGATGCGACTAGATGAAGTATAAAATGAAAATCCACTAAAGTAAAGGGGGAATGACTGGAAATATTGTGTTTGTTTGTTCGTCCACTTCGGGGACAGAGAACATTTGAAACAAAGAAGTGTAAGTTGAGAAGAATTGAGTTTTGTTGTCTTCAGGCAGAGAACATTGTCAGGAGAAAACGCTAAAAACGAACATAAAATGATTGGAAAATGTAAACGAAATCGAAGAAATAAGGAAAGGCAAAGAAAGAAAGAAAGAACAGAAAGAAAGAAAAGCAAAAAGAAAGAATGAAAGAAATATCGAAAGAAATAAGAAAGAAAGAAAGAACGAATGAAAATAAATTAAGCATTATCGAGTAGAGAATATACGGGAAAATGGAAACGAAGAAATAAGGAAAGACAAAGAAAGTAAGAAATAAAGAAATATCGAAAGAAAGAAAGAAAAAAAGAAAGAAGAAAAAAGAAAGAAAGAAAAAGAAAGGGCGAAAGAAAGAAAGAAAGAAAACAAATTGAGCATTATCGAGTAGAGAAGATACATGGAAATGGAAACGAAGAAATAAGGAAAGATAAAGAAAAAAGAAAGAATACAAAGAAGGAAACATGGAAAGAAAGAAAGAAAGGCGAAGAAAGAACGTAAGAATATGGAAAGAAAGAAAGAACGAAATTAAATTGAGCATTATCGAGCAGAGAATATATACGGAAAATGGAAACGAAGAAATGAGGAAAGAAAGAAAGAAAGAAAGAAAGAGAAAAAACATATACAAAGAAACATGGAAAGAAACAAAGACAATGAAAGAACGAAAGAAAAATGGAACGAAAAGAAACAAAAGAAACAAAGAAACAAGACAATGAAAGAACGAATGAAAAAGTGGAAAGAAAGAAAGAAAGATGAACGAAAGAAAGAAAGAAGAAAGAAAGACAAAGAAACGAAAGAAAGAAAGAAAAGAAAGAAAGAAAGAAAGAAAGAAAAGAAATGGAAAGAAAGAAAGAAAAAGAAAGAAAGAAAGAAAGAAAGAAAAGAAAGAATCTACAAAGAACATGGAAAGAATGAAAGAAGAACGAAACATGAAAGAAAGAAAGAAAGAAATACAAAGAAACATGAAAGAAAGAAAGACAAAGAAACAGAAAGAAAGAAAGAAAGAAAGAAAAGAAAGAAACATGGAGAATGACAATGAAAGAACGAACGAACATGGAAAGAAAGAAAGAGAAAGAAAGAAAGAAAGAAATACAAAGAAAGAAAGAAAGAAAGAAGAAAGAAGAAAGAAAGAAAGAAAGAAAGAAAGAAAGAACAATGAAAACAGAAAGAAGACAATGAAAGAACGAACGAAACATGGAAAGAAAGAAAGAAAGAAAGAAAGAAAGAAAGAAAGAAATACAAAGAAACATGGAAAGAAAGAAAGACAATGAAAACGAAGAAACATGAAAGAAAGAAAGAAAGAAAGAAAGATCGAAACAAAGAAAGTAAATAAGCTGAGCATCATCGAGTAGAGAATGTACACGACAATGGAAACGAAGAAATAAGGAAAGACAAAGAAAGAAACAAAGAAACAAAGAAATAAAGAAATAATTAAAAAAAAAATACAAAGAAACACCGAAAGAAAGAAAGAAAGAAAGAAAGAAAGAAAGAAAGAACGAAAGAAATATCGAAACAAAGAAGTATAGAAAGAAAGAAAATTAATTGAGCATTATCGAGTAGAGAATATACATAGAAAATAGAAACGAAGAAATAAGGAAAGACAAAGAAAGAAAGAAAGGAATATCGAAAGAAAGAAAGAACGAAAATAAATTGAGCATTATCGAAGCAGAGAATATACGCTGAAAATGGAAACGTTTATTCCCTTATGAGTGAAAGAATTTATTTTGATGCCTTCAAGAAGACTTCTTGTTTCTGCCAAGCACCTGAGCCAAAATATGAAGAATTCCCGCTTTTTTGGTTTACCCTTGATTTCAAGATAATATTATTTCTGAGCATGCGCAGAAAAAAATACGGTTACTTTTTTTTCTTTTTTTTTTTTTTTTTTTTTGACGCCTTTACTTTCTCTGATTCATTCTGTTTTTGTTTTCTCTTTCCATCTAAATATATTATGCCAAAAATTACGTCATTATTGTAATATTATTTTACATAATATTGAAAAAAAACGATGTTTATTATTATTATTTCATTCCTTGTGAGTATTTCACACCAGCGTGAGCGGAGGCTTTTCACTGAAGTTTGAGTGACAGCAAGTCTCCAGAACACTTCTAAGTATTCTAGCCGATCTTAACAATGCTCTTGCTTGGATGATCTCGATGTTATATACCGTCACTGAACCCGTAAAAAATAACACGGAATCCATGTATATATAAAAGTATAAAGTTATATCTTTATTCTTCGATTGTGTTTAGACTAAGAGTCGTCGGTAGAGGATACACATCCACTGGAGCCTTCAGGGTTCTGACTCCGAGCGATCACGATCTCGATCTGCTCAACCCAAATTTCTGAGGTTTTTTTTTTAATATAATTCCCTAACTCAACAGTGTTATGCCTCTTTGATCGTGACACCTACGCAGGTTTTTGGTAGACAGACATCCTCATCCAGATTTCTATGTTTTTTTATAATTCTCTAACTCAACAGGGTTACTCCTCTTTGATCGTGTCACCTACGCAGATTCCTGTAGACACACATTCTCACCAACCTAGGTGTTTTTTATTGGTTATGGGCTACACCTACACATTTTCTGTGCCTGCGTAGTGCCAATTTACACCTACATTTTCCGGGTGTCAAAGATCAGTTCAATGCGTTCATGGCAATATCCTGTTTTTTTTGTTTTGTTTTTAGTCCCATGTTTGACACTCCACGCATTTCCTGCGCCCACGCGCCAGTCATCTGCCCCTGGTTCCCGGGTTCGAATTAGTTGACCAGGATATATATTCATCTATTCTTAGTCTGAATTTTGATTCCTCCAGTTTTTTTCCAAACCTTTGGAGACCGTTCAAAGGGCAACAACAACTGGTATTACCGATATTCCCATCTTCCACGGTTTTTTTTTTCAGTTCTCTGGCAAGGTCTCAGTAATTGTCTAGCTTTTAATGTTCTCACATTTCTTCTCTGTGGTCTGCTGAAATGACAAAATCTATTAGATGACAAGTTTTCCACTTCTTGTAAATCAGCACTAGGTCTATTCTTCTGACCGGCATTAGGGGATCCAGTTGTATCTCAAAATCTTACAGAATGTTATGTGTCGCATTCTCAAGTGCGGATTCAGGTTTGTGGCCACACAATTTTATAGCATGGTCGAATTCTCTTGCATATTTCCCAGTAAATCATATTTCTACTCAGTCGTGCCGAATTCAGTACTTTCGGGATTTTTTTTGTATTCGCTTATTACGTGATTAATTGTTTTTCTCAGGCACCATTTTGTTGTGACTATTTTGATAGGTACTTATGGCATTATTTTGTCCCAAATACTAGTGGGACCTGTGGATATACCACAATATGATAATTAAATCATTAAAACATTTTATGTTTTCTTAAGAGCTATTGCGAAATAGTTCAATATATAAAAGTATAATTCTTGCTTTAACTCTTTCTCACTCTTTTTTCTTTCATTCTTTCTTTTCATCTTTTCATTAGGCTTGATTGAAACAGTTTAGCGTTTCGCTGTGCTCACCCCCTCTCGGGATCTTTCCCCAACTCTCTCTTTCTTTCTTTCTTTCTTTTTTCTTATTATATTTTTTCTTTATCGCATTTCATGTTCCTTCCCTTTCTTTCTTTATAATAAAAACGAAATGGTCGATTATTTAGCTGAGGTAATGATACTCATAAGAAATAAGAATTCAGTGTATAAGCAACACTAGATAATCAGGATTTACATTTTTGCATTTCATCTTGGTTGATTTGGACGATATAGTTTTTTAATGAGGGTGTTGCAAGATTATGATGGTCGGAAGATTCAGGAACACGAATGTCAAAATATAGATTTGGTTTCTCTCTTGAGGTTTTCCTTTCTTAGCCATGTCCAGGTTTTAAATGTGCAATCTCTCCTGTTAGTCGCTTGACGTGTACATGTAGTTGTTTTTCTTTCGATTTCTGTTTTCTAGTTTTCCTGATTTCTGTTTGTCCATATGTTGCAATTGCATATGACTGGCTGCTGTATTAAGTGTTTCTTTATTTTTTTTAATGTATTCACCAACTCCTCACATTGTCGCATCTATGCAATCGTCAATTCTGGGATGTCCTCTTTCTCCTTCTTTTCCTGACACATATATATATATTTACCAACCCCTCCGCACGAGCAGGATGTGACACAAGGTCAATTTCTTAAGCGGAGTTTAATAGGTTTGAATTCAGAGTTTTTTTTTTTCTCCTAGACTGGTTACCTAACCAAGGTTAAAGAGCCCAGTCTGCCTTGCTATTTGGGCATAGCTGGGGGTGGTGGAGAATTAGATTCGTGCCGTTCCCAAGGGCATTAGCGCCATGTGAAATTTAAACAGCTTCGTCCAGGAATTGAACTCGGGTTGACGAGTCCATTTCCTTTGACTCTGACCATTTGACCACGCGCCTCCATTTCCTGACACATATAGGTTGTGTATATCATCTAGCAGGTGTAATTACTCGTACATTGTCATGATTTTCCCTGTTCATTGGTTCATCTTTTGGAGTTCCTCCCAAGTCCTTTTTAGGAATATCCAGAGTATCTTACAGGTCAAACGGGCCAGGCGTTTATTCCTTCGAGGTGATTCCTAGTGCAGAGTTTACTTTTTAAAAGTTTTATTATTTTTCTAAGGTAATTTTTTCTTACTTTTTCTTTCATCTTTTTTTATTGTGTCCGCGGCTAATATTCCTAAGTACTTGTAATTCTCCTTTTCTTCAAGTGTTCTTATATTTTCTTGATTTGTTTGTTATATTATATCAAATATTCCTATGTAATAATCATATAGTTTCAAGCAATTATTTCTATTTAAAAAAAAGTCATTTGTTTGCACAGTTATATAGTTTCAACTAACTAATAATGCTTAGTCACCAATTGTAGTTTTAAACAACTAATCTTATCAAATAATTTATATATAGTTATATAGTATCAAGTATTCCTTTCTAATACAAATGATTTTCAAGCAGATCTCTATTTGACCTATATATATATATATATATATATATATATATATATATATATATATATATATATTTACTTACATCTCCGCATGAGCAGGTGCGACACCAGGTAAATTTCTTACACGGAGTTTAACAGGTTTGAATTACGAGTTTTCCATCTCCTAGAATGGTTACTAAGACACGGTTAAAGAACCCAGTATACCCTTGTATTCACCCATCGCTGGGGTGTAAACCTATAGATTTTTCCAAGAGTATTGCTTCGTCTTGGATTTGGACTCAGGTTCAACTCTAACCATAACACCACACGCCTCCATATATAGGACACTAACAATTAGTACCCCCTCCAGATTTGAGTGAACCTTGGAGTAATGACAATGAATGGGTACTCCAAACTTCCTAGATCTCCAGAACTAGAGACACAAAATCAGATTAAGTTAATTGTCATAACTCTGCAGGGAATATAGTTAGTGTATTTTAAACCTTGTCGAAAGGGCGCGCTTTGTCCTGAATCGTGGAATACTTTTTCAAGTGGTTTTTAAATTTTCGATAACATTAGCTAAAGTCATGCACCCGTTGGGTGATCAACGTTTATTCATATAATTTTTCTCTAGTATTATTTGCATTATTCGGACTATTGTCCTCATCTTTATTGTTATCTGTACAACGTTTCGGCCGATGTGCCCTCCGGCCTTTTTCAGGTATTTCTTGTCGGACTCGGGAACCTTCCTTTTAAACTCGGGGCCTTCCTTTCGAACTCGGGAACCTTCTTGTCGTAATCGGGAGCTATCACGGAACTTTGAACCTAACCCTTTATTCAGTCCACGGGGGTATCCTGTTCTCATTTCGCTAACCATAGCTGGGGTGCAGGTGTTAAGCTGTGTTAATTATTATTCTATGTTACTGCTGCTCCTGACCAGGATTGAACCCGCAGTCTAGAGATAACTGTCACTTAGAACTGTCCTAAACCAACGCCTTTATCCCCTATGCGAAGTGTCCAATTGAACAATTCAGTGTGAATTTTGGGAACTTATAAACCTAATGTCTTGTTTTACCTAGAATATCTACTTATTTACTAACCTTTTTAATTATAGGTTGCCATATTGTATTCATTTCTATACTTGCCTACTTAAGGGATTACTATAGCCTATCATATGAGCTGTTTTTCTGTTTTGCCGAAATCTTAAATGAACAATATACGACGTTTCATTTTTGTCTTTTCCTACGTTTTTTCATCGCAGTGTAGAAAAGCGAAAATAACTGGGAAGTAACTTTAGTTTTGGTTACTGAGGTTTTCAATTGCAGTTAAGATACTTTAATAAAAATTAAGTTTAGGGTGGCCCACTAAACACTGAAAGAATTTAAAATTTCATAACTTTCTCGTATTTAATTCAATTTCTTTATTATTTCTCAGATACTGTAAATATCCTAAGCAAATTGAAAATATCAAGTCACAATGTGAAAGAACAAATTAAAATAATAGAATTTTACTATCTAACTGAGAGCTTTATAATTTCAACAAAATAAATAAATAGGTGAATAACAGAATATTTTCAAGAATTCAAATGGCTTCCGAATTTGCATGCATTGTCTGCCTGTTTTGTCTGCCTGACAGTTCATGAATGATAATATTCACGCGGGGATAAAGTGTGCAAATTATGGTGCAACATTGCATCCGAGAAAATGAAGCCAATATACTAGATATCATGTTTTTGCAAATAGGTAAAAAAAAAAAAAACATATATTTCCTTCGACTATATTTCATGACTCAAAAGACTAAATCATTAAATTTTTCTTGTAGAGGAGTTAACACCCCTACAAGATGGACTGGCCCAGGGCCATATAAGAGTCGACACTGCAGTGACAATGGTCGGGAAAATTATTTGGACGAAATTATTGCATCAACTCCAGACATTTGAACCTCCTCATTTTGTACGTTTTGTTTTGTGATTGTACTACTTCTTGTTCTATGTTAAAAGTGCTGAATGAAATACATATTCACGCACCCTGTGTTCTCTGTGTATCTGTGGATTCCACCTCAAGGATACAACAATTGTGTATATGTCAATAGTTTATGGGTCACTCTGTATTTGTAAACAACTGTAATATTCTATAAGTAGGAAGTGATTTTTTTAAAAGATAGTTTCTAAAATTAAAAACAAAGACGCCTTTATCAATGAACAAGATCACGGGTTATTAGGTTAAAACGTTTGTAGAGAAATATCAATATGGGTGAATTGGTATAAAAGTCTTGATATAAAACCTAAGCTATTGTGTATTATTCAAAAATATTATTGAAATGTGTACCTCGTAAAGCACATTTTTCTAAACAATAAAACCATTTAATTTAAAAATATAATGCATATTGTTCAGATAAAGAAAAGCTAATTACGTTTACATTTATAGAATGGCTTTTAAATGTGCTTTACATTTTGTATAAAGGAGAAAATGTACCATATAGTGGCACTCAAATAAATCTGACACCAATTCATGAAAATTGTGATTTAATTGTATCGTAAGTTGTTCATATCTAACTATCTATCTATCTATCTATCTCATTCTTTTCATATCTATCTATCTATCTATCTATCTCATTCTTTTCATATCTATCTATCTATCTATCTAATTTTTTCATATCTATCGATCTATCTAACTATCTAAATCTTTTCATATCTATCGATCTACCTAACTATCTAAATCTTTTCATATCTATATATCTATCTAATTCTTTTCATATCTATCAATCTATCTATCTATCTATCTATCTAATTCTTTTCATATCTATCTATCTATCTGTCTCATTCTGTTCAAATTTCCATCTATCTATCTCATTCTTTTCATATCTATCTATCTATCTATCTATCTATCTATCTCATTCTTTTCATATCTGTCAATCTATCTATCTCATTCTTTTTATATCTATCTATCTATCTATCTATCTATCTATCTATATATTGCAAAGTCGAGCCAACAGTCTTTGTCTATGCTAAAATATTTGGCGAAAGAGAAATATGAATGGATGTCGATTCTTAAGGCAAACCTCTGCGAGTGATGAAAAATAACGAGTCATATTCAGTTCTGTTTTCTATCTATCTATCTATCTATCTATCTATCTATCTATATATATATGTATCTGTCCCTCTATTTATCTATCTATCAATCTCAGTCTGTTATATCTATATAACATATATATATATTATATATTCATTCATTCTATATATATATATATATTCATTCAAAATAAATGTTCAATATATATATATATATATATATATATATATATATATATATATATATA
>CM042148.1:65469129-65499129 GCA_023376005.1 Doryteuthis pealeii
CGACCTAACCGTAACTCAAACGGCTGACCTTTAGAATACGCCGACAGCTACTCTGCTGAGTCGTAAGCCCCCACCAATTGGGCCACCTATTGCTCTAGGTTGGCGACCGTGAAGATTAAGATCTGGAGAATATGAAGTACTCATTGATCACCAATACTCCCAGATCCACTCTGTCCCCGAGTAGTAGTACCTGTTCTCATCTAAGGGTCAAATAGAAAAAGATCCGTTTAAAAATCTTTTTAAAAATTGAGTTTAAAAAGATAAAACTGAGTCCCCATCCTGAATGAATAAAACAAAACTCCATCGGCATAAAATAACCCAACAAAGGTTGACATACCACAAAATCTAACCATTTTTGTGGCCATCCTTTAGGCTTCTAGTAAGAGCGCTTGGTCAGCGAAGATCGTTTGTGTTAAACAGAGCGCGATCCTCGGTAAAGAATCCTTTGGTTGTTCGTTGGTGCTTCTCAGTCTTGCAGGTCCTTCGTGAATGATTGCAAATGGACATCTCTCTGTATCAGCGATTAAGTAGTTAACCAGCCACGTATTCAGGCTGTTGATTAGCTGAGATTTAAACCACGTAGTCTCGCTTAGTCTATAAATTTAAGCTGTGTATTGCGGCACGGCTTATATCAACCAAATAATCCTTTGGTTGTTCCTTGGTGCTTCTCACTCTTGCAGGTCTTTCGTGAATGATTGCAAATAGACGTCTCTCTGTATCAGCGATTAACCACCCACGTATTCGGGCTGTTGATTGACTATAGTTTAAACCACGTGACCTCGCTTAGTCTATAAATTTACGTGGTGAACCGCAGCACGGCATGTGTACCACCAAATATTCCAACACCAATCGGCCTAACTGTTGTGATGTTAGTCCCAACAGTAAAAAGAAGTCAAGTCGAGATGGGGTAAAATAAGACAAGTGTATTTACAATTAATGGTACATGTACGACTAGCTTGTCGTTAACGGGAACAGTGCTCCCTTTCCACTCGGTGTCTCACTATTTATAGTAAGAACCGGTGCATGTTCTCCACTGTAGGAATGGCCGGTACAACACTAACCCTGTGTGGATTTTAAACGTTTTGTTTTTGTTTTTTTGTTTAATGACTTATCAACCCTCGTCGATTATTTAATCCTTGTAGAGGAGCAGTACTGGTGGTATTTTACTCATACCGGTGAATAGAATTCTTTTATCTTCCCCAAGGGTATGAATCCGAAAGAGAATGTAATTCAACTGGATTCGAACTAGATTACTAGAATGTCAATGCCCATTACTTTAGTCATTACGTAATGGGAACTCCTCCCTACGAGATGGTTTAAGTTATTCAACAGCGTGCAAATTTGATAGTTTTAGGTCATTCAAATCTTGGTTCGCGTGAGAATTTTGCAGCATATATATAAAAATAAATAATAATTTATTCAACATTGCTTCTAAAAAAAACAAACATCCAAAAATCTTATTCACTTCGCCGAAGAGCTAAACGGCCGGGTTTGTTTACTAAATAAACGTCTACTTGCCTGCTATGGCGGGGGCGTGTAATAGTTTCCTTGACAAGGTTAATTTCGCAGGGATTGTTCGCTATGTACCGGCGGCCGAACGGATATGGTCTCTGACTATGCCTGTGAAGTCCCGGTTTCGATTCCTGTCGGAGGGGAGTCGTTAGTATACATCGCTGAAGAGACTTAATAAAGTCGAAACAGTCTGTACGGTGTTCTGCATAGCGAGCCATCCTTTGCGGGATTTACTTGTCAAGTTTATTTTCTATGATTATCGAATTTTATACGATACATGCATTTATAATTGCCTTCAAGCAAAAATATAAATAATAATTTATTCAACATTGCTTCTAAAAAAACAAACATCCAAAAATCTTATATATATATATATATATATATATATATAATGCGACTGATGATCGCGCAGGTGAGAAACTGATATTTACTAAACATCGTTGACCCAGCGTCTTCGCTATCCTAATATATATAATATATATATATATATATATATATTCAAGGTTGTGTCAAAAAGTAGCGAATTTTTTTTTTTTCGTTTTACTTTTTGACACACGTTGCATTCATTCTTCATTTTTCTTTGTAAATACAGCTTTAAACTTGGTACTTTTTTGACACACCTTGTATTCTGAAAAAAGGTAT
Source organism: Doryteuthis pealeii (assembly GCA_023376005.1). Lineage (NCBI taxonomy): Eukaryota > Metazoa > Mollusca > Cephalopoda > Myopsida > Loliginidae > Doryteuthis > Doryteuthis pealeii. Next base: position 65,471,284 of record CM042148.1, read on the forward strand.
GGAAAGCTTTTTCTTTCAGAATACAAGGTGTGTCAAAAATTACAAAAAATCGTTCCATTCATTCTCTCAGAATACAAGGTGTGTCAAAAAACTACTAAGTTTAAAGCTGTATTCATAATGAAGCATAAACAATATATATATATATATATGTTTGGAGACACTTGCATTTCTGCTATAAATCATCAGAAATTGAGATATGTTTCTATTTTCGAAAGTAAAACATAACATTTCAGTAACTACAGTGTATTTGCTTCTATTTATTTAAAAAAAATAAAAACCTCTTTAAGTTTAAAAAAAATAACATCCAACAACATCATATTTTGTTTTCGTCAACAAAATAAGCACCTGCCATAATTACTGCTTAACAAATACTCGGTTCTCATTCCAACGTTTTCAGTAGATGGCAAACTTTCTTAAGTATTCTTTAAGCACGGAACAAACTCACTCACACTCTTTTGGTAATATTTCCGAACTCTCCAATCCAATTTAAGCCATTAAATATTAATTCAATGAAAGAGAGGTCAGGTGATTGGTGCAGCCTAGTTATAATTTCCAATAGTTTGTTTTTGTTGCATTTTGACACGAAGTATTTTTGAAATAATTTAGAAGCGAGTTTTGGATCGTTATCTTGCCGAAAGGTGAAATTATTTCATTTATTTATGCGTAAAGTAGATGGTATAGAATTTCTTTACAAATTCTTCCAGTGACTAAAACGTTGGACTGTAACATCGAAGTCAGCGAGTTCGAACTCTAGTCGTGCTATTACGTTCATTTTCGGAAAGGTAAGAACTCCTTCGACCTTTTATCTAATATTACATAGTACGTATACTCTTCTTCTAAAAGGATGGCATTTAATAACCCACAAATGTTTATATGCCATTAATAAATTAAAAAATAAAGATATTAGTATTATTTGGATTATTCGGACTATTGTACTAATCTTTATTGCTATCTGTACAACGTTTCGGTCGATGTGCCCTCCGGTATTCTTCAGGTATTTCTTGTTGGATTCGGGAGCCTTATCGAACTCGGAAAGCTTATTTTCGAACTTGGTAACGTTCTCGTCGTAATCGGGAACCTTCATGGAACTTTGAAGCCAACCCTTCTTGATGGCTCACGTGATCGCTCCCAATTACGACAAGTATTGCATAATCTATGTGGTGGCATAGATTATTGGCAACACCCTGTAGTTCTGCAGGGATGGTCTTTTCATGTCACGGGCGGCGATTTTCCATGGAAAGATACAGACCGTTGGAGACCTTTGAACCGAGACGCGAGAAAGTCAAGAATCACGTGAAAGCTAGTGAAATCATCAATACCAGCTAGAAAATCAGTCAAGAAGGTTGTCCTTGCTTTAGCTGGAGCTCACCTGCACACACGTGCTCTGTTTAGTTAGAGAAAGAAGTTTAGTTAAGAATAAAAGTCTTAAAGAAATAAAATGGTGTTGTTGGTTGAAACATGTCTTGGCAAAAAGACAGACCAAGAAGAAGAAAATGAATCAAAGATGAACACCCAACAAGATAGAAGTCGACATGGTGACTAGACATCACACGAACGGCCAGAGAAGAAAGTAAATTATGCATCTATGCATCTCTCTCTCTCTCTCTCTCTCTCTCTCTCTCTCTCTCTCTCTCTCTCTCTCTCTCTCTCTCTCTCTCTCTCTCTCTCTTGTAAAAAACACTTGTGTATATACCCAACATAGGTATATCTGTATGAGTATGTAACACAAGTAGAATCCCGAATTCGATAAAGAAGATTCCCGAGTTCGAAAAGACTCCAGAGTGCGACAAAAATGTCAGTTCATGGGCGCGCACACAGTCACAATTTATATAAGTTTCATGTTTTGCACGTGTTGAATATGGTGTGACGTCGTAATTACGAAATGTTATTTTTTACTTGTGAATATTTATGTTTTGATTTTCTGTATTTTCTGTATTTTGTGTTTTTATTGTCAGAGTTTTGTATATATATATATATATATATATATATATATATATATATATATATATATATATATATATATATATATAGGGACAAATAAATGCATACATTTGAAGGTGATTTCATTTCTTCTATTCAATATTTTTTCCGGTATTTGAACATTATTATTGCTATTTTTTTCCTATAGACAAAAGTGGCATATATATATATATATATATATATATATTATATATATATATATATATATATATATATATATATATATATATATATGAGTAAGAAAAGGTGGAATGAAAACATCACACAATGCTGTTAAAGAAGAAAATAATTTATAATATAATCATAGCTGATACTGATCAATATTTCGATTTTACAAAAATCATCATCAGAGCTCATTCACTCCCGTAGTTGTTTGGGTCGGAGAGGAAAGTCAAATCAGTTTACAAAACAAAAAACCTTAATACTGCAAATATATATATATATATATATATATATATATATATATATATATATATAAGTAAATTTGGTGGAATGGCCAATTTGTCAGTATCAGCCGGGCAGCGAGTGAGTTTATCCCCTTTCCGCCAGCCTGGACCAGGGAGATTGTATTTACTGAGGGAGAGCAACACACCTACCACTTTACCTCACATATAAGATTTGATGGAAAAATGAACGAATGAATGGGATAAATAAACGAATGAAATAAATGGAATAAATGAAACAAATCTTTTCAAAAGGATCTATAGGGATTGGCCCCTATATTTTTACGGCATGTAGAATTGACCAAATTAAAATAATTAAGTTTTCTTAAATAACTAGTTTTACAATGCTATGTCATGAGTTTAGAATTAGGTAAACAAAAGAAAATCGAATGAATATTAGTTAGAAATATTTTAGGAACAATAGAAACAATGGTTTAAATTCATCCGATAATTTACGTCACCAGAATTCCACAGATATCAAAATCATTCGATATTGCATCATTGCAAATCACCTGATATTTGATGAATATTTTAGCTTAAGGATCACAATAGACAATGACAATAAGAAAATTATAAAAAGGCCAATTTAGCTGAAAGATAGGGGACACAGAGACAGTGAGGAGCTTTCGCTCTTCCTGACTCAACAGAGTTGGAGAGGATGCTCCTAACTCGACAGTGGGAACGTCCGAAAACATCAAATACGACTCAACAGGTCCGTCTATCTTTTCGTCTCCTATTTCTCCTCTCTCTCTCTCTCTCTCTCTCTCTCTCTCTCTCTCTCTCTCTCTCTCTCTCTCTCTCTCTCTCTCGCTCAACAACAACAACTTTCAATCACAAGTTCCAATCACAGACAAACTACTAATATGTTGACACAAGCAATCACACTAATATAAACACCATGTCACAGTTGTCACACACAACTATACACAGACACAATCAGACTGCAACACCACTGAAAGAACAATGAAACTATATTAATTGTATTTATGTATATAAAGTTTGTTTCCTTTATCAATGTCTTCTTCTTTTGTTACTTATGGAAACTGTTGTGATGTTAGTCCAACAGTAAAAGAAGTCAAGTCGAGATAGGGTAAAATAAGACAAGTGTATTTAATAATGGTACATATACGACTAGCTTGTCGTTAACGGGAACAGTAGTAACTTTCCACTAGGTGTCTCACTATTTATAGTGAGAACCGGTGTATATTCTCCACTGTAGGAACGGCCGGTACAACAGAAACTACATTTCCGTAGTTCTTATACATATAAATTGTAGGGACCCATAACTCGGATCTTCAACTCATCAACTACACAATCTCGAAACAAAACGGGTCCCTACAGATCTCTCTTAGATTAACAAAATCTATAAGAGAGGTCCCTACTGGAAAAGCCTTCTTCATTTTTACTGGACCCTTTATTGAAGCATTAAATTGATATAATTATTATATAAGATATTGGAGAGTATAAAATAGGTGTCTTACCTTTTTAGGTTCTGTTGAGAAAGGATTCAATTTTTTTTAATTTTATCTAACGTTTTCTGTTCTACTTCCGGTAAAAATTGTATCAATGTATACGTTTGAATTCAAATTAAAAACGGTTATCTGGAAGATTTTGAATAACTTTTACAGTTATAAAAATAAATAAATAAAATAAATAAATAAATAAAAAGGACTTCTTCAATTATTTATTAGAGAAATGTATGGGTTATTTACTCCGACTGGAATTGATGAATGATTTAAGAAACTATATTTGATGTTTTTTTTTAATTTAAAAAAATTTAAATAGATGAAATAGAATAAAATAATATACAAATATAAATAGCAAATATATATATATATATATATATATATATATATATATAAAAGCAATTGCTAATTTGCTTGAAGCATTGTTAAGTATGTTAAGTATGTTATAATATATTAATATTTAAGGCCAGTACAAAGCGTATGAAAAATAAAAACAAAAAGATGTTATTTTTGTCTTATCGATTTCGAAGCATAAACTTCATCATCAGAGTTTATTTTCAGAAACGGACGTGCTTATGTTTTTATTTGTGTGGTTACAATTTCTCTTCTTATTTCCTTTTACTCTCCTTTTTTTTTCTATTTCTTCTTCTCCTCCTTGCAACATTTGACCGGATGACAGCCGATATTAGGAATATTTGTTCTCCACAAACTTAAAAAAAAGAGAGAAATAAGAAATTACAGTTATTCGCTCATTTCATTCATAAAGAAGGAGAAGAAGAAATAGAAGAAAAAAAGAGAGTAAAAGGAAATAAGAAGAGAAATTGTAACCACACAAATAAAAACATAAACACGTCCATTTCTGAAAATAAACTCTGATGATGAAGTTTATGCTTCGAAATCGATAAGACAAAAATAACATCTTTTTGTTTTTATTTTTCATACGCATTGTACTGGCCTTCAAAATATTAATATATTATGATATATATATATATATATATATATATATATATATATATATATATATTATAATATATACATGATGAATACAAATATATAATATATAATACAAACTAAAATAAAAATTCGGTAGTGTTTACAGACTTGTTTTCCTACTGTAAACATCTGCAACAAAAATAACACATTTAAAATTATTTTTAAAATGTAGCGATTTGAACTGTCAAGTCGTTAAGATAAAGTTAAAATCTTATTCACACGCAAACACCAATCCCGTGGCATTCATAAGTTTTCAGTCTTTAAATATAAGCAGCATTGGAAATAAACATCCTCTAAGTCGAAACCGGTAGGGATTAACAAATCTATTCAAAATATCTTTACAAATGTTTATTTGTCTAGTGCTCTCTTTCGCAAGAGTTCCCTCTCTACTCTCTCTCTCTCTCTCTCTCTTCTCTCTCTCTCTCTCTCTCTCTCTCTCTCTCTCTTTCTTTGTCTGTCTGTCTGTCTGTCTGTCTGTCTCTTTTTCTCTCTCTCTGTATATATATATATATATATAATTGTGTGTGTGTCTGTGTGTCTGTGTGTGTGTGTGTGTGTGTGTGTGTGTGTGTGTATGTGTGTGTGTGTGTGTGTAATGTTGTAAAAATTGAAAAAACACAATGAAAAAACGAAGGATGTTCATGAAACTTTTTTTTTTCAATTTTTACAACATTACATATTTCAGATTTACTTCCACTTTTTCTTCATATATATATATATATATATATATATATATATATATATTATATATAGAGAGAGAGAGAGAGAGAGAGAGAGAGAGAGAGAGAGATTGTTATGGATATCCGCACTGAAAGTGCGACATGATGATGATGATTATGATATATTACTTAAGCAGGTTTTGTTAAAAACCACCCAATATTTCTTTGAAAATTTCATGCGTACACGTTCAAGTCTTTTTATAGTATTACTTAATCCAGATGGTTGAAAAAATGTTCCATATTTTTTACCCAAGCGCTTTTAACCATTTAACTGGTTCTTCTCAGGGAGATGTACCGAGAACAAGAAGATTTTAACGTTTACAATTGAAAGTAATAAAGATGAAATATTCTGTGGTCTTTAAAAAAGCCAGCTTAAATTATGATTTTCTTCTCGAATACTTAGTATATATATAAGTAAGTAAGTAAAGTCGGTATCAGCCAGTCAGCGAGGAAGTCTATCCCCTTTTCAATGGCGCTAGACCAAGGAGATTGTTTTGGCGTCTGAGGTGGAGCGCTACACCTACTATCAGCTTCTTACTTTACCGCACAGATCCCTGTGCTACTCATACGCTGAATTGGCGAGGACTGGTATCGAACTAGGAACCTTGTGGTTTCTAGCCGAACGCTCTACCGACTGAACTAACCCGGTGTGTGAGTGTGTGTAGCTATAGATTGAAATACATTACTAATTAAGACCGAGCCTATTCTAGTAATGACCAACCCAAGCGAAGAGTAGTTTGATCCATACATTTCCCAAGGGTATTAGCGTTATTTGAACTGTAGCTTCAGACCAGGATTTGAACTCGGCTCGACGAGTCCATTTCCTACGACTCTAACCATTACAGCAAGCGCTTCCAACTTACATAGTACCATTGATTTTCTTCTAATGGCTTCGGCTTCGACATTAAATAACCTACGAAGGTTATTAAACAAAATAAAAACATTCTAGTTCTAAATTGATTAATTTGCAAAATATATATTTCATTTAGAATTGTAGCTTTTATATATTTCTACAAAAAAATGTGTTATTCGCAATAACCTTTTGTAGGTGCAAAGGGACATTATTATTGTGGTTTGCTAAAGAGTTTTTAGAGAAAAATATTTATCAAGTTTCGTACATATAAGGTGACTGAGATAAATGATATAAACAAAAGAATTTTAAAAAAAGCTCAATACAGTAAGAGTGGGGGAGACAGGGAAGGAGTGAGAGAGAGAGAAAGAAAGAAAGAGTGAGAGATAGAGATAGAGATAGAGAGAGTGAGAGAGAGAGAGTGAGAGAGTGAGAGAGAGAGAGGTGAAATAAAAAAAAAACAATGAAAACAAGGCGTATGTTTATTTAAATTTTTCTGTTTAGCTAAATCTGATATGAAACAAGATTTTAACACTATAATTTTCCAAGTTCTTTTATTTTATTTTATAAATTCATATTTACGTGTGTATATTTGTATGTGTGTGGTTTGCGCGTGTGTATGATTTTGTGTATTCTTTTTATAGATCACGCACACACAAAAACATATATATATACACACAGAGAGAGAGAGAGAGAGAGAGAGAGAGAGAGAGAGAGAGAGAGAAAAACAGATGTGCACACACAAGAGGTCTATACCTATACAGATGCACACGAACATTCTTATTTTATAAATTCATATTTACGTATGTATGTGTGTATGTATGAGGGTGTTTTGCCTGTGTTTACCTGTATCCGTGTGTGTGTATGATATTGCGTATTTCTTTTTAGAGATAAGAAGTTTTTGGGGTTGAGATTAAAAAAAATATAGTACTTCACGCACTCACAAATGCACACAAACACAATGTATACAGATACATAGATAGATAGATAAATAGATAGAGACATAGAAATAGATAGAGAGAGAAAGAGGAGAGGGGAGAGGGAAGGAGAGATGTACACACTGATTCAGGCACACAGATGTACACACTCAAGAGGTCCATACATATACAGATGCACACACACATAAACACGCACCCCATATATAATAATAATAATAATAACGAAAAGATGGAGAAATACCTGGACCTTGCCAGAGAACTGAAAAAGCTATGGAATAGGAAAGTCAAAGTGATACCAATTGTAGTTGGCGCACTTGGAACGGTTCTAATAAACTTGGAAAAAATACTGGAGGACCTGGAATTCAGAGGAAGAATTGAGATCATCCAGACTGCTGCAATCGGCTAGAATACTCAGAAGAGTCCTGGTGACATGAGGTCACTTGTTGTCATTCAGACTCCAGTGAAATACCTTCAGCTAACGCTGATGTGAAAAACTCAAAAGGAGTGAAAATGATATATAAGTTTTTAAGTATACAGAAAAACGGCCGTCATCAGGACAAGGAAGTTCTTGTCGTAATCGGGAGCCATCACGGTAGCCATCATCAAGGTTGCCGAGTTCGAAAAGAAGGTTCCCGAGTCGACAAGAAGTACCTGAAGAAGGCCAAAAGGCCATCGGCCGAAACATTGTACAGATAACAATAAAGAGGAGGAAAATAGTCCGAATAATCCTAATAATACTAATGAATTTACTTGTCATAAATCTACCATACCATGAATTTACCGCTGATAAATTTACTATACAATGAATTTACTGTATATGCATTTACCATACGTTTAATTTACTGGTGAAGGATTTACCTGTTGGATCATGTTTTACATATAAGCCGTGCTGCAACTACCACTTAAATTTATAGACTAAACGAGGTCACGCAATTTAAACATCAACAATGAACAACCCGAATACGTTGTTGGTTAACTACTTAATCGTCTGATATTGACAGATGTCCATTTGCACTCATAGACGAAGGACCTGCAAGACTGAGGAACATTAAGGAGCAACCAAGAGATTCTTCACTAAGAATCGCGCTCTGCTTAACACACAGGATCTCCGCTGGACAGTGCCCTAGCTTGAAGCCTAATGGATGGTCACAAAAATCGTAACATTACCATACAATGAATTAACTATCGATAAATTGCTCTCGTGATAGATTTACCGACGATATTACCAGATGATGGATTTACCGACAATAAGATTACCAAGCGATGAATTTTCTGGCGACAAATCTATTATGCGATGAATGTACTGGTGATACACTTACCATGTGATTATTTTACCATACGATTAACTTACCCCATAGTGGGGTGTCCCCGCGTCGTAATAGCTAACGTAATAAGCGAGTTCGAATTCCAGTCTCGCTCTTACGTTCACTTGCAGACCAATACCCTAAGAAAAGGTATAAACCCCTTCATCCCAACCAGATATGGGTTAAATAGTACCAATACTGTTTTTCTATAAGGATGCCTTTGACATTAAATAACCAACGAATTTTGATATTAAACAAAGAAACCATAATTTATCACACGATAAATTTATCAAACGATGAATTTACCCCGATAAAATTTCGTAGGATTGGCACACCCTGTACCTCTGCAGAGGAGTAAGACTTCCTCAATGGGGCCACCTGTTGGCCTTGGATGGCAACCCGTGATGCTTAAGGGTGGAATCCTGATGGATGAGCAGTCCATGACAAACATCATTCCACTTTGGTCCTTACTTAGGCTAGACGGTCGGTCGGAGAGGCCCCCTCCAATCAATCGGCTGGTCACTTCTTGCCCTTGCACCTATATGATTGCCACAACCCTATTGTCTTTATGGCAAGCCCCAACCCTTTTATCATATGGGTGCTAGAAGGTGGTGGCTGAGGGTCTACATGTCCTGGGATGACATTAAACTCTATCTGATGGTGAGGTTCCAATTTTGGAGATCTGGGAATGTGGAGAACCCCTTCATCACCATTGCTCTCTGGTCCAGTCTCACCTGGAATAGTAGTACCTGTTAGGATTCCAATCTATGGGTTGAATAGAAAAATATATTTATAAAAAATTGAGTACCCATCAAGAATGACAGTTATCTCTAGATTGCAGGTTCAATCCTGATCAAGGGCAGCAGTAACATAGAATAATAATTAACACAGCTTAACGCCCCTACCCCAGGAATGGTTAGCGGAATGAGACCAGGATACCCCCGTAGACTGAATAAAGGGTTAGGTTCAAAGTTCCGTGATGGCTCCCGATTACGACAAGAAGGTTCCCGATTACGACAAGAAAGTTCCCGAGTCCGAAAAGAAGGTTCCCGAGTCCTAGAAGGCTTCCGAGTCCGACAAGAAATACCTGAAGAAGGCCGGAGGGCACATCGACCGAAACGTTGTACAGATAACAATGAAGATGAGGACAATAGTCCGAATAACGCAGATAATACTAATCATCAAGAATGAGTTTTTCAAAACTTTGTCGGCATTAAATGACCCACCGAGATTGATGTGCCGGAAAACAAAACAAACAAACCCAACCTAGAATTGGCAGTACACTTCACTGGAAGACAGGGTAATGGATGCTTAAGGATAATGGTATCTAAGAAATAAGTAACTCTATAAGAAACAATGTTTTACCTCTGTGTAAAATTGTTATCAATATTCAGTCGTAGAAATTGCCTGTCCAGAGAATAATGGTCAGTTGTTCCTGTCTCCTGCGAATGCAATCTAACAAGAAATACTATTGATATTTTTACTTTCCTGGGGGATATTCAGACGGTTAGGAAATTATAGCAAATAAAACGCATGTAAAGAATGTGGACATCTCTATATATTTAGGACAGTAAATATTATTTGAAAAAAGAAACAATAGAAAAAAATCAAAAAGAATAACAGACATGAAAACAATTTTACTTAACCCTAATACATATAATTTATGTACTCTTAAAAATTATGGTGTGCGCAAACACATACATATACACACGCCTATGGAGGCGCGTGGTCTAATGGTTAGAGTCGTAGGAAATGGACTCTTCAACGCGAGTTCAATTCCTGGACGAAGCTGTTGGCATTTCACATAGCGTTAATACCCTTGGGAAAGGTATGAATCCAATTCTCCCTCCAGCTATGGTTAAATAGTAGGGCAGACTGGACTCTTTAACCTTGGTAAGGCAACCAGTCTAGGAGAAGGAATACTCTGAATTCAAACCTGTTAAACTCCGCTTAAGAAATTGAACTTGTGTCGCATCCTGCTCGTGCGGAGGGGTTGGTAAATATATATACACACACGCCTATACTCTCGTATACGAGGTCTAGTTGGTTGGTTGGTTGGTTGGTAGATCGGATTTTACAACATGCTAACACTTGTTGGGTTATTTTATGCCGAAGACGTTTTGTTTTATTCATTATTGATGGTATTAAGATTTTTTAAATAACTTCTTCAAAAATCAGTTTTTCTATTTAACTGAGAGATGGGACCCTAACACGTAATACTACTCCGGGTCTGAGTGGACCTGTGAGTAAAGGCAATGAAGGAGTATACCACACTCCCCAGGCCTCTAAAATGAGAACTTCACCATTAGATACAGTTTACCTTTATACACAGGAACAGTAAGACCCTCAGTCACGGCCTTCAAGCTCATATATGATCAAAGGGTTTAGGTGTTTGCGATAAGGCTAAATTGGGTTGTGACAATCATATAGGTGCTAGGGCTTAACGTGACCAGCCGATTTTTCGGAAGGTGCCTCTCTGACTATCCGTCTAGCTTAGGAAAAGGTCAAAGGGAGTGTTGCATGGACTCCTCAGCCACCGGATCCCATCCTTAAGCATCACGAGTCACCACCCATATCCAACAGGTGGCCCTATTGGGAGGATTCTACCCCTCTGTAGAGGTGCACTCAGCGTATTTTTCAGCCCGAGCCTAACTCCTTTATCCACTAGGCTATGTGTCCAATTAGATAATCCGGTGTGAATTTTGGGAACTTATAAACCTAATGTCTTGTTTTGCCTAGAATATCTACCTATTCACTTATGTATGATTATGTATAATACTAATTATCAAGCTTCAGCTAAAAAAAATTCAGAGACACTATTAGTGAGTTCAATTCTCTTTGGGTATCCCATATTCTAGGCTAGTTCTAAGCTAAGCTAAGCTTTGTAAATGACAACAGTATTCTGGATGTCGTCAAGAGATCATATCAAAACTAACGACTGATAAGAACAAATAGCATGAGAGGGAATTTTTACTGTTAGAATTTACCAGCCTTCTCTCTGTTACATAATTATTAGATACCTAATATTTATGTGCAATAGTGTAGAAATCAAAATGGCCGTTATAAGCTGCAACCCATGGCCTTGAAGGAGTTGAATGACAAGGCTTGACCTGTCCTGATCCTTCCTTCCGGTGGATACCGTGAGAATCGGTGGAGAAGACCCTTTCGGTTTAGATTAGAAATAGATTTTAGTCAGTCGGTGAGAAACCACGACGGTGGTGAGTCGTGTTATACACGCTCCGACTCGATCTGCGCAGGTAGTCTGGTGGGGGATTTCGAGAATAAAATATGATCAAAGTGAATTGAAGTCTTGTGTTATTATCTAAAAAAATTAACAATGACACAGGGCTTCTGATAAAGAAAATCCCCAATGGAAGACCAGACACGAAGTCCCTAAGAGAAGTCCAGACGCTAGAAGAGACCTAGAAGAACTTAAGATGTCAGAAGAACAGAAGAAGAATAGAAGTAAGAAGTAAGTAATGAGAAGGGTATGCAACATCTCTTGTCCGAAGGAATTGGGCAGTAGCTTAATTAAACGGCGTCGAAATGATATAAAAAATAAGGTGACTGATACAAAGAAAAACACGAGACTGTAAATATGATGTGAAAGGATGTGTTATTAAACAAATACACACATTGAAGGAGGAACTTGAAAACTAAAGAAGAATTGAATATTTTCTGATAGCCTTAGAGTAAAAAAAGATTAAGATGACTACACGTCTGGGTTGTGTGATTAAATCGAGAGAACTGGTAAAGTCTTGAAGAAATTGCCAATTCAATGGCATGGGTGTCAGGTGGTCTAATGATTGTCTTTTTGTTGCTAGGCAGGTTTCGGCATATGAGTCTAACAGAAAGGAAAGGTGTGTTGATGGACAGAGGTTGGTCTAAACAGAGGAGTGATGCGTGTGTGGAGAGGAAGAGAAACACAAAACAAAGTTATAAGACCTATTTCAAGGTGGCAAGTTTTATTAAATTGCTGTTAAGGGGTTTAATTTATTTTTTGAGAAATGTGGTTTATTTGTGGACACCTCTCTTGTATAATCCAGAGTGATTAAAAAAAAACTCAATAAATGAACAGAGTAATAAGAAACTGATTATAATTTTAAAATCTGGTCACACATTCCTGGAAGAAATAGTTTGGTTTGTTTACGGCATATCAACCTCAGTGGGTCATTTAATCCCGATAATGTTTTGAAATAAATTCATTCTTAATGGATACTCAGTTTTTTCTTATAAACACATCATTCTATCCATGGATATGACCCTAACAGGTACTACTACTCAACCATAGATTGGAATTGGTACTACTATGCCAGGTCAGACTGGACCGGGGATATATGGTGATGAAGGGGTGCACTCCATTTCCTAGATCTCCAGAATTGGAACCTCACCATCAGTTAGGGTTTAACGTCATACCCAGGTCATGAAGACCCTCAGCCACTGCCTTCTAGCACTCAATCTGAAAAAACAGTAGGGGCTTGCCATAAGGACAATAGAGTTGGGGCAATAATATAGGTGCTATGGCTGTGACCAGCCGATCGATTGACCACTCCGACCGTCTAACCTAAGTAAGGGCCAAAGTGGAGTGTTGGACGTCATGAACTGATCAGCCATCTGGGTTCCATCCTTAAGCATCACAGGTCACAACAGGTGGCCCCATTATGGGAGTCTTACACATTTGCCTAGGTGTAGTCGGCGTATTCTAACACTCCAGCCAACAGGGTGTCTGGAAAAAATAATTAGGGAGAAAAACTAAACAAACAAAAAAACTAATTTATCGTACTCTCTCCAGTACCATTGTCCTTGCTTTAGTTTTTCTTATTTAAGTTTTGATTCTCAGTTCCCTATTAACAGACCTCAATACTTTTGGTCACATTTCAAGTATATCTTTATTATTTGTGCTAAATTGTCAAGAGTGAAGTATTTACCCAACTCATTTCATGGACCGTATTACCTTTAGGCACCCATTTTTGATCTCGATTAAGAAAGGACTTGTTTTTCATTTACACCGTCAATATCCAGTTGTTTGTTAGGGGTTAGGATTAGGGGTTAGGGTTAGGGTTTGGGATTAGGGTTAGGGGTTAGTTTTATACAAATAGGATGGGACACAAGGTCGCAAGTATAGATGCAACCAGAGAGGATCGAACTCGCTATTCAGTAAAAGTGGATTAACGAGACTAGCTTGCTAACCATTACGCCGCGTTGAGATGCCCTATTTTAAAGAGTGTTGTCCCCTTTTAAATTGCCCAATAATTTGGTTTAAAAATAATTTTAAAAAAATACTATCCTTATGTTAATAAATCTTATATTATCAATAGAAGATTTGAATGTTAGAGTTTATGGTTCATTTGTATGCTTATCATGTCATAAAACACAGATACAAATAATTATTAAGTCTAAGAGTTTTATTGAATTGTTGGTAACGGATTTAATAATTTCTTTTAGAAAAATGCGGTTTATTTTTTGGATATGTCTCACGTATAATCCTAACTGATTAAAAAATCTCTGTAAATGAAGAAATTCTGATGATAAGTTTAAAATCTGATGAGTATTATTATTTTTTTTAAATCCTTTTATCAATGAATGTTATTCCTTATCTTGTACGTGAGAAATTATTACTGAAATATTTCTATAAATTTTTCTCTGGCTTCTTGGAGATAAAATACCGCCATATTTCTTTCTTTGCGTTGTTTTTTTTTTTTTTTTTTCAATCTCATCTTTTACGTGATGTCAAATAGCGGACGAGACCTTTTCAATCATTTCGTGGAATTATGTAAATCATAATAAAAGTTAAAGATATTCCTTCGTCATGGCGAGGCGTTTTATTTACAAAACAGCAGGGATTTTTTGTTTGTTTGTAATTATTTTTATTTTTTGTCTTTTATTTTAGTAAGATTTGTATGTTCTGTTTTTTTTTTGTTTTATTATTTATTTTTTAATTTTTTTTAGGTTTTTAAGCAGAAATTTTGAGAAAATGGTTTAAGTTGAATATTAAAGTTGTTTATCGAAAATATGAATAAGAGAATAATGTGCAAATTTTCTGGCAATCACGAGGTGAATTTTTTTTTCCGTATAAAATGGAGAAGATTTGAAAGAAGCAGACAAAATATATTTCCAGTTAAAAATTACCTGGAGACTATTAAAATATTCCAACTTAGAATTGAATCCTCTCAGAAATAAAAACTCGGTTCCAATCATTTGTAGAATAGCAGTATCGATTCACAAGTCTGGGAGAAATTCCATATTTATTGTCAATTATAAAATGTATATATTTATTTAATTGTTGCAATAATAATTTTGAAATGATTCATTTCTGCAGGCTACACACACACACACACACATACACACATACACACACATATATATATATATAGAGAGAGAGAGAGAGACACACACACAGAGACAACACTTAAACACACACACGCGCGCATATCTATGAATATATATATATGTGTGTGTGTGTGTGTGTGTGTGTGTATTTAATAATGTATGCATAGATGTTTATAGATTATCATATTTACAGAAACAACACTTAAATACACACATGCGCATATATAGTGAAACGCCGAAACACGTGTCTGTGGATGACTATATATATATATATATATATATATATATATATATATATATATGTTGAGATACTGTTTTTGTTTTGTATTTTGGTTCTTTTATTATATTTTCAATTTTCATTTTCGCTCCATAGCAAATTCTAATAGTAAATAATACTGTCTAATTTTTTGCAAGATAAGAAGTTGTATACTAGATTCAAATTTGTATTTGCTCAGCCGTTGCGGTTTAAAATACGCTGACTGTATCATCATTAGAGGGGGTAGGACCCCCCCCCCCAGTGATATTTTGGGTATGATACTAAACGAGGTCTTGTGATGAGGCTCCAATTGTGGAGCTGTGGGGAATGGGAATTACTCCTTTATTAAAATTACTCCCAAGTACCTGTTAGAATTTCATCCATCGGTCTGCTTGCAAATTATTTGTATGTGTTTGGTTGCTTGCATCGCTTTGCTTACGGCATATCAATGTAAATCACTTTCATCTATCAACCCCCGAATAAACGAGGTAAGTAAAAAAGAAATGCCATTTTATTTAGGACAGGTATAATTACGATATAAATTTTCTTGGTTACAAAAAGTCGCCAACTCCGTCAATTTTTGGAATTGCAAGCTCAAATTTTGGGGATTGTCTCACTTTAATATAGTCCACACATGGAAAAATTTTTTTTAGAAAAGTTGAAATGAGTGGGGGAAATTTTTTTTCTGGATAATTGCTTTGCAATCCCTTATGCATCATTTAATGCCGAATCAAGCCATTTGATAAACAAAGCACAAAGTTTGCTTACAGTACCTGCTGTTGCTTAAGTGATTACCAAATTAAGTATTGAACTGGTTCATCACTGGCTTGAATCGGTGCTTCAATGTATGAGATTGGACTACAGGAAATCATATAACCGTGTGCAAAAAGGACTCAATAAACAAATAACAATATAAACGTACGCTATTTACTAAACTCTAGAAATAAGATACCCCTAGACGGGTTGACATGCCGTTAAAATTAATTGATAGACCAAATTTTTATCTAAATATTCATTTTTTGCCTTAAAAAATTAAAATCCCCTATTCGGTTTAGCTCCGTCAGCAGAGCATCCGCCTCAGAACCATTAAGTTACAAATTTGATCATTCAACGCTTGGGTAACACAGGTTAATCTGTTCGGTAAAGTAGGGAGCTGATGATAGGTGTGACTCTCTACCTCAGAAGCATAAACATAAAAAAGTTTAGCTCTAGTGAAAAGGGGATAGACTCTCGTTGCTCTTTGGTTGATATTGGCTATAGGGCACTCCACCTATTTTACTTACTTTATGCCTATATATATATATATATATATATCTTCTTATTATAATGGAGATTGTGGGTTTGTATGTCTGTAACCGAAACTATATTGCTATTCAAGTCACAATTCCCTTTGTTATTTACATCACATTCTCCATGATTTTATTTTTTATTTAAACCTCAATTATTATTAAAATTGTTTTACATCATTAAGACTGTTAACAATATCTACATACTAATAACATGCAATTATATTTATATATTCAACGAAATAGCGGTTTACAGTGTGAATGGGAAGGCTAATTTGCATATTGATCTTTAAAAAAATTGATTTTAATAAATATATGCTTAGTATTATTGATTTCTAATTGTTTGGTTTTATCTTAATAAATATGAGCAAAAATCTCGGGGATAAATCTTAACAGAAATCTATTAACATAAAGAAATAACTGTAATTTATTCTTTTCTTCCTATTTTAACTAAATAGTTAAATTAGGGAAATTTACCACTGAAAGACGGGAGTAAGGGAAAATGGTGGAACAGTTAGTTTCAAAGTTGTTCTATTTTCCGATTATACCCCCTCTGTTCCAAATATTTTTATCTGAATTCTTATTCAGTTTCATTAGCCTTTCTAATTTAACATGATATTTTTTATATTAAACTTAAATACTCGCACACGGAGGGTGCATATATTTGCTAGTATATATAAAGTAAAGAAAAGGTAGAATAAATAAAAATGGTTTAATGAAAAGCCATCACGTGTTTCAGCCGAGACTTTGTCCATGTACGCATTACTTAAATATTTAATATTTTTCTATTATTATTATTTTATTACATATTTAAAATAACAATAAATAGAAAAGGATGTGTACATGGACAAATTCTTGGCCGAAACAGGTCTTGGCATTTTAATTAAACCATTTTTATCTATTAAATATTTTCTTTCCTTTATTTATTTATCCTTTCAACTTTATTGAAAATAAATTTTAATAAAGTTAGTAGATTGATGAAATGCATAGGTATACACAGATACCTATAGGTAGAAATAGATCTATAAGCCTTTTTCTTTAACAAATATAACTATATATATATTATATATATATATATATATTATATATATTATATATAAAGTGTTGTTATGGGTCCAACGGGAGAAAATTAAATATCTTATAAAAAAGAAGGTCGGCAAAATGGATTATGTTTTTAGAAAATTTTTTTTATAGCAAATGTAAGATAAAAATTAAATTTTTTTTTCTAAAAACATAATCCATTTTGCGGACCTTCTTTTTATTATATATATATATATATATATATATATATATATATATATATATATATATATAAACTTATTAGTAAACCCTTGCGGTAAGAAAAAACCCAGCAAATAGTTTGATAGTAAAAATATACTACCAAACTTTACCCGGGGAAAAAGAAAGACCAAGAGGGTCATACCAACCGAAAATAATTGATTATATATATAGTACTTGGCCCAAAGAAAAAAATTATATATATATATATATATAATATATATAATATATATATATATATATATATATATAAACCGCTAGGATAATCTAAAGCTAAAATGTAAAAAGTGTTCAATACCTAAGTAGAGCAAATAATAAAGTTAAACCTAATGAGTTAGATATACCCACTAATAGTTTCGTTTAGTAGCTCATCAGGACAAGATTCTTTCCCTGATGAGCTACTAGGTTTTTATGAAATAGAAGTACCTATTAAATGTTAATCAGAATCGTTCATTACGCCAATCCTTAAAATGAACCCCCGATACGACCCGATAGAACACAAGGATACCTGATGACGCTTCAATTAGTTTTATAAGGAATATTTACTTGAAATCATAATTGTCTAAAAATTATCATTAAGATTAATTACTTGAAACCATATAATTGCTTGAAATATTTGAAACCATATAAAAACATATAATTAGATGGAATATTTTTTTAGTTTTTAGTATGGTATTATTTCTTTCTTATTCTAATGCTAAACATACTTGTACACGTTGTCGGTTGATGCTGTACAATACGGATTAGCTCAGTCGGTAGAGCGTTCAGCTAGAAACCACAAGGTTCTTGGTTCGATACCAGCCCTCGCCAACTCAGCGTATGAGTAGCACAGGAATCTGTGCGGTAAAGCAAGGAGCTGATGGTAAGTGTGGCGCTCCATCTCAGACGAAAAAACAATTTCCTTGGTCTAGCGCTAATGCAAAGGAGATAGACTCCCTCGCTGACTGGCTGATACCGACTTTAGGCCGCCCCGACGACTTTACTTACTACTAATAATGCTAATACTACTGCAATAATAACTACTACTACTGCCATTGCATAATTTTTCTTCGATTTTAACGAACTTATTCACTAAAAATATAATTTCCTGTAGTTAAGCAGCGGTAAGTTTGATTTGGTTTCTTGGATTTTACGGCATGTCAACCATTGTTGGGTTATTTTATACCGAATCCGTAAGTAAGAACTCTCCTCTACTGGGGCCACTGTGATGTTTAAGGATGGAATCCTGATGGCTGAGCAGTACATGGCATTCAACACTCCACTTTAGGCCTTACTTAGGCTAGACGAGTGGTTGGAGAGGTCCCCTCCGTTCAATTGGCTGATCATGGCAAGCTCTAGCACCTATATGATTATCCCGAGACTATTGCCCTTATAGCAAACCCCCATATCATGTGTGCTAGAAGACAGTGGTCTTAGTTCCCTGGGTATGACATTAAACTGCATCTAGAGGTGAGGTTCCAAATTTGGAGCCCCGGGGAGTGTGAACTAAGCTTTCATTTTCATAGGTTCACTCTATTCCGAAGAAATAAAACAGAATTCGGTAAAAAAAATGACCCAAGAGTTAACAGGCCGTAATATCCAACCAACTAGCCATCCTAGCAGGATTAACATTAATGACTTTTTAATAACTTCATACACACACCACACACACACACACACACACACATATATATATATATATTATATATATATATATAGTCATCCACAGACATCGTGTTTCGACGTATCACATCTCCCCAGTAAGGCTAGACTTAGCAGAGTACTTCCGACTGCAAGCGAAACCCGACGAATCCCTAACCCCTCAGCCAGCAGTACCTACCGACCAGAAGCATATTTTTAACTGATAAATACATACATAGGAACATATGTTACAGTCGCTTAGAGAGGACATATCTGTAAATAACAGAGATCCTTGATTACTCGAAATACGGTGACCGTCAGCTAAATTCCCTTCCAAAAAGCTCCACCGGGTTTGGGAGCATATATTATAGTCATCCACAGACATCGTGTATCAACGTATTATGTACTGAGTTAAGAATTGAATACCCAACAAGAATAAATAAGACAGCGTCCGGTAAAAAAAAATAACCCAAGGGTTAACAGGCCGTAAAATCCAACCAGCTTGCCAGCCAACCTAAACATACTTGTAGTAAAGTAATGCCTAGTTAGAGTTAGCGTGGCTTGTGTACTTATCCACGCGATTAGTGCTAAATATTTGAAGTGAGCACACTCATGTACTCACTCCAAATTCTTTATTCAAAAAATAAGAAGTGAATACATGAGTGTGTCACAACTCGGCATGTAACCGGAAGGTTAGTTTTTTGTGGGAGGGTAACAAAGCTGGTCATACCACTACATGGATCTATTTAGCTAGGTTCACTCGTTGACCGATCCATTCAAAAATAAACCTGGCATTCTCTCCTTTCGCAGCCTACTTACACCAAAATGCCTCTATGGCTAAATTCGCTCTATGGCTTTATCCACGCGATTAGTGCTAATTTTTTGGATTGAGCTCCTGATATTTACTTGTCAGACTCATTAGCATAGGAGTGTTGCTAGTTGTGCGTTGGCCAATGGTCGTCGTGCTTTTCTGGCGAGAGAGCCATAAAACACCGAGATTTTGATTGGGTCTTTTTCTGTCATGCGACCAGGAGGGATGACCAAGGAGAAAGGAGGGCAAGTGAAGAAAGAAGGATATATCTGTAGAGAAAGCAGAGCCATAAATAAAAGAGACGTTTGCGCTGGATTTGTTAACAATATTTTGCTTTTCTCCTAGTGAACTGCCCCTGATGATTTGCAATATATTTTAGGCTTTAGTATGACATTTTTTAAAATATTCTAATGCTGTTCATTTCTATGCTATAACTGTTGGATTATTTTTGTGTATATAAGGCGTGCTGTAATCCACCACTTAAACTTATAGACACATCGTGGTCACGGGGGTTAAACCCCAGCCAATGAACAGCCCAAATACGTGGCTGATATTGACAGCCGTTCATTTGCACGATATTCGACATTGACTACAACCAAAGGATCATACCCAACATTAAGGGGCACCAAGAAACAACCAAAGGATCATACCCGACACCGAAGGATGCCAAGGAGCAAACAACGGTTTCTTCACTAAGGATCGCGCTCTGCTTAACACAAGGGATCTCCGCCGGCGAGTGCACTTGCTCGGAAGCCAAAGGATGGTCACAAAAATCGTAACAATAACTACTGAAGTAAAGTCGTCGGGGTGGCCTATCAGCCAATCAGTGAGGGAGTCTATCCCCTTTTCACTAGCGCTAGACCAAGGAGATTGTTTTTGCGTCTGAGGTGGAGCGACACACCTACCATCAACTACTTATTTTCCCGCACAGATCCCTGTGCTACTCATACGCCGAATTAGCGAGGGCTGATATCGAAGTAGGAACCTTGTGGTTTCTAGCCGACGCTCTACCGACTGAGCTAACCCGGCCCTATATTACAATTTACACGAGAAATGAATCAGTAAACTATAAAATGCAAACGCACCTTAAATTTTTGAATGGGTATTGAGAAGATCGTGGATATTAGTCTGCCAATTAGGGAGTTTGAGCTTCAAATTACCAAAAGCAATAAACATGTTTCCCAATCAATGGGGGGGGTCATGCGCTCTTCCCAAGAGACCCTTGCTTACGCAAAATACGGTGACCGTCACCTAAATTCCCTTCCAAAAAGCTCTACCGGGTTTATGAGCATATATATAGTCATTCACAGACATCGTGTTTCGACGTATCACGTCTTTTCAATGTGGCTAGACTTAGCAGAGTACCTCCAGCGAGAGAGAGAGAAACAGAGAGAGAGACAGAGAGACAGAGAGAGATATAAGAGAGAAGAGAAACTGGTATTTTATCAAGTCTTTAAGTACTTCATTTTACAGCCCTGTCGGTTGAGGCTTTAGAATACGCTTACTGCACTTCTGCAAAGGAGTAAGACCCCCCCCCCATAATGAGGCCAACTGTTGCTTAAGGATGGGACCTTGGTGGGGGAGCAGTCCATGAAATGCAAGACTCCACTTTGACCCTTAATTAGCTAGACGAGCCATCGGGGAGGCCCCATCCAATCAATTGGCAGGTTACGTCAAGCCCTAGAACCTATTTAATTGCCCTATTCCCTTATGGAAAGCCCCAAAACCCTCTTTATCATATATGTGCTAGAAGATGGTGGCTTTTATTGTCCTGGTTATGACATTTAACTCTATCTGATGATGAATTTGAAACTCAGGGAATGTAGAATACCCGGTAATTTTCACCTTTAGTTAGCTAAATTCCTAGCATAAAATTGTGTGTGCGCATTATCTGAAATGAACTTAATTATTATTAAGAACATATTCTATGATATTTTTTGTTAAAGCATGCAGTTGTATTGTTTTCGAAACGATTCTAAGATTTGTATATTTCGCACGGACACAGTCAAATAGCTACCGACTTGCTTTGTGAAAGTCAGTTGGCTAAATTCCTAGCATAAAATTATCTGAAATGAACTTAATTGTTATTAAGAACACATTTTATGATATTTTTGTGTTAAAGCATGTAGTTGTATTGTTTTCGAAAAAGGCTACCGTCTTGTTTCAAAGTGAAAGTCAAGGGAGGTTACTCTAATCGCCTTATTTACTAGGAATTTAGCCAACTAAAGGTGAAAATTACCGAGTACCCCTTCATCACCATTATTTTCAGGTTCATTCTGACCTAGAGTGGCAGTACCTTTTACGGCCCCTCTATGGGTTCTAGAACAAAATAACTTCTAAAAATGATTTTTAAAAAGTATTTTTAATGAGTATCCATCAAGAATGAATAAAACAAAACGTCTTCGGCATAACATGAACAAATAGGTTAACATGCCGTAAAATCAAACCAATATTGTGTTTAAAGCTCAAAACTCACAGATTTAAATCTTCTCTTTGTATATGAGGCGTGATAAAAAAATATGGTGACTGAAGTGTTGCGTTGTCACTGCTTTATCTTCTAACTACATTTTAAAAGGATTAGTGATTAAGAAGTATTAATTATTAACAAATAAGTTTTGCGCGATTCAAATATCTTTTGCTTCATATCAATTGCAAATAATATTGAGATTACACTGGGAAAAAATCACATGGAAAAATTCTCAAAGAAAAAAAAGAGAAAATTATGAATAATTATTATATTTCGGACTGTTGTCCTCCTCATCATTGTGTATAAACACAATATTCAGGCCACTGTAACCTCGAGTTTCTTTTTGTTTTGTTTTATGTGTTTAGACTGTGTTATACATAATAAAGATGAACACAACAGTCCGAATTGTCAGAATTACTCATATTAGGCCTCATCTCATAAATGCACATAAAAATATTTTTGGAGGATATGTGCTTAATTGAAGTCATACCTAATTTTGAAAATTAATTAGTTAAGAATTAATGAATTTAGGCCAGAATATATGTTCAAATGTAACATTTGAACATATATGCCCGCCTAAATTCATTAATTATTAACTAATTAATTTTCAAAAGTAGGTATGACTTCAATTAAGCACACATCCTCCAAAAATTGTCGGCTTAAAGCCATATAAAAATAAAACACATTTGTTTGTTTACTTAACCTCATATAAAAATATGTAAAAAGGAAATTATATTTTTTTTTCTTTCAAAACATTTGTCTTATGTTATTATAATGGAGATCGTATGTTCGCCTGTCTGTAACTGAAATTTATATATACAACCGTTTGCAGTGAGAACGAGGAGGCTGATTTACATATTGATCTTGAAAATTTGATTTTAATAAATATTTTCTTGGCATTATTTATTTCTGATTGTTTGGTTTTATTTTCATAAATATGAGCAAGAATTTCGGGGATAAATCTAAAAGAAATCCATTAACTAAAAGAAATAACTGTAATTTTATTATTTACTTGAAACAGAGGGGGTATAATCGAAAAATAGAACAACTTTAAAAATAACTCTTACATCAATCCCGTCTTCATTGCTAAATTTTCCTAATTTGACTATTTAGTTAAATTAATTAAATATGTTGTTCTATTTTTCGATTATATCCCCTGTTTCAAATCTTTTTTTATCTGCATTCTTATTTAGTTTCATTAGCCTTTTTAATTTAATATATTTTATCATATTAAAACTTGAATACTTGCAACCGGAGGGGGGGTATATTTACTAGTTAACTTAATGGCTCTCGTATTTGGTTACTTTTTTTTTCATAGCTCACTCAGTAGAGCGTTCGGCTAGAAACCACAAGGTTCCTAGTTCGATACCCGCCTCGCCAACTCAGCGTATGAGTAGCACAGAGATCTTTGCGTTAAAGTAAGGAGCTGATGGTAGGTGTGGCGCTCCACCTCAGACGCTTAAATAATCTCCTTGGTCTAGCGCTAGTGAAAAGGGGATAGACTCCCTCGCTGCATGGCTGATACCAACATTAGCCGCCCCGACGACTTTACTTTTTTTTACATGTTTAGCTAATTACTTGGATAATAATAAAAATGATATATTGTCATTCTAGAGAATGCGCAAAACATTTTCTCTTTGAGAGAAATAGGCGTGTTCATAAAATGAGGGTCTGATTTAGGGATTCTCATAATCAGAGACATATTTCATCGCTTTATTAGCCACATCTGAAGGAATATTACTCGGGAATGAATTCATAAATTCAGGAATATTCCCGTTAAAGATAATGTATAAGACAAGAGAACGAGAACGGGATGTTGGTTGGTGTTGGGGTTTGAAGCTTTAACGCCCTCACTTGATCCCACACTCACGTCACCCGACCCCAGGAAATATAAGGAGAACAAAGTAGGTATTAATTCATAACAACTCCCGGGCGTATCCAATAACCGTGTCCAAATAGAAACCCAAAACTCGACGTGTACCTATATTGGGAGCTGAACAAGTGGTCGTTATTATTTTTCTAATATTGCAGCAATCATTTTCTTGAAGGAGCAACCTGCGTCGAATCAGTTGACAGGTTCGTACAATACAGCAGCCAATAAGACCTGATAGATGCGTGTGCATCTGCGGCTATTTATAAGCATGTGCGCATCTCAGAGCCAGAGAGAAGGAGGGGTATAGGTAGAGAGGGAGATAGACACATACTATAAGCATGTGTACACTTCAGAGAATGAGAAAGAGAGAGAGAGAGGGGACAGTGGGAGAGAGATGACAGACTATTGCCACTGACCAGAAGTCAGCTAGTATAGAGGTAGGATGCTAGTTGGAGTAAAGGTGAGCGGGGAGAGATACCCATGTGATTTTTAATGAGACTGGCTATAAGTATGCGTAAACCTCTAAATAATGTTGTGTGTGTATGGTGCTGGAAGAGAGAGAGACGGAACTAGACAGATAACGACTCAGATAAAGTGGATATTAAACAGATCAACACGGAAAGAGATGATAAGACATGACTATAGAGCATGTGAATATTCTGTCAGTTCGGCAGAAAAGGAGTCGTTAGGAACTGAGAGCAGAGGAGAAAGGTCTGGGAGAAAGGCTGTTTGGTAGCAGAGTGAACTTCCGACTCATTTCAATTTGCCTTTGAGGACTCCAGGATTATGAGTATATTAAGCCGATAGTGCAAAAACTTTAATGGTAATAATTTCATCATCTTAGATAACGTAGTAAATCCGCTGTGGTGACAGTGAGTGAGAGAGAGAGAAGGTAAGATAGAGAGATGAGATGGAGAGTAACTAAGAGAAAAGTAGAGAGAGGGAGGGAAAGAGAAGGAGAGGTAGATTAAGAAGATAAGAGACTATCAAAATCTGTGTGCGAGGCACATCGAATAGAGGATGGCAACAGCGCGGAAGAGAGGAGGGGAAAGAGAGATGGAAGGCCGGAGATCAGAGATAAGACGATAAGTAGACATGTATACATTCTCGTAGAGATCGGCGAAGAGAGAGATGAGATGAGAGAGAGAAGGAATAGTGAAAGATTAGAGTTAAGTCGTATGAGAGATGAGTACAGACATCACTCCGAAGCATTAGGTGGACATCTCACTGAGGATTGCAGTGGCTCTGTATCTTGTCATGTAGAGAGAGAAGACGAGAGAGCAGAGGGTGGTAAGAGGAGTAGGAGGTCTATGGTCAGAGAGAGGAGGGTATAGGACGAGTCAGAAGAAAGTATGTCTAGCCTGACGTATAAGCAGTGAGTTGCACTGGTTCTTGTATTCAAGACACCGAGAGAGTGAACAGAGAGAGGGTATGGCGAGTTGTATGACGAAGAGAAGTGTAGTAGACAGAGGAGCAGAGGTAGAGTCGGAGGGTGTTAACATTAGAGACCAGAGCGCAGCATGAGCTGTCCTCAGATGCTCATAGAGGAACAGTCAGGATCGTAGAGAGAGCTGTAAGAGAGACTAGAAGAGGAAGATAAGAGAATCAGAGAGAGAGGTATGGGAGGTAGGAGTAGAAAGTCATATAGTAATAACTCGAAGATCGCTTGTTGGATCGCAGATGAGAGAGATAGGAGATTATTGTAAGGAGATCTGAAGAGAGCACGAGAAGAGAGAGAGAGCTGACTATAAATCACAGAGTCTAGAGAAAACTGAAAGAGGAAGCAGTGGGAGTGAGAGATGCAGCGGATAGAAGACGATATGAGAGAATAGAAAGTAAAAAGCACGCAGACACTGCAAATATGACGTCAGAAGAAGCACCGCGAGAAAGATGAGAGAGACTCGTAAGAGAGAGAAGAGAGAGGAGAGACCAGAAGCAATACGTAGTACACGCATGACTTCACAGAGTGAGACCTAGCTGAGAGAGAAAGGAGAGCAGATGAAGACGGCTATTGAGAAGTGAGCAGCGGGGGAGAATCAAAAGGCATTAGCATAGTGAGTAGAGTGAGAGGATATGGAAGAATGAGAGGACCGAGGCGAGGCATTAAGGGTGCTGCCTCAGCAAGAGTCAAATGGCGCATATACAGGCAGCATGTGATAAGAGAAGATCAGATTAGAGAGAAGTAGAAGAGATGGGAAGACAACAGAGACACGCACGCAGGAGAGAGAGGTAGATTAGGCAGAGGCATTAGATTGTAAGGATTGAGAAGAAAAGGACAGCGAGCTGGAGATGACTCATAGAGGAGTCCGAGAACGCTTAAGAGAGAAGAGAGAGAGAAAGAGAAACATTAGGAAAGCAAGTATGCCGGAGGACAAGTGTAAAGAGAGAATAATGAAGCTGTAAATGAAGTCGATTAGTGTCACAGAGAAAGGGAGAGACACAAGACAGAGCTCAGTACACAGAGATGCATATCCCGCGCAGAGAGAACAGAAAGTAGAGAGCAAGGGGGAAGACATCCGATGACTATAAAGATGGCACTGGAGCACTTTCATCGGAGAGAGAAGAGAGACGAGAGAAGGAGGAACATGAGAGAGCAGGCCGTAGAGACGTGTAAGGAGAGTTATTAGAAAGAGGTCAACTAAGCTTTATAGCTCAAGTGTCACGTTTACATCAGTATACGATATGGAAGCGAGACAGTGAGTTATAATGATCTAGAGAGACATAGTGAGCGATAGTTGTGAGAACTAGCGAGGGGAGAAGCAGTAGAGAGTGCATGAGTAGTGACAAAGAGTAGAGAAGAGCTAGTTAAGTTGAAGGGCAGAAAGAGCTCATGACGAGAGTATATGATTATATAGAGAGAGGAGTACGAAGATATTGAGTGATGGGTATAGACCCGAGGAGATAGATAAACAATACGACCGTCGCCGAGAACGTCACTTAGGAGAGGAGAGAAGATAATGAGAGAGAGAGAGGGAGAGAGTAGAAAGAGAGAGAGAGAAATGGAGGAAAGGAGAGAAAGGGAAAGAGAGACAAGACCAGAGTAGGAGAGATATAACAATGAGGAATGACTATTACTATCTAGGCATTCTCGTTCCATCTGTTTTAAAAGTTGGAAATTCGTGCACGGACATGCAGATCAGGTGAGTAAATCTAGTAGCCGGGTGAAAAGTATGAGAGTGTGAGAATAGCTCTACAGAGGACAGCAAGAAATAGACTGAGAGAGAGCAAGTTT
>CM042148.1:65501629-65526629 GCA_023376005.1 Doryteuthis pealeii
CATCTAAGCTAAGCATTGTAAAAAAAACTATACAGTAAGAGGCTGCGCGTTGTGTGATGTAATTATTATTAAGATAGATTTGCAGACCACTATTAGTGAATTCGCTTCTCACTGGGTGCCCCATACTTCTACCTTTGTGACATATCAAAGCAAAGATTAGTAAACAACTATACAATAAAAGGGGGTTTCGTATAATGTAATGTTTGTGAAACTTGATTCACAGACCATACCTTAGATGTACATAGTACCTTAGGTACCTAGTGAGAATTGGACTCACTAATAATAGGGAGTTCAATTCTCACTAGGTACCCCATACTTTTGACTTTGTACAACATCTAAGGTAAGCATAACAAATTATCTACTAAGAAGGGGCCTCTTGCGTGGTGTAATCATTAGCAATCTATATATCGAGGATCATTATTGGAGAGTTCGATTCTCACTGAGGTACCCCATACTTCTGGATTTGTACCACAATTAAGCAAAGCTTAATAAATAACTACACAATAAGAGGAGGTGCGTAGCGTGGTACAATGGTTATTGAGCTAGATTCGCAGACCTTTATTACTGATTTTCGATGTTCACTAGGCACTCCATTATTCTGACCTTGTGCTTTAACTATACCAAGCTGATTAAATAACCATCGAATAAGAGGGCATTGAACTATACAATTGAAACAAAATAAACTACTTGGTAAACATTAACTAAGAATATTAAAAATGTTCATAACTTGTAATCAATTTTTATTTTGTTATTTAAAATCTAAATATTCTGAATTTATTTCCGAAAACACTCCACCAATCAGCGAGCTGATAAATATTTTAGATATAATGAGTCAATCATTGTATTTCAAATTAAAATATCTTTTATTATTGATAAGAGAAAATTATCGCGCACGGGCGAAGCCTTAGCCAATTCAACAATATATTTTGATTCAATTATTATACATTTATCATCCATTTTAAGTACAGGGAATTAATAGAAACACTCACAGCTCGGGAATACAAGACCACACGTAAAAACATTGGGTTCCTATTGTAAAAACGACCCTGATTATTTGAACGCTTTACTGGCGTATAAAAAAAATCAATCATTTCGTCTTTTGAGTCACAAAATATAGTTCAAGGAAATAAATTCTTCGTTACATGACATCTTATAGATTAACTCCATTTTCAGTTATGCAAAGTTGCACCTTAATTCGTGCATTTTCTATAACTTTGCTCAAGGTTTCTGGGGTAAATCCTCGTATATTTCCATGAATGTTATTCTTTGATTTTATCTACAGACATCGTATTTCGACGTTTCACCTCTCACCAGTGTGGCTAGACACAGCAACTAACTCCGACCAGGAGCGAAACTCGACTCATTTTACGTCTGCCGGATCCGTTCACCTCTAGTCCACCGCCAACTGCCATTAAGGAGCGGTGTTTTAACTCTTTTAAATACATACATCTGTGTATATACTTTACGATCACCAGAGAGATCAAATCTGTAAACAGATGATCATTGTGTTTATTAAAGTCTCTCCTAAAGAGCTCTACCGGGACACGGGAGCATATATATATATATATATATATATATATATATATATATATATATATATATATATATATCCCACTTCCAATTCATTGCTACTACTCGTTCTCCTTAAAAACGAAATACGAAACATACCATCGTTTCCTATCTGATGATGGCAAACTGTATTGCCGAAAGCGCTCGTATCGAAAACTTTGTTGGACTGTTACACCAGTTCCACCCTGACACCAATAAGATGGCCCGAAAATTAGAAAGTATCAACCAAAAACTCGTCCGACAAGAATTGTCTGTACAGTTCAACAAAACTTGTATAAAAGAAACAATGCTGCCAAAATACACACATATATATATATATATATATATAATGGACTCTCCCGTCGATTTTCGACGTATGAGGCTTCATACACGCAATGAACTCCCACACAGGGATTTGTTTATAGTGGTGAAGGCTTGTGTTGGACCATCCATACTTTTTGGCACAGTCGATAGGAAAGAATTGGTGCATCAAGCTTGCCACAAACCCAATCAACGACCGACCTCAGGAATTTTAAATTCAGAGTTATTCGTCTCCTAGACTGGTTACCTACCCAAGGTTATAGAGCCCAGTCTGCCCTACAATTTAACCCATAGCTGGAGGGAGAATATATATATATATGTTGTTCTGGTTCCAACGGGAGAAAATGTAATATTTTATTTTAAAAAAAAAACAAGAAGGTCCGCAAAATGTATCGTTCTCAGAAAAAATGTTTTATTCTTTTTATTTTACATACGCAACACGTGTTTCAGATATTCTGGTATCTTCTTCAGGCTTTGATCAATACATATATTGATATACATATATATATATATATATATACATATACACATACATAGGTTATGCGTGTTTCTGTAATTTTTCTGTTAAATTAGAGAAACACGCATAACCTATGTATGTGTATATGTATATATATATATATATGTATATCAATATATGTATTGACCAAAGCCTGAAGAAGATACCAGAATATCTGAAACACGTGTTGCGTATGTAAAATAAAAAGAATTTCTGAGAACGATACATTCTTCTTTTTATATATATATATATATATATAAAGCCGTGTCAACAGGGTGTACTCATTTATGGATGATACTGTATATGAGAATTGTAGTAATACGTAGAATAATAAACCATTTTAATCCAGTGCTGATCGGATTATAATAAATAATATACACACAGACAGACACACACACACACATATATATATGTATGTGTATGTGTGTGTGTGTGTGTTTGTGCGTGTGTGTGTGTGCGTGTACGCGTGTGTGTGTGTGTGTGTGTGTGCGCGCGCTTTTGCATGTTAGTGCGCAAAATAAACTACATTTGATGCTCTCTAATATCAACAATGATTGAGAAAACAAAGTAAGAGCTTAGCCATGTATATCCGAACTCAACAATGTTCAAATTTGTGATTATCCAGAAAAGAAAAAGAAAAATAAGAAACCACGTTTCTTTAGCTGATAACGAGGTTTCTTCCACATCAAAAAATGTAAGCATAAGTAGATATACATTTATAGAGTTTATGTCATTGCAAGAAAGAAAAAAAACAACAAAAAAACCTTATCTGAGTGCAAGGATGTAAAGTGGGTATTACGTAAGAAGTTTTTTTTATTAAACTTGCGATATCACAGGTAGAGTTTATTAGATTCGTACGTCGAAATGTCCAATTCACCCTAATGAATACGCATATAGTAATAGAATATTCTCTGTAAAGCATTCCAGTTTGTTAATAGGAGAAAATTGGCATGTCGAGACATTCTATTAAAGATTTCAGACGACGTAGTTTTCCTTATCTAAATATGCAATGATACCTTACAAAGCTCCTACTAACGAATTTTCCTAGTTACAAGCTGTCATTCAGTTGACTTATTGCTTTGTGCTGAAAGCTAAAATTTGAGGTGCGTGCGAGCTTCAGATACGCTTATATTAATAAGTTCGCTAAAACATTTAAGTTGCCTAATTTATCACCCCAAAGAAAAATATTATTGGACACATAGCCTAGTGGATAAAGGAGTTAGGTTAAGACAGTTCTAAGTGACAGTTATCTCTAGAATCAGGGGCAGCAGTAACATAGAATAATAATTAACACAGTTTAAACCGCTATCCCAGCTATGGTTAGCGGAATGAGAACAGGATACCCCCGTGGACTGAATAAAAGGGTTAGGGTCAAAGTTCTGTGAATGGCTCCCGATTACGACAAGAAGGTTAACGAGTTCGAATAGAAGATTCCCAAGACCGAAAAAAAGGTTCCCGCGTCCTAGAAATTCCCCGAGTCCAACGAGAAATACATGAAGAAAGCCGAAGGGCACGTCGTCCGATACGTTGTACAGTAACATTGAAGATGAGAACAATAGTACAAATAATGATAAAAATATTATTTATAAAAAAAAACATTAAAATATATTTCACCACATAATTCATAATTGCATTTTATTTCCTCATATCTTCATACAATACAGTGCTATTTTTCTTATTTACAAAGAATATTACAAAAAATGATTGGGATGTGTTTTTGTGGTGTAGAACGGATTAATGGTATTTCAGTTTATTTCCACAGGGAAAATTGATTTGATATACAAGGAAATTTAGTTACGAGCGGAACGAATTAAAATTGTAAGTCATGGTATTAAGTTAGTTAAGTTGGCGGAGTGACCTATTGTCAGTATCGGCCGTTCAGCGAGGGAGTCTATCCCTTTTTGGCTAGTGCTATACCTTTCGATTTCAAGCCGAGTGCTCTACCGACTGAGCTAAACCAGCCCATTTGAGGTGCGATCAAGCTTCAGATACGCTTATGTATACCAAAAACTTTTAACTTTCATATCCTGTCAGTTAGGGCAGTAAAATACGCTGACTGCGCCTCTACAGCTAGGTAATACCCCCACAATGGGGCCACCTATTGCCCGTAGGTGTCTACTCTGATGCATAAAAAAGGAATCCTGGTGGATGAGAAAAGCATCACAGGCAACACCCCGCTTTGGTCCTTACTTTTTGCCGCTATAAATTAAGCTTGGGAAGCTGATAGTAGATTTGAGGTCAGTTTTATCTTCTTCAAGACCAGTTGCTTCACATGGGCAGAGAACCTAGTCTAACCTATGATTTACTCATATACATATATTAATACGCGCGTTCCTAAATCCTCCGTCCGTTATCATCTTGCAACATCCTCTGGTTAAAAATGAGACCGTCCAAATCGTCCATGTTGAAATGCAAAAATGTAAATATTGATTATCTGGTGTAACTTATCCGTTGAATTCTTATATCTTATGAGTGTCGTCACCTCAGTTAAATAATTAACATTTCCGTTTTTATTATAAAGAAAGAAAGGACATACTACTCATAAAATGTAATAAGAAAGAAAGAAAGAAAGAAAGAGAAAGATAAAGAGAGGGGTGGGGAATGCAAAAATAATAATGTTAATATGTTTTAATCGATGATGAAAAGAAGGAAAGAAAGAAAAAAAGAGTGAGTGAGAATGAGAGAGAGAGAGAGAGAGAGAGTTAAATAAAGATTATTATTCATTTTACATATTGAAAAATTTGTAATAGTTCTGAAGTAAACATATCAAACGTGGTAATAATTAGATTATCATTCTGTAGTACACCCATAGGTCATGCTAGTATACATAATTACCACCCTATCCACACGTTTTTAACAGTTTAACGGTTTTGAATTCTGTGTTTTCCTTCCCTTAGAATAATTATCTAACCACAGATAAAAAGCCTAATCTACTCTATTACTTACCCATAGGTGGGGGCGGAATAGTTTGATCCACACCTTTCCCCAGGGTATTAGCGCCATGTGAAATGCAAACAGCCTCGTCCAGGATTTGAACTCAAATCACAGAGTCTATTTCCTACAACGGTAACCAGTACACTACACACTTCCAAATCTTTTTCTTCAAGTTTTCATGGACACTTCAAGAATCAAACTTGTATTCCAGGAGTGTCAAGACACAGTGGGTGGGCATGTATTTACCCAAACAGTTCGCCATGGCTAGAATGTGACTCAAGGTCGCATATATGGGGGCATCCAACGCGGATTGAACTCGCTATTAAGCATTAATGGGTGTGCAAGACGAGCATGCCGACCATTACACCACGATTAAATGCTCAGACACAGGTACGGGGTATGCAGACGGAATTTCAATTTACAGTTGGATTAATTCGGTTTTCAGCTTCTGAAAACAAAACGTATCAGAAACATTATTAGTGACAGCTTCCCAGACGCAGAGGCCAGTCATGGGAATCCATTCTGTCCCTAAATTACCCAAGGGCATCGAAAATGTTGAGGATATTCAAGCGTTCATTGTAACTTGGGAAACAAGTGTCGGTCAGTAAAATATATTAAATTGTATCAGTGGAACGGGGAAAAAGATTTAATTGACAAATCAAGGTGTTCTTTGACCTAGAAGTAAAACGTCCCAGTGTGCTTTTAATAATAATCTTTAACTCCCAAATACTAACCGTTTTCGAGGACAAATTCACCAGTTTTGTTCTCAACACTGCTGTTATGTCACAGTCTATCGTTGAAATAAAATGGATTCCAACTTAGCGCGATACCTGGTTGTGTTTGCAGAGGGGCCACCTGCATACAGCGAAGAAGAGAGCAAACCACCTCTTAACACAATTATTAAGAGATCGGTTTAATGATGCTGGATGTTAGACAAAAGCGTTTTGTGGAGAAGTTGACGGCAAGGGTAGCGTGATTATTATGGTCTACGGAGAATTTAAGGTTTGAAAAGAAAATGGTAATCGGATTTCTGGAGAAAGAGAAGATAAAGAAATAAGAACAAAAAGAGGTTAAAGTTTTGATTGGTAAACACTCAACGGGTGCCGGCCATTGATCGACCAATGACCCCGGAACTAGATTTAATAATAAAAACGAAAGGTCCAGGTTTTAACGGAAGTGGATGTGATTTCCCTCCACCCTCGGAACGACAAACGGAAGTAAAGAAAATTCTGTCTATCTTTCGCTGGATCCGAGAAGGGTCGACGTGTTTGTTGGAGCTCCGTCGTGACATGTCTAGGGTAGCAACAAACAGCGCGCATGAACTTGATTTACGATAGAACAGCTTGGCCTTACTCTCTCATTCTCCTTCTCTCTGAAAAAGCCCACGAGCCTAGAAATAAATAAACATCCACTTTTTGACTATACGACGTTAGCATGTTGTTACTCTGAACTAACGACGGCTCCTACTGCTACCAACGACTACAACTACAACCTGACTTGGCCCCTACGCAACATAAGACAGGAATGTTGAGAGACACATTTTACCACAAAAACCTGTCTAAAAAATCTTTGTAAAGTTTAAAATTATACCCTTGGGAAAGGTATGAATCCAACTATTCTCCCTCCAGCTATGGGTAAATAGTAGGGCAGACTGGGCTCTTTATCCTTGCTTAGGCAATCACTCTAAGAAAAGAAAAACGCTGAATTCAAACTTGGTCACTACTAGAATAGGCTCAGGCCTACTTAATGATCTATTTCAATCTAAAACAATTGAAAATGATAGGAGTTCAAGAATTCCTGAATGTTTTGCAAAATAGGTTGGCTGGTTGATTTATTTTAACGGCATGTCAACTCGTCTAAGGTTATTTTACCGAGAACTTAGGGATTTGCATACATTATACGTTTTACATTTATGTGTTATTGTATACGAAAGCGCGGTGGTGTAATGGTTAGAGTCGCAGGAAATGGACTCGTCGACCCGATTCCAATTCTTGGACGAAGCCACAGTTCACATAGCGCTTATACCCTTTGGAAAGGTATGAATCCAACTATTCTCCCTCCAGCTATGGGCAAATAGTAGGGTAGACTGGGCTCTTTATCCTTGCTTAGGCAACCAGTCTAAGAGAAGAAAAACTCTGAATTCAAACCTGGTCACTCCTAGAATAGGCTCAGGCCTATTTCAATCTAAAAAAATTAAAAATGATTTTAGTTTTTAATTTGTTTCTGTTCTTTGTTTGTTTTTATTTTTTTGATTTTTTTTTACACAATTCTATTGTTTTAAGCATTACTGTCAAACACAAATAATTTACACACAGTTATATTGTTTCAAGCATTCCTATCTAACACAAATAATTTACAGTTATATTGTTTTAAGCATTCTTCTCTAATACAAATAATTTACACACAATCATATGGTTTTAATCATTCCTATCTAATACAAATAATTTACACACAGTTATATGGTTTTAAGCATTCCTATCTAATACAAATAATTTACACACAGTTATATGGTTTTAAGTTATATGGTTTTAAGCATTCCTATCTAATACAAATAATTTACACACAGTTATATGGTTTTAAGCATCCCTATCTAAAATGAATAATTTTTAAATAGTTATATCATTTTAAGCATTTTTATCTAATACAAATAATTTACATACAGTTATATGGTTTTAAGCATTCCTATCTAATACTAATAATTTGCACACAGTTATATTGTTTTAAGTATTCCTATCTAGTACAAATAATTTACACACAGTTATATTGTTTTAAGCATTCCTATGTAATACTAATAATTTGCCCACAGTTATATGGTTTTAAGTACTCCTATCTAATACTAATAATTTGCACACAGTTATATGGTTTTAAGTATTCCTATCTAATACAAATAATTTACATATAGTTATATTGTTTTAAGCATTCCTATCTGATACAAATAATTTACACACAGTTATATGGTTTTAAGCATTCATATCTAATACTAATAATTTGCACACAGTTATATGGTTTTAAGTATTCCTATCTAATACAAATAATTTACACACAGTTATATGGTTTTAAGTATTCCTTTCTAATACAAATAATTTACACAGTTATATGGTTTTAAGTATTCCTTTCTAATACAAATAATTTACACATAGTTATATAGTTTTAAGCATCCCTATCTAAAATGAATAATTTTTAAACAGATCTATTTGAACCACAAATGGTTACAGCTTTTCCGACTCAGAAATCAGCGATGTGAACCCATCCTGTTCATAAATCAGCCCAGGGCATCGAAAATGTTGTGGATATTCAAGCGTTCATCGTAACTTGGGAAACAAGTCTGGGTCAGTAAAATATATTGAATTGTATCAGTGGAACAAGGAAAAAATATTTAATTTACAAATCAAGGTGTTCTTTGACCAGGAAGTAAAATGTCCCAGCTTGTTTTAAGAATTATTCATTAACTCCAAAATATTGGGGTTCTCCAGGGCAAATTAGCTAAAATAGCACATGAGCGTATCCTTAATTTTGAATAGGGTGATGGAATATGACAATATTAAAGATTCATTTATGGCGAAAACGTTGATTTTTTTTTACTCTCCCTATATATATTCTAAAATAAAAAAAAGTAAGTCAACCTGTCTATGAGAAAGAAAACTCTGAATTCAAACCTGTTAAACTCCGCTTAAGAAATTGACCCTGTGTCGCATCCTACTCTTGTTGTATACTATTAATGCTCTATATCTTACAAGATATATTGAGTCCTTTTGGATTAACTACTTATGCTACAGCAATGAAAGCTTGTTTTAAGAATTATTCATTAACTCCAAAATACTGGGGGTTCTCCAGGGCAAATTAGCTTAGTGCTGTCTCAGTACTGCTGCAATGTAGTGGCTGCGTCCCACCATATCACAGTGAGCAACGGCCAGGATTTGGCTATTTTTGAAGACTGTTCGTATAATAGCAATTGAGCATATCCTTAATTTTGAATAGGGTGATGGAATGGCTGGCAAGTTAATCTCGCAGTTCCATTCCTATTGAATAGAGAGTCCTCGCTGGATGGCCCGTACTTGAAACCTTGTACTACATCGTACGCGTGGCGAACTGGTTGGGTAATAGAGGCCGTCCCATCGTGGTCTAATTGTTTTCAAGCTGGTCTTGCAAATCCCTTAAAACTGACAAGCATGTTCTATCATCACTGGGTGTCCAATACTTGTGACATTGTCTTTTGCGACTCTTGTTTATGGAATCCGAACACATTGTGGATGATTTGATTGGCAGAACCATAAATAATCTGCAAAGATTAAGCTACCTTATCGAGGATAATTGTCGGTTCCCCAACTTGCTGAATTTTCTCATCAGTGGTGAAGGTTGATGGGCGTCCTGCTCCCTCTTCGTGCGTCACGTTTATCTGGCCTCATCTCTATCCACTCATATACACTTCTACACGTTAGTACACTTATCCCGTATTGTGCCAAAAGCTTCCAATGAATATCAGTCCCTGACACCGGTTCCGACCTGAAAAATCAGGTTACTTCCTTGGTGCCTAATGATGGTGGAGCGGCTATGTTTACAATGTAAAGACAGCAAGCAAACTGGTGCGATCAGGCTTAATCTGTGCATGCGCAGTGTGACAATATTAAAGATTCATTTATGGCGAAAACGTTGATTTTTTTTACTCTCTCTATATATATTCTAAAATAAAAAAAAAGGTAAGTCAACCTCTCTATGAGAAGGAAATCTCTGAATTCAAACCTGTTAAACTCCGCTTAAGAAATTGACCTTGTGTCGCATCCTGCTCGTGTTGTATACTATTAATGCTCTATATCTTACAAGATATATTGAGAGCCCTTTTGGATTAACTACTTATGCTACTGCAATGAAAATGTGGTAGTAACTTTGTGATATATATATATATATATATATATATATATATATATTCTAAAACAGTGATGTACATGCTATCTCTTTAAAGTAATTTTATTCAATTTTGCCTCGGCTATTTAGAAATTATCCATAATCAAAATTTGATTCCATATTTTTAAATAAAATTATTTGATTGGCTTGTTTTGTTGGATTTTAAGGCATGACAACCCTTGTTGGATTATTTTATGCTGAAGGCGTTTCGTTCTATTCGTGCTTGATCGTTATTCAAAAAAATGTTTAGCTCATTTTTAACACATTTTTTAAAATTCATTTTTCTATTTAACGTATGGATGTGTCCCTTACACGTACTACCTCTCCGGTTCTAAGTAGATCTGGGAGCAATGACAATAACGGGGTATTCCCCACTCCCCTGAACTCCAAAACTGGAACTTCACCATTAGATGAATTTTAACGTCCTACCATTGACACTAAGATCCCCATCCACTGCTTTCTAGCATATATATGATAGTAGGGGCTGGGGCTTGTCATAAGGGCAATAGGGTTGGGACAGTCATATAAGTGCTAGGTGTCGATTAATCAGTGGTCACTCTGACCGCCCGTCTAGCCTAAGTAAGTGCCAAAGTGGACTGTTCAGCTACCAGTGTTCCATCTTTAAGCATCATGGGTTGACACCCAAACAGGACGCCTCATCTAGGGGGATTTTACACGTCCGTAGAGGTTCGGTCGGTATATTCTGTCCCAGCAACAGGGCGGTATCCTATTTGAAGATATTTAAAAAATATATAAGCAATAATCGTAAAATTGAATGAAAGATATCCCTATCTCTGGATGGGCGTGCCCACGTAGTGAAATTGTTAGCAAGATAGTCTCGCAGATCCATTACTACTGAATAGTGATGCCAATATTCACTGGATGTCCTATACTTGCGACCTTGTGTCACATCTTACCAGTAGCGAACGTGTTGGGTAAATAAAGTAAAGTCAGCGAAGCGACCTATTATCGGTTTCAGATGGACAGCGAGGGGGTCTATCTACTTTTCAAAGGCGCTAGACCAGCGAGATTGTTTTTGTGTCTGATGTAGAGCGACACACCTATCATCATCACTTTACCGCATAGATTCAAGCTGAGCTGCTCATGCGTTGAGGTGGCGTTGGCCCGTATCGAACCCGGAACTTTGTTGTTCATCGCTGGATGCTCTACCAACTGAACTAAACCGGCCGATTATATTCCTCCCGTATTTCGGTGTTTTGGTCCATGTTGTAACCCAACAAAAGTTACTAAATGAGAAATAACCAAAACGGAGGTTGGAAATTAAAAGGAATCTTCATAACATTAACAAAATACAATACTTGCCATCGGCATGAAGTTAGGTAAACCACTGCTAGTGGTATCAGACTACTCAGTCAGTATAATACTCCCGTATTTATGAGGATTGGGACATACACTTTAATGTTCATATGTAGAGTATATAACAGTCCAGCAGTCCATAGAAGCTTGGTAGAGAAGGGCGAGAAAGTGCATTAGTCTCGAGTGGGTCATTTTGAAGGGGAAGCCGAGTAGTTTGTTGTTGGGAATTTAAAAAAATGTCTGTGACACTAATTCTGTTACTTTTCATTTACAGCTCATATATTACATGTTGAATGTTAAAATTGAGTGACATTGTGATATACAGGTGTTACATAATTATTGGATCCCTAATAGTTTTTTTAAGGTAGTGTAGAATCATAATGGCGATTAGTACAGCTGATGGCCTTGAGAGTGAGTGACAACGCTTGACCTCCCTCTCACCCTGCCTTGCGGGGATGGATCGTGAGAACCGGAAGCCATGGAAGACCCTGTCTTCCGGTTTAAGGATATAGTCAGTTTAAGTCAGTTAGCAGGTAGGAGCTCAAGGTGTAAGTCGCATTTCTATGAGCATCCTGTCATCTGCGCAGATTGTCTGGTTTGGGGATTTATAGATAAAGTAACATCAACGTAAATCGAAGTCTTGTGTTTATTACCTAAAAACTAACAATGACACAGGGCTTCTGATAAGAAGTGATCCCCAACAGAAACCAGACCCGAAGTCCCCAAGAAAGTCCCGACTTTAGAAGAGACCAGACCAAGATAGAAGATAGACGATAGACGATAGAAGCACCAAAGCCAGCCAGAAGAGAAGACGACTTGAAGAAGTAAAGAAAGGTATATAACGTTATATCGATTTGGTACGGTGAAAAGACCAGTATGCAACACAGGGACATAATGATCGGACACATTTTGGACCATATGACCTTTGGGCACCCTTTTTTGATCTCGATTAAGAAAGAACATGTTTTCCATTTACACCGCCAATATCTGGATGTTTTAACAGACGATTTTTAGATTTTTTTAAAATTATAAAACTAACCCTAACCCTAACCATAACCCCTAACCCTAACCCCCAAACAAACAACCGGATATTGACGGTGTAAATGAAAAACATGTCCTTTCTTAATCGAGATCAAAAAGGGGTGCCTAAAGGTAATATGGTCCCACATTTTAAATTATATTTTTTCAGATTATAAAACCGACAGAGTACCAGATATATTTATTACATAACTGATACACAGGAGTTTTACATGTTATCTAAGATTTGAATATTACATTAAGTTTTTATTACTTTCAGGTATTGATTTTGGTGATCCTCATAATGCCGTGGAGTCCAAAGGAAATTGAATATGTAGTCGAAGAATACTTTGCTAGCCAAAGATCCCCA
This sequence comes from Doryteuthis pealeii, assembly GCA_023376005.1. Taxonomy (NCBI): domain Eukaryota; kingdom Metazoa; phylum Mollusca; class Cephalopoda; order Myopsida; family Loliginidae; genus Doryteuthis; species Doryteuthis pealeii. Next base: position 65,514,535 of record CM042148.1, read on the forward strand.
GTGGACTATTCTCTGTGGAGTTACCTAAAAGATCGGGTATACTCACGCAGGCCCCACACGACTGCGGAACTGACAGAAAACATCCGTAGAGAGATAACAGCTATTCCAGTTGATATGTTAAATCACACTTTATGTGATATGAAAAATCGAGCTCTCGAATATTTTCGTTATGATAGTGACCATCTCAATAACATAATATTCAAATCTTAGATTACATGTAAATGTCCTGTGTACAAGTTATATAAAAAATATACTTAGTACTTTTGTAATCTGAGTAAATAGCATTTAAAAAGTGTCCCATCATTATGGTCCACCCTGTATATTGCCAATTTACGTGGGTCTGTGAGTTTATTATTTTTGGTGCTTCTGCGTGTGTTAGGTCTAATATTGAATTCTTTCAACATTATGCAGCTATTTATGAGCCACAGATTTACGGTGAAGTCATTGCCCATAAACATGTGCCCATTTTATGGTTTATCATATTTTTTGACAAATTCGCAATATCGAAACGTCAACGAAACTGTTAATTTAGCCTACTGAGTGCCTCTCTATTGAAAAGGATGTATACGAATAGGTGGATGTCATCAAAGTAATTGCTTTTTATATTATTTTGTGCTGTTATTATTAGTGATTCAGTTTCTCTATTCGTGTTTTTCCGTCGTAGCCACATCCATAACATCTCATGTATGATGTATTTAGTTTATTATTATTATTATCATTTACTCCTTTTGAGTTTTCACATCAGCGTTAGCTGATGGTCTTTCACTGGAGTCTGAGTGACAACAAGTCTCCTCTTGTCTCCGGGACTCTTCTGAGTATTCTAGCCGATTGCAGCAGTGCAGTAATCTGGATGGTCTCTATTCTTCCTCTGATTTCTAGATATTCCAGTCTTTTTTCCAAGTTTATTGGTACAGTTCCAAGTGCACCAACTACAATTGGTATCACTTTCACTCTCATATTCCACAGCTTTTTCAATTCTCAGGCAAGGTCCAGGTATTTATTATTATTATTATTATTATTAGTAGTAGTAGTAGTAGTAGTAGTAGTATCATCATCATTTCCCACGCCATTCGAGTTATTCCCACCTGCCGTAGCCGGTGGTTCACTGAAGGCTGAGTGACAGCAGGTACCTTCAAGTCTTCAGCTCTCTTCTGAGTATTCTAACTGATCTTAGAAATGCTGTAGTTTAGATGGTCTCGATTCTTTCTCTGATTTCCAATTCACCCAAATTCTTTTCCAGACCCTTGGGGGACGTTCCAAGGGCACCAACTACAATTGGGACGACCTTCACCTTCATTTCCCGCAGTTTTCTCAGTTCTTTGGCAAGATTCAAGTCTATCTTTTCTCTTTCTTTCACTTTGACGCGGTGGTCGGCCGGGACGGCAAATTCCACGAGATGATAAGTTCTCTTCTTTGTGTTAGTTAACACTAGGTCTGGTCTCCTGGTCGGATTTGGTGAACCGTCTGGATCTCAAAGTCCCAGAGAATTTAGAATTGAAATTTAGGCGTGTGCATATACCATTTAGTTGTATGGTGAAAATTTAATTTCCCCGTGGATCACTTTTCCCACCCAGTTGTTCCTAGTCTTGTATTCTCTTTGTGCTAGTTTGCTGCATTCGCTTATTGTATGATTAACCGTTTCATTTTTGTCTACGCACATTCTGCACTTGCTATCCCGTTGCATCTAATCTATTTTTGCCTCTATTATTATTATTATTATTATTATTATTATTATTATTATTATATTTCACCCCTTGTGAGTTTTTCACACCTGATTTAGCTGATGGTATTTCACCGGTGTCTGAGTGATAACAAGTCTCCTCGTCTCCAGGACTCTTCTAAGTATTCTAGACGATTTTAACAATGCTGTAATCTGGATTGTCTTAATTTTCCTTCGATTTCCAATTTCTCCAGTCTGTTTTCTAAACTTTTGAGGACCGTCTCAAGTGCACCAACTACAATTGGTGTTACTTCACCCTCATATTCCACGGTGTTTTCAATTCTCTAGCAAGGTCCAGGTATTTGTGTATCTTTTCGTTTTCTTTCATCTTCACTCTACTGGAAATGCAAAATCTACCAGTTGAAAAGTTCTCTTTTTCTTGTTAATCTCTACTCAGTCTGCTCTTCTAGGTGGGATAAGGTTTATCTCAAAGTTCCAGAGAATTTTATGCGTCTCATTCTCAAGATCAGATTCTGGTTTATGCATATACCATTTTGTTGACGGGAGCTAAAATGTCGGCACGCGGCGCCGACAAAAAACAGATTTTTTTATAAAGATTTTTTTTATAGTGTGTTTGAAGCATTAATCATAAATTGTAATAAGATTTTTTTTTTTTGAAGGCAAGATAATGCAATTTATGTTGAAAAACATATTTATTTAATTTTTTTTTTTGTTGTTATGTTTTGCGGGAATTTTTGAAAATCAAACGCACTATAAAAAAATCTTTATTTCAATATGCCCGAGCGGGGCCTTATTTTTATTTTTATAGTATTAAAAATACATCTTAAATGATTTTCAAAAATTCCCACAAAACACAACAACACGGGATTTAACGGAATTTGACGATCTTTACCGAACTTTTAAATTTACATCAGAAGATTCAACGGAATAATACCACAGTTGATTTTAACAAACACAGATGGAAACTTTTCAACACTCTGAAGATGGACGTTTGTCCGAAAATATTAAGAGAAAAAAAAAGAAAAAAAAATGTTAAATAAATATGTTTTTCAATATAAATTGCATTATCTTGCCTTCCAAAAAAATATCTTATTAGTTTTTTTTTTTTTTTTTTTTGCTTTCTGAAACCAATAAAACTTGTTTATCAGATTTTAGCATTTTCAGTTTTTAATCCGTTGATATGTTTATTGTACGCACTGCAGCCTGTGACCTGAAAAATCGAGACCTAACGCTAATGGTTTATACATAGATAAAATCTAATGAGCTCTTTGAAGCCTTTTAAATTTCATTCATATCACAGAATATTTAAGAAGATCAAAGAGAGAGAGGAATTAATTTATTTAACAATGGTAATTCTTTCAAAGAAGATGATAATCTTCTAACTTATGTTCCATTCACTAAATTCCTATATGTATAAAGAAACTTGTATGTTTATGTTTAAGCATTGATATTATTGCAAGTACTAATACATTTAAAGGCTCAGATTTATTGACCATTTATATTTTTATATTCATCGTGTGTGTTTGGGATTACCAACATATAATATATTCTTTTTTAAATTCTCTGGTATTGAGTTCTGCTTCCGTTTTATCGCCATTTTTCATCGGTAGTATCATCGGGTAGTATCAGGGTTCTTCTTCTCTCTCTCTCTCTCTCTCTCTCTCTCTCTCTCTCTCTCTCTCTCTCTCTCTCTCTCTCTCTCTCTTCTGAGTATTCTAACTGATCTTTAAAAATGCTGTAGTTTAGATGGTCTGGATTATTTCTCTGATTTCCAATTCACCCAAATTCTTTTCCAACTACAATCTCTCTCTCTCTCTTTCTCTCTCTCTCTCTCTCTCTCTCTCTCTCTCTCTCTCTCTCTCTCTCTCTCGTTCTAATTCTAGGTTCCATCCTGGTTATTAATTAATCAGAGACACTTGTTAATTTGTGCCCACTTTTTATTTATTTCTCCGATTCCCGAACAATTTTTACCGCGCGAGCGGGAAAGAGACACAGACAAAATATACGTCTGTCCAGAAAGGCTATTAAGTTAACTCAGATCACGTGTCTCTCTAAGCCAATAATAATCTGGCTCTGGGTGACTCTGGTGTTAAAACTTAAATTCAAATCTCAATTTAAATTTCTGTAATTTTCCAACAGTAATTTTCCAGTTTTCGGTTAATTTTGAATTTAAAATTTATATATCCAATATGTAACAAGAGAATTCCTTTGACGAGGTTTTACAATACTGTTGTGATGTTAATCCAACAGTAAAAAAGAAGTCAAGTCGAGGTAGGGTAAAATAAGACAAGTGTATTTACAATAATGGTACAGGAACGGCTAGCTTGCCGTTAAACGGTAACAGTACAACCTTTTCACTCGGTGTCTCACTATTTATAGTGAGAACCGGTGTATATTCTCCACTGTAGGAACGGCCGGTACAACAAATACTATTAAGACATTTCTTCTGACTAGTTAATTCACAGTAGATAGTCATATATATCTACGTGAATTTGTATTTTTTTCAAGTTTAAAATAGGATTATAATAAAAACAGGATAAAAACTCACTATTCCGAGTTTCACGTTCTTTATCCTCGGGTGAGCTAGGATTTCTCAGATTTACATATAATTACATACCTTTATTGGAGGCGAAGGAAATAGTATCGATAACTCAAGTTCAAATCCTGGACGAGATCTTTCGCGTTTCACATCGCGCTATTTCCCTTGGGAAATGCATGAATCCATGTCCCCTACAGCTATTATAGGTAATTAATAGGACAGAATGGGTTCTCTAGCCATGGTGAAGTAATTGATAAGGGAGAAGGGAAGTTTTGAATTCAAACCAGCTTAGAAATTGTCCTTGTGTCACATCTTGTCCGTGGCGGAGGGATTAGGTCAATACTCTATTGCTTAGTTGAGAGTAATGTTTCGAACAAAAGATTCTCAAGTAGATTCTGTGAATTTTTGTCACTGAACTGTGATTCTGGATTTGCATTTAGATAGGATGGCACAAAGGTCACTTAGCATTAAAAAGAAAACTTTTTTAAAACTTGTGACACGATGACTTATCAAACCGGATAGAAGAATATATTTGTGTATATATTTGAACGACTTACCATTAGTAAAACATGAATATATATTTGTTTCTACTAGCAAAATATATGAACCATCCGAGTGCAAGTATTCAAGTTTTAATGCAATACACGCTAATGAAACTAGATAACAATGCAGATAAAAAGATTTGAAACAGAGGCGGGTATAATCGAAAGATAGAACAGCTGAAACTTACTCTTCCATCACTTCTGTTTTTCATTGGTAAATTTTCCTAATTTAACTATTTAGTTAGAATAGGAAGTAAAGAATAAAATTAAAGTTATTTCTTCTTGTAAATGGATTTCTTTTAAGATTTATCCCCAAGATTTTTGCTCATATTCATTAAGATAAAACCAAACAATCAGAAATCAATAATACTAAGCACATATAATTTTTATAAAATCAAATTTTTAATATCAATATGCAAATTAGCCTTTCCATTAACACTGTAAACCGCTATTTTGTTGTACATATAAATTGTTGTACATATCTTATTATAATGGAGATTGTGTGTTTTTCTGTCTGTAACCGAAACTATATTACTACTCAAGTCACAATTCCCTTAGTTATTTACGTCACATTCTCCATGATTCTATTTCTATTTAGACCTCAATTAATAATAAAACTGTTTGACATTATTAATACTGTTAGCCTTACCTAATACTAATAACATGCAATTGTATTTATATATACAACAAAATACCAGTTTTCAGTGTAAACGTAAAGCTAATTTGCATATTGATATTAAAAAAACTGATTTTAATGAAAAAATATGCTTGGTATTATAGATTTCTAATTGTTTGGTTTTATCTTAATGAATATGAGTAAAAATCTCTTCAATAAACCCTAAAAGAAATTCATTAACAAGAAGAAATAACTGTAATTTTATTCTTTACTTCTAAATAGTTAAATTAGGAAAATTTAGCATTGAAAAACGGAAGTGATGAAAGAGTAAGTTTCAGTTGTTCTATTTTCCGATTATACCCCCTCCGTTTCAAATCTTTTTATTTGAATTCTTAATTTGTTCCATTAGCCTGTCTGATTTAATCTAATATTTTATTACATTTAAACTTAAATACTTGCACCCAGAGGGTGCATATATTTGCTAGTAAATACAATTGCATCTTATAAGTATGTAGATAAGGTCAAAAATAATGTTAAACAATTTTATTAATAATAAAAGTTTAAATAAAAATGAAATCAGGGAGAATGGGACGTAAACAACAAAGGGAATTATGACATGAGTAATGATATAGTTTCGATTACAGACAGACAAACACAGAATCTCCATTATAATAAGATATGTGCGTGTGTATGTATAATGTAGAGGCTTGTTTTTAATAAGGATAGAATCTTAAGTACCTCTTGGTCGAAAGTATGAGAAAGCAATAAAATCTGATTCTAGTGAAATTATGGGAAGGAATTTTTTTAATTATTTATTCAGCCAAACTTGAAATGGCAAAATTGAATGTCTTTTTATTTCAAGGACTTTGGAGACGTGATGGCTAGAAGGATTTTTATGTTCACATTTCTTAAGGGTCATCTGAGACGGAAGGCCTAAATAAAACATGGACGGTAAATCAATCTTATGGAGATTCTTCTAAAGTTTTTGGGGAGGATTCTTCTTATTTGGTATGTATCTTTTTGAGAATTCTAATAATATTTTTATCTACATATTTTATGCTTTATATATATATATATATATATATATATATATATATATATGTGTGTGTGTGTGTGTGTGTGTGTGTGTGTGTGTGCGTATATATATATATATATATATATATGTGTGTGTGTGTGTGTGTGTGTGTGTCTGCGTATATATATATATATATATATATAATATATATGTGTGTGTGTGTGTGTGTGTGTGTGTGTGTGTATATATATACTTTATTTAGAAGGGATTTAATTGCAAAATTCACCGTATTCGGCATTCAGCTAAGACTCACTTTGTTTACAGAAAGTTTGAGACCTCTAGGCCCGCTTAGAAATGTAGCGATTAAATAGCCTGCTATACTTGGCAGCTGACAGTGGCCGTATGGGTAAGAGGATTGGCGAGCGTAAGTTCGTTCGGGTCTCGAACCCGGACAGAGGTAGATGCTAAAACGGTATAACTGCACTGATTAGAGGTTATACCTCGAATCACATGTCTGTAGTTTGCTCTCTCTCTCTATATATATATATATGCATGTTGAATTAAACAAAAGACACATCTCCTGTTTAACAATTTTATTTGAGATTTTTTTCAAGTTTTCTGGCCAACTTTTTACTGGTCGCCACCCACGGGCAACAGGTGACCCCATTTGGGTTTTTATCCCTTTGCAGAGGTGCAGTTGGTGTATTCTTCTGCCCCAGTCGAGAGAGCGAACAGTTATTTGGTTTCAAGTAAGAAATAATAACCTTTAGTAAACAATTATACCTTCAGGTAACAATTATAAATAGAATTTTCAGTTATATGGCATCAAGTATGCCTATCTTATATTAATAATACTAGTACAAAATAAAAAACGCCCTCTGGGCGATGTAAAATAGATTTTTGAAACATATTGCCTGAGGGGTGGGAATAAAAAAATTTAATGTCAGCGAGTTTGTACCCTAAGTAAGAAAAATCATCAAATTCATTAAAGGATTAAAAAATAAAACAATTTGAAATGTAAACTTTAAATATGTATTAGAATAAAACAAACTATATATAGATATATAATACCAGTCATGTATTTATTTAAAAATTATTTTAGAAAACAATGAGGACTGTCTAATGTTGCATGTTCAAATTTTCAGTGTATTTATTCTATGTTATGACGATTTTGGGTAATGTGACGTAAGCAGTGACATAATTTTTGGTACAGACAAAAACTGGAAGCGAATCTCCATTATTGATAGATTATAATTTATATATTTATTAATATTAACGATTTTCAAACAAATATATATATTTACCAACCCCTCCGCACGAGCAGGATGCGACACAAGGTCAATTTCTTAAGTGGAGTTTAACAGGTTTGAATTCAGTGTTTCCCTCTCCTTGACTGGTTACCTAACCATGTTTAAAGAGCCCATTCTGCCCTGCTATTTACCCATAGCTGGAGTGAGAATTGGATTCATGCCTTTCCCAAGGGTATTAGTGCCATGTGAAATGTAAAAAGCTTCGTCCAGGAACTGAACTCGGGTCGACGCGTTCATTTTCTAGGACTCTAACCATTAGACCACGCACCTCCATTTTCAAACTGATATATTTGATCTCTCGACGCGACTTTAAAAAGTACTTCATCTCAGAGTCAGAATCGAATTTGGATAATATCAATAAAGAGATTCTCAATTCTGCCTTGAGATCCAGAATAGTAACCTCACCATCAGATGTAGTTTAGTATCCTACCTATGATATCCCTTTTTGTTCAGAGTGGATATTACCACTCTTTAGAGGATACAGTTAGCGCATTCTAAGCCCCGCCGACAGGGTGGTTAAATATCTGATCATGTTTGAGACTTTCGTTAGCTTTCGACTGAAAATGGTCAGAGATGATTGCCTATAATTTGGGCGGGCGATATATTTTGACCTTGCTGTCAAATCAACGATTCGGCGTGGTGAGTCGGCTATCAGATTATAAAAGGAGAGAAAGGAGAGAAAAAAGGAATAAATATATTTGTGTTTATCTGATGTCCAGTTTCGGTTCTGTTAGAAAAGAGACCGATTAAAGACATTAACGTCAATCTGTCCACTCGTGCATTCAGGTCATTCAATGGAATATATATATATATATATATATATATATATATATATATATATATATATATAGTTTTTGCATAAATTTATGAAGATAAATATTCATACATATTTATGAATTTGTACTTTTATTATTCATATATGCATGCAAAAAGAATGACAATTTACTCGACGGTAAAAGTCGGCCGAGGCGTAAGGAGGCGTTGGTTGCGTACTGCTTATCGTTCTCGGAAGTGGATACGGCTATCCGAGGTCAAATCCCGAACCAGGCAGTGTGCATTTCCCATAACGCATTTCACATTCTTCTCCCACACCTATGCGTAAATAGAAAGATAGACTGTGCTCTTGTCAACCAATCTAGGAAAAGAAAACTCTGAATTCGGTCCTGTTGTAGACCTGAATGGGGATAGGTTTCGGCAGGCTATTCATGTTGAGGACACTCTATATAAGGATTACCCCTACGACCAAACCGGGTTACGTGACCAGTGAAGATAGTGAAAAATCTGTTATCATCATCATCCTCATCATCATCCTCATCATCATGTAGTGCTGATAGCACGGATTCCTTTGATTTTTCTCTCTCGCCATCCGTCCCTAATTGCCACCAAATGAACAAGACACACTGTGCGCGTCTGTAGAAGCAGAGGTGAACTCAAAAGCGACATTCTCCTGGACACAGCAGTCTTGGCCTACCCTCAAAGACTTACATTCATCCGCTCTTTGCGGACACTAGATGCCGTGTAGACGACCAACTGACAGCGATGACCAACACGGTTAATATAAAAAAGAAAGAAACAAGGATTAGAGATATTCTGTTTAAGGCCAGCAGTAAAGTTGACCATATTTCTCCCCGGTAGTGAAGGATTTTGGTAAACACACACACACACGCGCGCGCACACACACACACACACACACACACACACACATAATTGGGGGGTTATCTCAATTGCGTTCACCTTGAACGTTTTAAACAATTAGAGATAGTGTATGATGTAAGGAGGATTCCAATAGAGCCTTCGCCAGATGACGACCAAGGAGACAGTAGTGTTTCGGGGCTTTAGCATCATCACCACTATAGAAGGTGCCATCAACAGTGTGCAATTGCTGGCAGGAAACTACTGCGTAAAACATATTTGTTGGTGAATTCTATATAGAAAATGTTACTTTCTTATCTAAGCGCGAATTGTAAAAAAAATCTCCAGTTTACGTTTTTTGTAAAGGTTTTTGTTATCATTATTAGGATATATATATATATATATATATATATATATAATATATATATATATACTTATTATAAGGATATATATATATATATATATATATATATATATATATATATATATATATATATATATAACGTACTGGTAAACCCTTGCGGTTAGATAACAAACCCGGCAAATAGTTTGATCGTAAAAGTATACTACATAAATTCACCTGGGGAAAAAAGAAAAAAAATGAAAAGACCAAGAGGGTCGTACCAACCGAAAATAATCGATTAATACTATAACACTTCACCAAAAGAAATGTATATATATATATATATATATATATATATATATATATATATATATATATATATAAGAACCGCTAGGATTATCTAAAGCTAAAATGTAAAAAGTGCTCAATACCAAAATTGAGCAAATTATAAAGTTAAACCTAATGAGTCAGATATACCTACAAATAGTTTCACTTAGTACCTCATCAGGGCAAGAATCTGACTATATATATATATATATATATATATATATATATATATATATATATCGATCACTCTTTATTTATAAATATTGCAAACTAGGCGTTTCATATATATATATATATATATATATATATATATATATATGAAACGTCTAGTTTGCAATATTTATAAATAAAGAGTGATCGATATCTGTGATAGAGCATATGTACATCTAAATTACCATTCCAGAGGTTCATAATCAACGGGGTCTTAGTGACACTCATCAACTTCCGTTGACCCTTGGTTATGCCTCTTTACTTTACTCTTTCTTTCTGACTTTCTTTCTTATCGTGACGAATAAAATTCTCAAGAGTAAGGTGAGGGCAAATGCAGTGTTAATATTGAATTAAATATCTTTCACTTTATAAGTCCCGGGCCTCACTAATAAAAAATCGATACGATTCCCATAAAGTACTTACCTTTAAATGGCACGTGTCAAAATTAGAGCCCAATCGGATAATTAGTTCACAAATTACAGTTATTTGTTGCAAATTTTCAAAACAATGGAACAATCTGAATTTCGTGTATGCCGATTGCTGATTGGTTGAAGGAAAGGTGTGTGAAAGGGAACTCGTCTAGTTAGTCAGATTTTAGCTGTTAGTCAAAAGGAGCAGACGTAAGGATCCTTCGTTCCTAAGATGCCAACTTCTCACTGCGGTAGAAAACTCTTTTGGGCTGTGTTTTTTTTAAATAAGGAATTAAAAAAATATTAAGTCTTGCTTAATTAATCACCAAGAAATAAGCAGAGACGACCAGCCCAGAAGAAGGAAGAATCAGCCCAGAAGGAGATGGGAGTGATGAATTTAGAATAATTAAGGACAAGTAAGAGCCCATCTCCTCATTCTTATCCTACTTTATATCGCTATCTATATACCAGATATGCAAAGGGGTAGTTGAAAGTTGAAGGTGGTATGAAGTGATAGGATTTCCTTGTACTGAGTCATTTGAGTAAACTGTCTGAGAATTGTTTATAATGTGTTTCGTCAATTGTGTTCTTTTCATTTTAATTGAGACCATCCTATCGCAACGCTAACTGCGATGTTTGGGTCACACTATCCGCATGCCTGCAGACAGACTCCCCGTAAACTACTTTACAGTGAACTCACAGATAGCACGCAGATGACATGAACCCCCCCCCACCAAGCGTTTAAAAAATGTAACATCATACCTTCAAGCGTGGAAGATCTGGCCTCCAACAACAGGGTTGACGAGACGCCTGCCACACAGGATCTAAGCAGCTCAATAATGAGATAAACAGGACTGCAGAGCGGCGACGTCTTCGTCGTCATGAACAATCAAATGTAGTATTATCTGCGTTATTCGTACAACGTTTCGGTCGATATGCCCTACGGCCTTCTTCAGATATTTCTTGTTGGACTTGGGAACCTTCTCGGACTCGGGAACCTTCTCCGATTCGAGAAGGTTACCAAGTCCGACAATAAATACCTGAAGAAGGCCGTAGGGCATATCGACCGAAACGTTGTACAAATAACAATGAAGATGGGCACAATAGTCCGAATAACGCAGATAATACTAATCTTCAAGCTTCATCTCAAACATTCAGAGAAACAATCAAATGTAGATGTTCCCTGCAATGTGTGTAAGCCGTATCTACAAATCCAGAATTGGACTAATGAGCCACCATAGGGTCCGCAAATGAAGACATGGAGTGACATCATCGTCATATGCGACGGACTAAATAAAATAATGCAAAGACTATAGAAAGAAACACTTGTAGTCTTTCTTTCCTTAATATAAGGATATATATATATATATATATATATATATATATATATATATAATATAATTATATAATATAACTATAATATATATATATATATATATATATATATAATATAATATATATATATATATA
>CM042148.1:65531629-65539129 GCA_023376005.1 Doryteuthis pealeii
ACCAAACAGATCCCTGTGCTACTCATACGCTGAGTTGGCGAGGACCGGTATCGAACTAGGAACCTTGTGGTTTCTAACCGAACGCTCTACCGACTGAGCTAACCTGGCCCATCACAGAAATGAAATAGAACAAAAATAAAATGAAATAAAGAGTAGAGGGGAAAAAAGATTTTTAAAAAAAGATAAAAGAAATTTAAAAAAAGAAGAGAGATGAAAAAGAAAGAAAAAATATATAGAGAAGTGTATATATATTTACCAACCTCTCCGCACGAGCAGGAAGTGACACAAGGTCAATTTCTTAAGCGGAGTTCAACAGGCTTGAATTCAGAGTTTTCCTTATCTTAGACCTGTTACCTAACCAAGGTTAAAGAGATCCCAGTCTGCCCTACTATTTATCCATAGCTAGAGGGAGAGTAGGATTTATACCTTTCCCAAGGGTATTAGCGATAAGTGAAAAGCAATTACTACATCCAGGCGACTTTATCCATTACAGCACCCGCTACTATTAGAGAAGTGTATAAGAAAGAATAGAGAAAAGAAAAAAGAGTTTGTTTGTTTGTTTTGTTTTACGGCATATCAACCTCAGTAGGTCATTTAATGCTGATAAAGTATTGAAATAAATTAATTCTTAATGGATACTCAATTTTCTTTATAAACACATTTTTCTATTTAACCCATAGATCGGACCCTAACAGGTACTACCACTCCGGGTCATAGTGGACCTGGGAGCAATGGTGATGAAAGGATGCTCCACATTTCCTAAACCTCCAAAACTGGAATCTCACCATCAGATAGAGTTTAACGTCATACCCAGAACATGTAGACCCTCAGCCACAGCCTTCTAGCACCCATATGATAAAAAGAGTTGGGTCGGAAAGAAAAAAGAAAAGAAAAGAGAAATGAAAAAACGAAGGAAAAATAATTAGAAAGAAAAAAAGGAAAAGAAAGGAAAAAGAAAGAAAAAAGAAGAAATAGAAAAGAAAGAAGAAAAAATGAATGAAAAAAGAAAAAGAAAGAAAGAGAAAAAATTTTTTTAAAAAGAATAAATTTAAGAAAAAAAAGAAAGAAAAATTGAAAAATAAGAAAGAAAAAGAGAAAAGAAAAAGGAAAAATAAAGGAAAGAAAAAAGTAAGAAAAACGGGAAAGAAAAAAGAAGGAAAAAGAAAAAAGAAAGAAATAAAGAAAGCAACAAAAGAATAAAGGAAAAAATAAAAATTAAAAAAAATTTTAAGTCTTGGCAACTCATCTCTGTTCCGGCGGCTGGGTTCTTTTATATAACTTACCTATTCGCACCCGGCGACCACTCGATTATAATGATAAAGAATCTCCCTACCCGTTCCTAGGAAAAAAACTGCCGGTCTTTGCTGGTATAGAATTTCAGATGAAAGTGACAAGTTTGCTGAAGGGATAGGCGCAGTTGTGAAAATAACAGTGGCAGGGCTAGACATTATCGGTCAAGAAGGAATTGAGAAAGATACAAAATAAACAGTGTCTATGTAACAAACAATTGTTTAAAGTTCCTCCTTACTGATGTTGCCACATTTCCTTTGTTGCATCCGTTTTGAAAGTATTGTTGGTACACGTTGTGGACCAATAATCTATCAAGCCTCTGTGGTATAATATAATACCAATACGTTGTATAACAATTGTAACACTATTAAAAGTGTTATGGGTTGATTGGCGATCTGTTAATTACTTACTAATTAATTAAAACTAACCGAATTATTAATTATGGTGGTTTATTAAAATTAAAAGTAAAAATAAGAAAAACAATAATAATAATAATAATAATAATAATTGTTTATACTAAAATTATAAATTTATCTAAGCAAATAATCCTCACGTAGGTATAAATTCTTTAAATTATGGAATTTAATATATATAATCGGAATTTAAAATTTTCACAAAATAAAATGATAATCTAACAAAGAAGATTCCAGTTTTTGAAAAGTTGGTCAACAATTTCAAAAACTTAGATAAATAAAACAATGGTTGGCCTTGACTCGTTGGAGTTGGAAAAACCCAAAAAGAAAGATACAAGCTAGGCTGGCACAAGGCCATTTAGACACGTAGGCAATGTTATCGAGTGGCTGGTCAATCAGAGACATATATGTTAGGGGTGGGGAGGTCTGGATCTCATAAAGAAGACAGACCGTCAAAAAAGAAGAAGAAGAGAGAGAAGCGGAGTCAGACACTCCGAAACCAGGGAGCTCGCCATAGCTCGGTGCCCTTGATACAACTTTACCGATACACTCTGATGCCTTGCCACTCGGTACAAAATTGATAACTTAGCCAAAAACTAGCTGTAGATCGCCAGTCAACTGACAAGAAATCAGCTCGCTCCATTGTAAAATAAATGTATATATTTTGTACATAAGCATCAAAAAGCGTTGTGTTCAATTGTTTTGTTGATCCGTTGACAGCTTTTGGTTATTTAATCTTATTTCAGCCGAGTTGGTAAAAGGAACGAAACCAGCTCTTTTTCAGCCTTCCTGTAAATTAACAGACAACATAAGAACGGGAGGTTGGAACGGGCAGTTTAGACGACTGTAATACTGAGCCGGAGCATCGTTCTCATACATAACATACATACATTGAGACCGCACCCCGGCAAAGTTTTATACAATGGTAAATTGGCGATGTTACATGTCGGTACCTATCTGGCGCATCTATTTATCTGTGGTTAATTTATGCTCTGTATCTATTTCATACAATATGATATAATAGCGGTATGTAATACAAAAATATTTGTAACCGCTTATAAGTTTTTTGAATAAATAAGTACACACACACACACACACACACACACACACACATATATATATATATATATATAATATATATATATATATATTAAATAAGTGTATTTTGGCAGCATTTTTTCTTTTATACAAGTTTTGTTGAACTGTACAGACAATTCTTGTCGGACAAGTTTTTGGTTGATCTTTTCTAATTTTCGGGCCATCTTTTTAGTGTTGGGGTGTAACTGGTGTAACCATCCACCAAAGGTTTCAAAACGAGCACAATATGATATAATAGCGGTATGTAATACAAAACATATTTGTAACAGGTTAACAGGTTATAAGTTTTATGAATAAATAAGTACACACACACACACACACACACACATACATATATATATATATATATATATATTGGCGAACGAAAGTTCATTCGGGTCTCAAACCCCGCCAGGGGTAGCTGTTACGGTATAGCCACACTGATGAAAGGTGAAACCTCGAAACACGTGTCTGTGGATTACTTATTTATTATATATATACTCCCACTTTGGTTGAGTTCTCTGAATAGGGATTTAATTGCAGATTCACCGTTCTGGCATCTAGCTAACCCTCGCTTTGTTTACAAATGTTTGAGGACTCTAGTGAATTCATTTCCGCTTAGAAATGTAGCGATTAAATATTTTCCTATATTTGACAGCAGCCTCTGGCCGTATGGGTTAAAGGCTTGGCGAACGAAAGTTCATTCGGGTCTCAAACCCGGCCAGGGGTAGCTGTTACGGTATAGCCACACTGATGAAAGGTGAAAACTCGAAACACGTGTCTGTGGATTACTTATTTATTATATTATATATATATATATATATATATATATATATGAATGGATTCCTATTTTTGTTTGATTTTTATATCATGTTTTGAATAAAAGTTCTAGTTATAACATACATTTTCATTATTTCCACCTTCTTTAAGTAGTATATGTAGATACTGCTATGTTATTCTGAAAGTATATATTATAGATATTGTCTTAAAAAAATAAGTAAAATATTTGCAATGGTATATATATTACCACTGCGTTCATCAGTAATTTACATAGTGGTACATATGTGTGCCAATATGTAATCATCCTGTTAATGAGATTTTAACCTGTTTATGATTATTTATGCCTACAGGTTAGGGAATCGCATTCATCGTTCGTTTATATCTACATTTTCATGCAGTTGTTTCTTAAGAGATTTTGTTTTGCTCACGTTCATATCGTATACATATGCTTTCTAATCATATCTATTTAGAATGTTGTATTGTTTTGTAGCGTTGGTACCACAATACAGGGACACACAAACATACCAAGTGAGGTTTAACTTTTGGTCGGGCGTGATGCAATTTATTCTTAGCTTAAAACCAAGTTATTTTATGTATAGAGGTTAGGGAATTGCATTCATTTTACATTCTCATATGGGTGCTAGAAGGCGGTGGCTGCGGGTCTACATGTCCTGGGAATGACGTTAAACTCTATCTGATGGTGAGGTTCCAGTTTTGGAGGTTTGGGGAATGTGGAGCACCCCTTCATCATTATTGCTCCCTGGTCCACTCTGACCCGGAGTGGTAGTACCTGTTAGGGTCCCATCTATGGGTTAAATAGAAAAATGTATTTATAAAAAAATTGTATTATCCATTAGGAATTGATTTATTTAAAGACTTTATCGGCATTAAATGACCCACTGAGGTTGATATGCCGTAAAACAAAACAAACCAAACCAAACAAACCAAACCATTTTACATTCATATTTATATTATATGTACTAGCAAATATATGCACCCTCCGGGTGCAAGTATTTAAGTTTTAATGTAATAAAATATTGTATTAAATTAGAAAGGCTAATGAAACTAAATAAGAATACAGATAAAAAGATTTGAAACAGAGGGAGTATAATAAAAGATTTGCAACAGAGGGAGTATAATAAAAAATGGAACAACTAAAACTTACTCTTCCATCACTCTTGTCTTTCATTGTTATTTTTTCTAATTTAAGTATTTAGTTATAAGAGGAAGTAAAGAATAAAATGACAGTTATTTTATCTTGTTAATGGATTTCATTTAAGATTTATTGAAGAGATTTTTGCTTATATTCATTAAAATAAAACCAAACAGTTAGAAATCAATAATACTAAGCACATATTTATTAAATTCGATTTTTAAATATTAATATGCAAATTAGCCTTCCCGTACACACTGTAAACCGCTATTTTGTTGTATATATAAATATAATTGCTTGTTGTTAGTATGTAGATATGGTTAACAGTATTAATAATGTAAGACAATTTTATTAATAATTGAGGTTTAGATAAAAATAAAATCATGTAGAATGTGATGTCAATAACTAAGAGAATTGTGACTTGAGTAGGAATATAGTTTCGGTTACAGACAGAAAAACACACAATCTCCATTATAATAAGATAGTTATTTCTTAGAGTTTTTTTTTTTCACACGGTCCATCGGAATTTATCAAAATGTATCGTTCAAAGCAGAGAACATTTCTTTTCAGACGGATCAGATTTCCATATGATCAATAATCTGTCTAGAGCAGGTCATGTCTTTCTTATGCGTATACTAACATGGATTTCTGTAGATAGGATGTTACTACCAAGATATGTGAACTGGTATAACAATTGTACACTAATAAAAGGAACTATGAGAGTAGGATGATAACGATGACACCACGATGTGATTTCTTCCGTATTTACTCAGAATTATTTTTTACGCGTAAGATGTGACATAATTCCGTAAGTATGTGACATCCAGCAAAGATTGAACTCACTATTCAGCAGTAATGGATTTACGAGACTACCTTGCTAACAATTATACAATGATGGGACCTCATTTCCTTTACCCAACCTGTTCGTCACAGGTAGGATATGGCACAAGGTCGAAAGCAAAGGGCATAGCAAGTATTGGAATCACTATTCAGTAATAATGTGAGACTAACTTGCAAACCCTTACACAACGATAGGATGCTTTTAATATTAAACATGTAAGCATAAAAAAGAGACTATTCCTATAATAAACTAATATTATAATACACAAATTATTTGCTTTGTTTAACGTTATTCAATAAAAGAAAAGAAAGACTCACTTTTTAAAATCTATTCTATCCATACATAGGTCCCTAATAGGTACTACCATTCTGGGTCAAAGTGAATCTGAGAATGACGGCAATGAAAGGGTACTCTACACTTCCCATAGCTGCAGAATTAGAACTTTCTTCTATATTCCGTTCAAAGCCGAGAATATTTCTTGTCGGAAATTGTTGATCAAATAGATGAGATAAGTATCAGAGGGGTGATCATGGGGGGAAGGGTGTGTGAATAAAATCAATTTCTTTGACAGGAGAATGCGATTATAATTAACTTATTGTCAGTAGATTTAAGAGTTAGTCTATTGCCAACAGAATTGAAAAGGGACGCCCCGGGGTGATTGTACTAGCCATCCTCTCTGCTGAACTATGTGAAACTTTGACGAATTTGGTTATTCAAGTCAGGGATTTGAAAAGCGGGCGAAACAAGTGAAACGTGAATAATATAAGTCTTAGGCTGAGAGATTTCTTTTCTCTTCAGAAGTCGCACCACATGGACATATTGAAATAGGGAAATGACTAACATGATTTCAAACGGGAAACGGTCCAGTTCACTTGGCTCTCAACACCATGCCATCCTCATTTTAAGGGCATCTTGAAGTTTGGAAATAGCTAGCATGATTTCAAGTGAGAAAGGGCCCAGGTCCTCCTCATTTGGAAGTACATCTTGAAGTTGGGCAATGGCGAGCATGAATCCAAACGGGCAAGGGTCCGTTTCACTAGGCTCGCAAACCATGTCATTTTCGTTTTTGAAGTACATCTTGAAGTTGGGCAATGGATATTATGATTCCAAAAGTGAAAGGGTCCGTTTCATATAAGTTCTCAACACTATGTTCTTATTTTTTAAGCACACCTTGGAGCCTGGCAATGGCTATCATGATTCCTAGTGGGAAAGGGTCCGTTTCACTAGGCTCGCAACATGTCCTCCTCATTTTAAGCACATCTTTAAGTTGGGCAGTGGCTATCATGATTCCAAACTGGAAAGGGTCCGTTTCACTAGGCTCTCAACACCATGTCCTCCTCATTTTTTAAGCACATCTTGAAGTTGGGCAATGGCTATCATGATTCCAAAAGGGAAAGGGTCCGTTTCACATAAGTTCTCAACACCATGGCCTCCTCATTTTTGAAGCACACCCTGGAACTGGGCAATGGCCATCAGGATTCCAAGTGGGGAAGGATCCGTTTCACTAGGCTCCCAACACCATGAGCTCCCCTTTTTTAAGCACATCTTCAAGTTGGCCAATGTCTAGCATAATTTTAAAGAAGAAAGGGTCCTTTTCACTCGGCACACACCACTAGGCACTCCCCATTGATGCAGTTTATGCCGGAGACATTCTGAAAGCACCGATTCTCGCTAGATCACTAAAGTTTGAACACGGGTTGCCAATTGCATTTCCAGCGACGATAACCGTTGGGAAAATTGTGCCTCCTTTACTCAGTAGAAGTATCTGCTTGACGTATCAAGTCGACGTGTGTTTCCTCCAGGTTTCAACAGTCCGTGTTTTATGCCTAGTGTTTCTAATGCTCGTTTTTTCTGCAATTATTTCGTTAGAGTCCATGTGATGCAGCCATACAGTAGCACTGACACGTCTACAGCTTGTACATGTTTATTAATTTTGACTAGACTTA
>CM042148.1:65544129-65556629 GCA_023376005.1 Doryteuthis pealeii
AATCGGAAGCCATCACGGAACTTTGAACCCAACCCTTTATTCAGTCCACGGGGGTATCCTGTTCTCATTCCGCTAACCATAACTTAACACCTGGAGTACAGGTGTTAAGCTGTGTTAATCAATGTTATATGTTACTACTGCCCCTGATCAGAATTGAACCTGCAGCCTAGATATAACTGTCGTTTAGAACTGTCTTAAAACTAACGGCGTTATCCACTACGCTATGTGTTCAATTGGACAATAATACTTACTATCAAGCCTCGTCTCCAAAATTCTGAGAAAAATATATTAAGATCCTAAAGCAATGATGACCAAAAATTATCAACAATTAAAAAAAAGGGTAAGTTTTGCATGTTGGAGATTTTCTGATATAAGGTGTACTCTAAATCCTTGATTTATAGACTAGCCAAGGTCACGTGATTTATTCTTGCAACCAATCACTAGCAATACTGCGGGCCTGATAGAATACTTAACGGAATACACACACACACACATTGGTCATAATTACAACTGAACTCTTTGAGGATAGCCGGATCTTTACCAATACTCAGGAAGGACTTATACGATTACCAGAGTAACCAAAGGATTCATTATCGAAGGACTCTATACCAGTAACTGAGAACACTTTAGTAACCAAAGGATTCATTATCGAAGGATTTATACGATTACCAGTAACTGAGAACACTTTAGTAACCAAAAGATTCATTATCGAAGGACTTATACGATTACCAGTAACTGAGAACACTTTAGTAACCAAAAGATTCATTATCGAAGGACTTATACGATTACCAGTAACTGAGAACACTTTAGTAACCAAAGGATTCATTATCGAAGGACTCTATACCAGTAACTGAGAACACTTTAATAACCAAAAGGATTCATTATCGAGGGACTCTCTATCAAGGATCCAATTCCACTGGATAAGCGCTTCTGCTTTAAGGCCAAAGAATGGCCCTTAAAAACGTAACATTGCAAAAATCGTTAATATTTTTTTTTAAATGAGATGCGAACAGTAAATATGAAACTAATAAGAATACGATGTAATCAACATTTGAATGATTTCCCAGCTGAAAATCAAATGAGCGTTCATCGAGTTGTGAATAATTAATAGCCAATGAGCAATTATCAACTGAGTGACGTCATCGCTTAATACTTGTTAATTAACATTCTCCCAAGTGGGAATTTAGCTGAAATTAAATGTCCTCAGCGTTGTCATTTCCCATATTTTTGCTAAATTGTTATTTTTTGATTTCAATTGTTTTTATTTACTTGTTTATATCTATTTCTTTATTTCTATATTTATTTTTTATTAGGGCTTTCTTTCTATATTTCTTTATTAGATTTTTTTTTCTATATTTTAGTGACGATTCAAAAATTTGAGGAAAATTAAATGTTCATTTCTTTCACACATCTGTCAAATTAAATTTTGATTGGCAGAAAATAATTCACATAGTGAAAGGAATTTTTTGTAGCTTGTCCAATGAGGATGTGGAAATTGGAGAAGCGAAAAAAATTGATTACACCCCCCCCCCATACACACACACACACACAAACACATACACTTGATGAAAACCGGACAACCGACCAATCAGAAAATTGTTATTAAAACATCAATGATAATGATACTAGTTCTATTCATGACCTATGAAATGAGAGGGTAAGGTTTATAACGTATTCACGCCTGAGAATGTAATGAAGACTCGGCAGTTACATTTGGGCTGGGAATTTTCTTGGATCGTTTGATTTCATATTAGTGAAAAATATACACTTCTGAACACAAATGAAAACATGAATATTGTTATCTATATAATTTATCAAGGATCACAACACACCACCACAAAGAAAAACACATACTAACACCGATGACACACATAACCAGTATTACCCTAAACAACCAACACCTAAAACAACTAGAAGTGGCCGTTTTATCCACACACCTACAAGATACAAAAAATAACAAACAATTATTATCATCACATCTCCTCTCATCTGGTGAGGGGGATGTAATAGTATTACGAACTACTTCCTCACATGACACAGCACAACACGGCAGCGTAGGAAGATCATGAACTGATAGCAGACGCTTAGGGGTAGAACTACTTACAAACGCTATCCAGGCCTAGACTCACATAATACATATCACTGTACATTTGCAACATAAATAAATATATATATTTCTATCATATACGCCTCTGTTAAACTTACATTATACAACATATCTCTTCACAATCTACACAACGTTTCGGTTGATGTACGCTTCGGCCTTCCACGGTTGTTTCTCGTCGAGCTCAGGAATCTTCTTGTCAAACTCGGGAACCCTTCTTATCGAACACGGGATTCTTCATATCGTAAACGGTAGTTTTCTCGGAACTTCGAATCGAACCCTTTATTTAATCTATTGTGATAGATTGTTCTCTTTCCGATACAAGTGTTAAGCTATGTTACTGTCGCTCGTAGTCAGGATTGAACCAGTACCCTACGGATTATTTCCACTTAGAACTGTATTGAATTAACCCTTATATCCGCTGTGCCATGTGAACTGCATAGTTGGACATCTGAATAGTAACTTAAATTCTCGCTGGATGTCTCATACTTGCAACCTTGTGTGACATCCCACTCGTGGCGAACGGGTTAGGTAAATACCTAATACAGAATGTAACGTTGCCAACCCAATTTAAGAAGATATAAATTAATTGGTATACTTATTTACTTATTTATTTCTCTTTGCTGTATTACTTATCTACTGACTTGGATCGGTCTCTGTTATTCTGGATCTGGGAAGCTGGATCTGTTCGGCTACCTGTTCTTTTATTGGTCTGGAACCATTTGGGATCTTGTCGGGTTCTTTCTGTTGTTGTGTCCGTCGTAAGCTTTTTGTAATAATTTGAAGTTTATTTTAGGTCTTTATTTTCTAGTCTCAAGTTAACCACCGAGAGTATGGCTTCGGTGGACAGAACGCATTATGAATTTGTCCCCTTCAAACAACTAGCCAACTTTCACTACTTGCATCCATTTCTGTCAAACACCTAAGCAAGACTCCTCCCGCCCCTCTCTCGTCTCTCTCTCTCTCTCTCTCTCTCGTCTCTCTCTCTCTCTCTCGCTTCTCCTGCATCTCTGTCTCTCTCCACATCTCTCTCTCTCTCTCTCTCTCCTCTCTCTCTCTCTCTCTCTCTCTCTCTCTCTCTCTCTCTCTCTCATTATATGTCTTACTCACACTCTTGTTCTTTGCTTGTTCTGTCCAATCAGAATCCAAGGTTTGTTATTTACACGTGTTACTTCCATGTCTCCTTATTTTGGGTTTTTCCAGTTCTCAAATCTTTCGATTTCGGTACACACTCTCCACGCAAGTATCGCACGTCAACTCATTGGTGACGTCACACACTGACTTCCACATTCTCATTATTTTACACTGAATACTGAGTTCTATTCTCGCTGGATGACCCCCATACTTCTGACATTGTGTCACATTCTATGGGTTGGGTAAATACCTACTAAGCCTTCACCGAACGAGGAGTGTGTCGATAAAATAAATATGGAATGAATTCATATGAAAAAGAAATTGTTAAGAAATAAAGAAACTTTTATATTCAGCAAAGAGTTAAGCAAACATGAATTTATATGAAAAAAAAGAATTAAGAAATAAAGAAACTTTTATATTCAGCAAAGAGTTAAGCAAACATGAATTTATATGAAAAAAAAGTATTGTTAAAAAATAAAGAAACTTTTTTTATTCAGCAAAGAGTTAAGCAAACATCAATTTGAAAAAAAAGTATTGTTAAGAAATAAAGAAACTTTTTTATTCAGCAAAGAGTTAAGCAAACATGAATTTTATTTGAAAAAAAGTATTGTTAAAAAATAAAGAAACTTTTTTATTCAGCAAAGAGTTAAGCAAACATGAATTAATATGAAAAAAAGTATTGTTAAGAAATAAAGAAACTTTTTATATTCAGCAAAGAGTTAAGCAAACATGAATTTATATGAAAAAAAGTATTGTTAAGAAATAAAGAAACTTTTATATTCAGCAAAGAGTTAAGCAAACAAGAATTATATGAAAAAAAAGGATTGTTAAAAATAAAGAAACTTTTATATTCAGCAAAGAGTTAAGTAGACATTTTTTTTTAAAACTGGACATTCTCAAAACTTGAACTGAATAGAAATTGGATAAAGTTGATTAGGAAAGTAAAATAGAGTAAATAAAATTTAAAAGAACGAGAATATTCCTGTCGACTAAAATTTGCGTCTAAAGTTGTTTTTTTTTTTTATTTTTTTGTGTGGAGGGGTTGTGCTGTAAGTACGATGAAATTGAAGACGGAAGACAAATCAGTCGGTTTTAATTGTGCCAAGAAGCATTTGTTGTCCGTTTTGTGAAGATTAAAACGGGACAATCTAATCGAATAAAAGCCGAATTAGAAAGAAGAGGGGGAGTCGATGCATATTTGATTTGCTTTTCTGGTGAAGTAGGTACAAAATGCAAGCTTTTTGAATAGGAACATAGAATTCTAAAGAAAAGAGTCTTCGTTTTAGAGACCCTCTTCCTCTTGAAAAAATAAAAATAAATAAATGATAGTACGGTTAATGTGCGAAAAAATACGAACAAAGAAAAATCCACTGCAAATAAATGAATTCTTCTGAAAATTAAAAAGAGAAAAAGCAGTTCTACACGCTCACGCCGGCATAAATCGATTTATTTAACTTTCGGAAAGTCTTGAAGTCTTTCTTGCCTGAAAAAAAACAACATTTTACCAAATAAAATCACTTTCACTATGTTACGTAAGCTAACCTTGTCGGTGGGGCTTAGACAGGTATAAGACACCCCAAAATTGGAAACCTGGGTATATATATATATATATATATATAATATATATATATATATATATATATTATATATAAAAAATTAATAATCTATTTTTCCTTAAACCAACGAAGGCCCTGGGGAAGGTTTGTTAAACAAACTGAAACACTGCAACGTCGGCTTATTAAACATCATTCGTTAATAAAACTTGTGTCTTTTTAATCTTTTTTAGAATATTACATATTGACGGATTTACTTCCACGTTTTCTTCATATATATATATATATATATATATATATATATATATATATGGAGAAATATGAAGAGATTAATCCGATAGTATGTGGAGAAAGGTAGACAAACACGGGATGTTGTAGAAAATGGATGTTTATTGTAGGTAGTGATGTCGACGATGCATCGTTTCTGAAGAAGGTCTAACAGACCGAAACGTTGCATCGTCGACATCACTACCTACAATAAACATCCATTTTCTACAACATCCCGTGATTGTCTACCTTTCTCCATATATATATATATATATATATATATATATATATATATACAAACACACACACATATATAGAGGTGAAAAAATATGTAGGGAAAGGGAATAACAACACAAATAAATGATTCAATCATCATTTCGTCTTAGTTTGTTCAGAAACTTCAGAAGGATTTTTAAATATGAATTGGTATATAAGTAAGGAAGAGGTAAACAGGGAGAGTGGGAGGATACATGAAGAAAAGTAGATGTATAATGATGGAGGAGGGAAAAGGTTCGAACAGAATGAAATGTGGTAGATGATGCGGTTTATAAGAGGGAGCAAGAGGTGAAGCTTTCGATATGGTCAGTTGTGAACAGGAGTAGACCATCAAAGTGAAAGGGGGAAGAAACGTGTGTCCTGCTAGGAAAGTCTATCAGTGGTAGAGATCAGGGTATTTGCCTCTCATCCCACTTATAAGAACGTGACACAATGACATTTTTATGTGGGCCCACCCACAAGCCGAAGCTCATGGGTGATAGGAACAAAAAACACGTTGATCCCGTCGGCGCCCCCGATACTGGGCAATAAATCCAGCCTTGTCCCTTTAAATTAAGGGGGCAGGTATTGCCTGGGGGATAGCCCCCTGGGATCAACGCTGTTAATTTTACTTAGGCGCTTCGGAGGCCGAATCACTGTCAAGCAGGCTCATCAATCACACTCAGTGGTAGAGATCAGTCATTAGTGTTTATATGATAGTTTAGTTTTGTAACTGACACAGCGGAGGCAAAAGGATTATGGCAGAGGGAGATGTGACGGATTTATGGAGATATGTTTTGAAAGTTTGTGTGTGAGGTAGGAAAATGTGAAGTTTGATCTTTTGTGATTTTAATTTGAATTTTTAATTTGAATTTTTTATATATTTATATACCTATTTATATAAACAAATAAAATAATTCTGAAAAAAGAATTATAAAGAGAATTGAAATATTAATTGAATCGAGTGCGTGTGATGTCATTCACTTTCCTTAATATTGTTTTAAATTTTCTCGGATTTTTCTCAATACATATATACACACACACACACACACACACATGTATATATATATATATATATATATATATATATATATATATATATATATATATATATATATATAATATATAATATATATATATATATATATATATATATATATATATATATATATATATATATATATATATTGGATGTCCACACTTACGCTATCAAAACAAAATGAAGGACAATTTGAAACGCCTCAATATTGACCTGAGAGCCTGGGAAAATCTAACATCAAATCGGAAATAATGGCGTAAGACATGTTTCGCTGAATTAAAGAGCTTTGAAGAAAATAGATTGAAATATCGATATCAGCTCCGTCTAACTTTAAAACAAAAACATCTGACTCCCGTTTTAGACAATTCAATCTGTCAGTGTGGCTTCATAGCTCGTAGCAAGACTGGGCTGCTATCACACACGAGAAAACACAAAATGTCTTCTTGATAGCATGCACAACATGGGATGAAACAAATCGCTCACTGCTGACCTCATCTATCGTTCACGATTGGATAGTCACCCATATATATATATATATATATATATTAATATATATATATACCGTATTTGACGGCATATAAGACACGCAGACATATAAGACACACCCATTTCAGCAGGTCAGATTCAAGAAAAAAAATTTTAGTGTATTTAAACATATATTGTTGAAAACAGTCTTCGTTTACCTTGATTATAACAATACCAGCATTAAAATAAGGATGCATGGAGTTTAGGGTAGGTAAAAGTACTGAACGTAATCTGGGTTAGTGAGCATCATAAAGAAGTTTGGCCTAGGCCTACGGGAGGTCTCAAACTTTGCCTACGATTTATGAGACCCAGGGCAATTTTTAGCCAAAATTTTGGAAAAACATTCCGTTCTATATCCCCTCAAATACGGTATATATATATATATATATATATATATATATATATATCAGAAACATCTCCTCCACAGAAAACGACGTTAATGCACACATAGGAAAGGCATGGGCCGCTATAAATAGATTATTTATCATATGGAGGTCCAATCTCACAGACAAGCTAAAGAGACAGTTCTTCCAGGCCGTTGTCGTGTCGGTGCTGCTGTATGGCTGCACCACCTGGACCCTAACAAAGCAACAAGAGAATAAACTAGATGGGAGCTGCACAAGAATGCTGCGGGTGATCATGAACAAGACGTGGAAGCAGAACCCTACGAAAAAGCAGCTGTACGGCCACCTGCCACATATCACCAAAACCATCCGAGTAAGACGGACAAGACACGTGGGACACTGCTGGAGAAGCAAGGACGAGCTCATAAGCGACGTCCTCCTGTGGAAGCCAGCACATGGATGGGCCAGTGTGGGCCGACCAGCAAAAACGTACGTTGATCAGCTCTGTGCGGATGCAGGATGCTGCATAGAGGACCTCTCGAGAATGATGAGCGATAGGGACGGATGGAGAGAGATTGTCATCGATATCCGCGCTGAAAGCGTGACATGATGATGATGACGATATGGGGGATAGTTTGGCTTGGGCTTGTTCCACCTTTAGTATCCTTGCTTAGTTTAACAGACGGTTGAGATCTTCTAGCTTATGTTTATTTTGAAAAATTTTAAAATATATTTAAAAAAACATATTTTTCACAAGAACATTTTCTCCTGGTAATAACTTGTGGACGAAACTAGTTCAGAATAATATAAGAAATCCTGGAGAAAGCTGTGTTTGCACATATACTATAACCATTTGGCAAAACCATAGCAAAAGAGCATCAAACAAAAGAAAAAAGGCGTGAATACCTCATTCTCTTTCTTCACAGAATAGCCTAGAAGCAAAGATTTGTCTCATCCCTCAGAGACATTCATCACCTGCAAACTTGTAATGCACTGAACATGACTCCTGTACAACAGAACACAGCATACCATGCCATAAACTTACTTTTGTACATACAGGTATGTCTGATAATTTAACACAACCAACAACTCAAAGAACTTCTCAAATATGTAAGTCTCACACAAACTTTCATACATTCTATTAACTTCACACACATATGTAACATAATAGACCTTTCTATATACACACGTTCATTGACTTTTTTATCTCATTATTTTATGCATTCTCTTTTCTGTTTAGTTCATTTCAGCAATAAAACTTATACCCATAAAAAGTATGCTTCCAACTATTCGCCTTCCATGTCTGGGTGAAATGAGGTCTGAGCTTTTTAACTTTGGTTAGGCAACTAGTCTTGGAGAAGGAAAACTCTGAACTCAAACTTGTTAAAATCTGCGTAAGAAATTGACCATATGCCACATCCTACTTCTACGTAGGGGTTGGTATATTCACACACAGACACAACTTGGTATAATAAAATACCCAGAAA
This sequence comes from Doryteuthis pealeii, assembly GCA_023376005.1. Lineage (NCBI taxonomy): Eukaryota > Metazoa > Mollusca > Cephalopoda > Myopsida > Loliginidae > Doryteuthis > Doryteuthis pealeii. Next base: position 65,552,838 of record CM042148.1, read on the forward strand.
ATTTTTAAAAAATAACACATTAATAATTTTATTTACAGATTATTATGGCTACAGACGAGTCAAATCATCCAGAAAAAAAGGAAAATAGTCAACCACCCACTTCAATTTTTCTGAAATTTTGTCCAAGTGGGGATTATGTTACCATTTAACAACCTTTATTGTTATAATTTTAAACATAGATGATTATATACACATATAAATACATACAATATATATATGCGTGTATATACACATATGCATATAAAATTAAGTATACATTGATATATATATATATATATATATATATATATATATATATATATAAACAAACACATATATATATTTATATATACATATATATTTCTGCGTATATATACACATATATATTTGTATATACATATACATAAATATATACATATACTTATACACACACACACACACACACACACACACACACACACACACATATATATATATATATATACATACATATATATGTATGTATATTTATATTTATATATTAATACTTTAACCAGGTGCATGAATACAGTGCGGTATGTACTTGCCATTTTACCAGACAACCAATTGATTTGTATGGAACCGTTGTGGTTTGAAATTGGAAATATTCACATAAACTGAGCCAAAATATATATTCCAGCCACACAACTCTCTCTCTCTCTCTCTCTCTCTCTCTCTCTCTCTCTCTCTCTCTCTCTCTCTCTCTCTCTCTCTCTCTCTCCTGTTAAAATTAATGTTACTAAAGTAATATAATCGAGAAAGGAAGAATGTATTACACGCCAATTCAGCTGATCTCTCTGTTACAGCGTTTTCTCTTCTTTTTTTTCTTTTTTTTCTTTTTTTACTATTTTAGATCTCTAACTTGAAAAGCAAAAATGTTTCTAATAAATGACAACATCAGTTTTTTTTATGGAGATTTTTTTTTACAGAAATGAATTGACAACTTTCTCCTAAAATGGAACAAGCATACCGTGGGCAAATGGGAATATTTTGACTCCATAAGTCATTATTTTTATTAGCTAAACCAAATTTCTTGCCATCAACCTGACGAGGAAAAAATATTTACCGTTTCTTTGGGTGAAAATATCATCCAGGGCGGGAATTGACTATCTGTTGAAAAGGAGGTCTAGATAATTAGAATCGATAAGGGAATTTTTTTTTTTCGGTGGCATAGACAACATTTCTGAGTGAATCTGCGGTGTGTATTCTTGCTGTGATTTGGTAGTTTTCATGTCGAACAAGAGGAGACAACTCGTACCCGTAACCCACGAAAACATTTCGCTAGTGTCTGCGGCGCGGAGCAACAAATCAATGGAGAAGAAATATAATAGAGACACACCGACAAAAGTAGAGTCGGTAAACAGGAAGTTACAAGCGCGGGAGACATAAGGGAAAACATCTTTAATGAAGAAAGAAGAAAAAAAAGCAGAAAGAAAGAAAAAAATGGTTTCCTGACAGGTGGGAAGTCTTAATCATATCAGTCATGAAAAGAAGGAAAAGAGGCTGACAGCTTTAAAAAAAAAAAAAAAGAAACATAATAGTGATAATAATAATACATACGAATGAGAGGCGATATATATAAAAATATACATATACATATATAAGTTTATATATGCGTATATATATGCGGATAAATATACATATATATATGTGTGTGTGTGTGTGTGTGTGTGTATATGATTATATCTATGAGTGTATATACATACGTACATATATATATATATATATATATATATATATATATAATATATATTATTTCTTTCTCTCGGCTGTTTTCTCTCTGGCAAAAGTCTATGCATATATATATATATATATATATATATATATATATATATATATAATTTATTTCCGCTGTCTTCTCTCTGGCAAAAAAATAATAATCATAATTATAACAAATACGAACGAGAGGGCGATACATATATATATTATATATATATAATATATATATATATATATATTATATGTGTGTGTGTGTGTGTGTGTGTGTGTGTGTGTGTGTGTGTCTGTGTTTGTGTGTGTGTCTGTGTTTGTATATATCTAGGTATATATATGTGGATATATATATGTATATATCTGAATACATGTAAGTATATATATATATATATATATATATATATATATGTGTGTGCATATATGTATATATATATATACATGTGTGTGTGTGTGTGTGTGTGTGTGTGTGTGTGTGTGTGTGTGTGTGTGATTTATTTCGGCTGTTTTCTATCTGGCAAAATAGGGAAGGCATAAAGAACGTCGCCTTTTGTGATTTATTTTGGATAAACATTAAAAAGAAAATGTCTGCGAAAGAAGTCACAGCGATCGTTTCTATTTGCCTTTTTGCGTTGACAGAAAGAGACAGCGGTGGAATCGAAAACGCCATTGAAACACACTCAATTAATGGCGTCAACCAAAAATGATTAGAAAAGGATTGGTATGTACAATTTCGTTACAATCGACAAGGAAACACGTTTTCCTTTCTTCTTTTCTGTCTTTTTTTTTTATTGAGGACGTGAAGTTGATTTCGCGGGGTACGTTCATCTGCGAGAATACGAAGAGAAAGTGGTGACTAAATAGGATGAACAGACGGAGACTATTTCATATTAGGGAAAACATATAGACATGTGAAGTAAAGCGAAAACATACATAGCTGATAGGCTGGTTGACTGGCTGGCTAGGAAGATGTATTTTAAGGAACATGCTGTGACTGGTAATAACAGAATGGTCAGGTATAAATTTTGTGTAATTGATAGACAGACAGATAGATGGATAAATAGATAGATAGATAGATAGATAGATAGATAGATATAAACAGACTGAATTTTGCATGAAATAACACAGATAGATAGAAAGATAGATTGATATATAGATAGAAAAATGATAGATAGACAGATAGATGAAAAAGGATATAGGCAAATACACAGATAGATATCAACAGATCGCGATTGATATAAAGATAAATAATAAGAGTTGAAATATAGATTAGATTTATAATAAAAATCAATTATATATAAGTAAGTAAAAAGTCGTCAGGGTGGCCTAATGTCGGCATCAGCCAATCAGCGAAGGAGTCTATCCCTTTTCACTAGCGCTAGACGAAGGATGTTGTGTTTGCGTCTGAGGTGGAGCGCCACGCCTACCATCAGCTCCTTAGTTTACCGCACAGATCGCTGTGCTACTCATACACTGAGTTGGTGAGGACCGGTATCGAACTAGGAACCTTATGGTTTCTAGCCGAAAGCGCTACCGACTGAGGTGGGCGATGAAAGTGTCGAGATTGAAGCTGTGTTTACCAAGATAGAAATGAACAATGAATAGAACGTTAATTTTGTCAGAATGCAAGGTATCATAAAAAGTTCAAAAAAATCTCGATACTTTTTAGACACACCTTGTATATATATGTCATCCACAGACACCGTGTTTCGACGTTTCCCGTCTCTTCAGTGTGGCTAGACACAGCAACTAACTCTGACCAGGAGCAAAACCCGACTGACTTTTCGTCCGCCCGATTAGTTAACCTCTCGGCCATTTGACAGCCGCCGTAATGGTTTTAAATCTATTGTATACATACATTTGTTATATATTTTACGATCACCAGAGAGATCCAGTCTGTAAACAGACAATCATTGCTTTATATATGCTGGCAAGGAAAGTTAATTTAAGTCACCCCTAGACAACTCTACGAGTTTTGGTGTATATATATATATTATATATATATATATATATATATATATATATAGAGAGAGAGAGAGAGAGAGAGAGAGGGAGAGAGAGAGAGAGAGAGAGAAATAGATAGAT
>CM042148.1:65564129-65566629 GCA_023376005.1 Doryteuthis pealeii
GACTCATCGTAAAAAAAGATCTTATTTTAATCCGACCTGGTGGGAAGTCAGGGATCTTTTTTTTGTCAGAGTAGAGGGAATGACATTACATAATTATATAGTAAGAAATTTTAATTCAATGATAAAATATAAATGACGCGATTTGCTAAATTTCAAATTTATATTTAGCGGAGTTTAACAGATTTGAATTGAGAGTTTTCCTTCTCCTAGACTGGTTGCCTAACTAAAGTTAACTAGAGTCCAATATATTTAAATTTCAAATTTATATTTCAAAGCAAAAAAATATGCTTTCGAGTATATGTCTGAGTGTGCTTGTGCGAGAGTGTTTTTTTTTGTTTTTGCATATGTGTGTGAGTGAGGAGTTATTTACCCAACCCATTCGTCACGAGCAGGATATAACACATTGTCGCAAGTATGGGGTATCTAGCGAAAGGTCGAACTCACTATTCAGTAGTAATTAATCCATTGTGAATATGCTTCGCGTGTATGTATGTGCTGCTATGCTTGCATGCGCATGTGTTTGCGTGCGTGCTTGCATCTGCATGCCCCACATCCGTTATTGTCTCTTTGTCTGTGTGCATGTGGGTGTGCATGTGCGAATGTGCCGATGTGTGAGTATTATTTGTATTATTCGGACTATTGTCCTCATCTTCATTGGTATTGTACAACGTTTCAGCCCATGTGCCCTTCGGACTTCTTCAGGTATTTCTTGTCGGACTTGGAAATCTTCTTTTCGGACTCGGCAACCTTCTCGAACTCGGGAAACTTCTTGTCATAATCGGGAGCCATCACGGAACTTTGAACCTAACTCTTTATTCAGTCCACGGGGGTATCCTGTTCTCATTCCGCTAACCATAGCTGGGGCATAGGTGTTAAGATGTATTAGTTATTATTCTATGTTACTGCTGCCCCTGGCAAGGATTGAACCTGCAGTCTAAAGGTAACTATCACTTAGAACTGTCTTAACCTAACTCCTTTATCCACTCTGCGTCCAATCCAGTGTGAATTTTGGGAACTTATAAACCTAATGTCTTGTTTTGCCTAGAATATCTACTTATTCACTTATGTATGATTTTTTTTACCTAGACTCATATTGGGTGTTGTTTTTGTGAACTTGTACATATTCGTATGTGTGCGTATGAGTGTTGGTGTGTGTTGTGTGTATGTGTACTTGTGTGTGTATAATTGAGTGTATATGTGTATGTGAGAGTGAGAGAGCTAGAGAGAGAGAGAGAGAGAGAGAGAGAAAACTAAGTTTTTTTGTGTGTATATGTTTGTGCAAGTATTTTCCTGACCTCCCACCAGGCCGGATTGACACAAGACTTTTTTAACGTTGGGAGCCATGCACAATCTGAAGTTCATGCAGTGACTAATCCAAAAGTGCGTGATCCCTTCAGCATTTCCCTTTAAGTGTACCTCAGGTACCGGGCAATTAACCCTACCCTGGCCATTTTAGACGACGGAACAAGTGCTGCCAGGATGGTTGACTCCTTGGGATCACTTGATGTAATCTCTATCTTACAGGTCCAGAAGCAGAAACCTGCAAGGTATATATATATATATATATATATTTCCAATAAAGTTAGTGTTCTGACGAAATTCATAGGTATACTCAGATAGCTGAGGGCAAAAATAGATCAATGACCACAAAATGGCAATTTTTAAGCCTTTTTCTTTACCAATATATTATATATATATATATATATATATATAATATATATATATATATAATATATATTATTATGGATAAACGTACATTTGTCCATGTACTGTAGGATTGATTTCCTCATTTTACTCCCATATATATATATAATTATATATATAATATATATATGAGTGTGTATGTGTGTTAATGTAGGTGTGTGTGTATATATATATGTGTGTGGGAGAGGGAGAGAACATATGTGTGCGTTTATCTATTAGAGATTACACGTTGATGTGTTTGTGTCTGTGTGCGATTGTGCAACGGGAAAGAAAGAGAGAGAAAGAGAGAGATAGAGAGAGAGAGAGAGAGAGAGAGAGCAAGAGCAAACATCCGTGTACGTTTATGTATCAAGGATCCCGCACGCGTGTGTGTTTGTGTGTGTTTGTGTGTGCATGTGTAAGTATGAGTGTGCAATTGTGCAACGAAAAAGAAAAAGAGTGTAAGAGAAAGAGAGAGAGAGAGTGAGGGAGAGAGAAAGAGTGAGGGAGAGAGAGAGAGAGAGAAAGAATGAGAGAGCATACGTGTGCGTTTATATATCATATGTTTCCTGTGTGCGTATGTGTGACTGTGTTTATGATTGTGATTGTGCAACGAGAAAGATATACAAGGTGTGTCAAAAAAGTATCGAGATTTTTTGTACTTTTTTACACACCTTGTATTCTAAATGAATGGAATTTTTTTTCAGAATACAAGATGTGTCAAAAAGTTAAAAAATCTCGTGGCTTTTTTAACACCACATATATATATATATATATATATATATATATATATATATATATATATATATTATATATA
>CM042148.1:65576622-65591622 GCA_023376005.1 Doryteuthis pealeii
CTCAGCTATGGTTTTTTTTTAATAGCTCCCTATTGTTCTACCAAGAATGGCTTTGACATGGTAGATAACTCACGAAGGTGATATTGCCATTAAAACAAAACAACCAAACCATCCTTTAAGTTAAAACGTCGTCGGTTGGCCTTAAAGTCGAGTATCAGCCATTACGCGAGAGAGTCTATTCCCTTTTTCACTAGCGCCTAGACCAAGAAGATTATACTTTTTGCGTTTCTGTGCGCGAGGCGCATACACCTACTGATCAGCTCTTTACTTTACCGCCACAGATCCCCGTGCTATTCATACCGCTGAGTATGGCGAGGGCCGGTATCCGAAACTAGAACCTTGTGGATCTAGCCAAACGCTCTACGGACTGACCTAAGCCGGCCCTGAACCAACCATTACATGAGCTAAGGCCTGACAGTGAGTTGCCCAATTATTCTCACGGAGGTTCGTTTGTACGCAAGACCCTATTAAATCTTAGATACGGACTTTGAAAGCGAGTTCCTTTTTTAATCTATCCAATTGCTAAATCACATTATTTAGTTTTCACTTGTGTACGAAGGACCGGTTTAGCTCAGTCTGTAGAGCGTCTGACTATGAGTCACGGGGTTCCGGGTTCGATACGGGCCCTCGCCAACACAGCGTATGAATAGCACTGGGATCTGTGCGGTAAAGTAAGGAGTTGTACCGAGTAAAGTAAGGTAGGTGTGGCACTCCAAACAGACGCTAAAATAATCTCCTTGGTCTAGCGCTAAGGAAAAGGGGATAGACTCCCTCGCTGTCTGGCTGATACTGACTTTAGGTCACCCCGATGATTTTACTTTTACTTTACTTGTGTATGATAGATAGATAGATATATATATATATAGAGAGAGAGAGAGAGAGAGGAAGAAAAGAGGAGAGGGGGATTGAGAGAAAGATAGAGAAAAATAGAAATAGATAGAAGAGAGATTAAAAGTAGATTTATAGATACAAAGAGAGAGAGAGGGGGAGAGAGAGAGCATATGTGTGCGTATATACGTGAGTGTTTGTATAAGCGTATACTTATACGCTTTAGAGCATACTAGCAGCGGTTATGCGGCGAAACCCGGGTAGAGAAAAAAAACATGGTTTAATAATCGTTTGCAGATCTATTACTACTGAATAGTGAGTTCGATTCTCGCAGGATGACTCATAAAAATCACCACGTAAAAAAAGATCTTATCTTAATCCGACCTGGTGGGAAGTCAGGGATCTTTTTTTTTTGTCAGAGTAGAGGGAATGACATTACATAATGATATAGTAAGAAATATTAATTCAATGATTAACTATATTTTTTTTAAATAAAATATAAATGGGGCGATTTGCTAAATTTCAAATTTATATTTAGCGGGGTTTAACATATTTGAATTGAGAGTTTTCCTACTCCTAGACTGGTTGCCTAACTAAAGTTAACTAGAGTCCAGTATATTTAAATTTCAAATTTATATTTCAAAGCAAAAAAATACGCTTTCGAGTATATGTATGAGTGTGCTTGTGCGAGGGTATTTTTTGTTTTTGCATATGTGTGTGAGTGAGTATATTTTTACCCAACCCATTCATCACGAGCCGGATATAACACATTGTCGTAAGCATGGGGTATCTAGCGAAAGGTCGAACTCACTATTCAGTAGTAATTAATCCATTCTAAATATGCTTCGCGTGTATGTATGTGCTGCTATGCTTGCATGCGCATGTGTTTGCGTGCGTACTTGCATCTGCACGCGCCACATCCGTTATTGTCTCTTTGTCTGTGCATGTGGGTGTGCGTGTGCGAATGTGCCGATGTGTGAGTATTATTTGTATTATTCGGACTATTGTCCTCATCTTCATTGTTATTGTATAACGTTTCAGCCGATGTGCACTTCGGACTTCTTCAGGTATTTCTTGTCGGACACGGAAACCTTCTTTTCGGACTCGGCAACCTTCTCGAACTCGGGAACCTTCTTGTCGTAATCGGGAGCCATCACGGAACTTTGAACCTAATCCTTTATTCAGTCCACGGGGATATCCAGTTCTCATTCTGCTAACCATAGCTGGGAAACAGATGTTAAGCTGTGTTAATTATTATTTTATGTTACTGCTGCCCCTGGCAAAGATTGAACCTGTAGTCTAGAGATAACTATCACTTAGAACTGTGTTAACCTAACTCCTTTATCCACTATGAGTCCAATCCAGTGTGAATTTTGGGAACTTATAAACCTAATGTCTTGTTTTGCCTAGAATATCTACTTATTCACTTATGTATGATTTTTGTACCTAGACTCATATTGGGTGTTGTTTTTGTGAACTTGTACATATTCGTATGTGTGCGTATGAGTGTTGGTGTGTGTTGTGTGTATGTGTACTTGTGTGTGTATAATTGAGTATATATGTGTATGTGAGAGTGAGAGAGCTAGAGAGAGCTAGAGAGAGAGAGAGAGAGCAAACTAAGTTTTTTGTGTGTGTATGTGTTTGTGCAAGTATTTTCCTGACCTCCCACCAGGCCAGATTGACACAAGAATTTTTTAACGTTGGGAGCCATGCACAATCTGAAGTTCATGCAGTGACCAATACAAAAGTGCGTGATCCCTTCAGCATTCCCCTTTAAGTGTACCTCAGGTACCGGGCAATAAACCCGACCCTGGCCATTTTAGACGACAGAACAAGTGTTGTCAGGGTGGTTGACTCCTTGGGCTCAATTGATGAAATCTATATCTTACAGATCCAGAAGCAGAAACCTGCAAGGAATATGTATATATATATATACATATATATATATATATATATATATATATATATATATATATATATATATATATTTCCAATAAAGTTAGTAGTCTGACGAAATTCATAGGTATATTCAGATAGCTGAGGGTAGAAGTAGATCAATAACCACAAAATGGCCGATTTTTAAGCCTTTTTCTTTACCAATAATATATATATATATATATATTATATATATATATATATATATATGCATGGATAAAGGTATATTTTGTTCATGTACTGTAGAATTGATTTTCTCATTTTACTCCCATATATATAATGTGTGTATGTATGTTAATCTGGGTGTATGCGTATGTGTGTGGGAGGAGAGAGAGAGAGAGAGAGAGAGAGACATATGTGTGCGTTTATCTATCAGAGATTACACGTTGGTGTGTTTGTGTCTGTGTGCGATTGTGCAACGAGAAAGAAAAAGAGAGAGAGAGACAGACAGACAGACAGACAGACAGAGAGTGAAAGAAAGAAAGCAAGAGCGAACATCCCTGTACCTTTAAGTATTAGGGTCCCGCGCTCGCGCGCGTGTGTGTGTGTGTGTGTATGAGTGTACGTTTGTGCAACGAAAAAGAAAAAGAGTGTAAGAGAAAGAGAGAGAGATTGAGGGATAGAGAGAGAGAGAGAGAGAGAGAGAGAGAGAGAGAGAGCATACGTGTTCGTTTATGTATCATATGTTTCCCGTGGCGTATGTGTGAGTGTGTGTATGATTGTGATTGTGCAACGAGAAAGATATACAAGGTGTGCCAAAAAAGTATTGAGATATTTTGTACTTTTTTACACACATTGTATTATTTTTTCAGAATACAAGATATGTCAAAAAAGTTTTTAAAAAAAACTCTCGATGCTTTTTTGACACACTTTTATATAATTCTCTCTCTCTCTCTCTCTCTCTCTCTCTCTCTCTCTCTCTCTCTTCTCTCTCTCTCTCTCTCTTTCTCTCTCTCTCCTCTCTCTCCTCTCTATATATATATATATATATATTATATATAATATATAGAGAGAGAGAGAGAGAGAGACATTTCAGTCAAATTATCTCTCTCTCTCTCTCTCTCTCTATATATATATATATATATATATATATATATATATATATAGAGAGAGAGAGAGAGAGAGAGAGATAGGGTGAGAGAGAGAATATGACAGAAATGTGTACTCTCTCTCTCTCTCTCTCTATATATATATATATATATATATATATATATATTGAGAGAAGAGAAGGAGAGAGAGGGAGAGACAGAGAGAGATAGAGAATATGACTGAAATGTGCATATCTGTGATTGGGGTGAAAGTGTCAATTCAGAAAATATACACAAATTCTTGAGGGGAGATTTATTCCCGTATTTTCTCGCGTGTATTTCCACAACCATCACTGGTTTCTGTCGGAGAACGTATTACTATGCACCACAGTAGAAAAAACACATTAGCAGATCTAAAATTGTATAAAGCAGTCTTGTTCCTGGAATATTATTAACGATGTCCGGTTCACTTTGGATCCTAAAATAAGGAAACTGTCTAGAAAACCAAACGCACACATAAAAAACAAAGTCCTTCGCTTTTCGTGTTTTCCACAAATATTCAACGTCGACCATCCAACATAAAAATAACAAACCTAATGGGTAAGTAGGTATTTAAAGATCTTCTAATGACAACTTCACCATTTTTCATTCTTCCTGCAAAAAATAACAAGAAAGAATAAAAAGCAAAACTATAAAAGAATGTTAGATTATTAAGAATGATGAATAAATGTTTGTTTAAAAATAGAGTTTTTTTTCTGTATTTTTTCCAGTCTCTATTTGTATGCAGGTATAATAATAATAATAATAATAATAATAATAATAATAATAATAATAATAATAATAATAATAATAATAATAATTATAATTATAATTATAATAATAATAAATCCGTCGCATTATGCTGCAAATAATTTATTTTACACAACAACCTATTTATTTTTTTAACATAATCTCTCTTCCATGTCAATACATTTGATAATCAAGTATGCCGGAACAGCAGGAACGAACTCATAAATGACATTCTCCGGTGGAAACCTACAATTGGACACACCAAATATTCATTTTTTAACATAATCATCCTTCCATGTCAATACACTTAATAATTGAATATAACTTATACATACATACATACATACATATATATATATATAATATATATTATATTATATTTGAGATATATTGTATCTGTATCCGTTGTTGGAAATACATATACCAGGTTTGGGCATAGGTTTGAAGCATTAACATACTATATTATGCTAATGTTGTTACCATAATATGTTAGTCAAGGAATTCCTTGACTAACATATGAGTAAAGATAGTATATACTAGCCGTTGACTTTCATGTCCACGCTACCATAGCTTAGATATACATGTTCTCATATATATATATATATATATATATATTATATATATATATGAGAACATGTATATCTAAGTTATGGTAGCGTGGACATGAAGTCAACGGCTAGTTTAAAAATGGCATAGACAAGTGAATGTCAGTAAACAAGCATAGTTGACGTTATGTCTATGCTCCTATAACTTACACACACACACGAAGATTTTATACGGACAATTACCAAATGCTAAGCGTTCAATTGGACGTCCCCTCCTACGCTTTAAAGACAAATTGAAGGACAATCTGAAATGTCTCAATATTGTGTTTGGGAAAATCTAGCATCAAATTTGAAGGGAATGGCGTAAGACATGTTTCGCTAGACTAAAAAGCTTTGAAGAAAATAGACTGAAGCATCGAGATCAGCTCCGCCTAAGTTTAAAACAAAACCATCTGACTCCCGGCTTAGAACATTTCATTTGTCAGTGTGGCTTCATGGCTCGCAGCAAGGCTGGGCTGCTACCACACTCGAGGAAACACAAAATGTCTTCTTGATGCAAAACATGGGAGGAAGCAAATCACTCACTGCTGACACTCTATCGTTCACGATATGAGAGTTCACCATATATATATATATATATATATATATATATATATATATATATATATATATAAAAGTAAAGTCATAACGTAAAGTGTCGTCGGTGCGGCCTAAAAGTCGGTATCAGCCAGACAGAAAGGGAGTCTATCCTCTTTTCGCTAACGCTAGACCAAGGAGATTATTTTAGCATCTGAGGTGGAGCGCCACCCTCCCATCAGCTCCTTACTTTACTGCACAGATCCCTGTGCCATTTATACGCTGAGTAGGCGAGCGCCGGTATCGAACTAGGAACTATACGAACTTTATATAAAATATTATATATTATATATATATATATATTATATATATATTATATATATCTTTTGCTAAGCAAAACAGAGATAAGGCTCTTTTCTAATATATTTTATTAATACATTCTTGTCTTCGCACTGGTCTACTTAATTTTAATCATATAGACAAATTGTCCATCATTTCTCCCCTTTCAGCATCAGTGTCATTATGAAGGGTAAAGCTGAGATGTTATTCTTATGAATTTAAAGAATGTTTGATATATTTTGGTGTGAAAAAGCAGAGATGTTATGATTTAGTTATGAAGTCAGAAAAATGTTGATGTATTTGGCGGTTTTCTATTGTGTTTCTAATGTTGAAACTATACATTTTGCACGTCCATTATCCATTTTATATATATATATATATATATATATATAATATAATATTATATATATATTATATATATATATATATATATTAATTATTAAAGTGCAAACATATCAATCGCAGCTGTCAGTTTCAGTTTATCCCGATTATCGGACGATAATGAAATTTTATATGTTTTTGTTGATTTCACTTAATTTATTATTCTCTCCCGTTTCTTGTGCTAACTTCATGTCCGTTCTATCACACATACAAGCACACACACACACACAACACACACACACACACACACACACATATATATATATATATATATACATTTATATATATATATATATATATATATATATTTATACACCACACACACACACACACATATATATATATATATATATATTATATATAGTAGATAGATAGATAGATAGATATGGTATTTTCCTTAGCGGTTTCAGTTTTTGCATTCCTTCAAGATTTCTTCGATTGTGAGCACTGAAAACACTGAGATAGATAGATAGATAGATAGATAGATATCTTTAGAAATTTAGGAAAACTTAACGAAAAAAAAACTTAAAAAACGAAAATCCGAAGAAGTGGAAATTTTGAAAAAATAAAAATAAGAATATACCGTGTGTGTGCGTATATATGTGTACGTTTGTAATGCGTATTATCCTGCACGTTTATAAGTTAAAAGTGAAGAACTCTGGGGAATTTGGAGTACCTTTATCACCGTTAACTCCCAGGTCCACTTTGATTCTGAGTGGTAGTACCTGTTAGAATCCCATCCACGAGTTAAATAGATTTTAAAAAATGGGTAGTAAAAATGATTTAAAAATGTGTTTAAAATAATTGAGTTTGAATTCATGTTATATATATGTGTGTGTGTGTGTGTGTGTGTTTGTGTCCGTCTGTCTGTATGTCTGTGTATTTGTGTGTGAGAGAATGAAGATCGCATAGACAGTGTCAATGACTCAGGCATATTTTATCTGGTTTCTATTACCTTTTACAAATCACCCTTTACCTCCATTCTGTAGATGACTGGTCCATTAAAAGAAACAAATTATAAAACTTTCCCTGTCGTAATAAACAGATTTAACACAGAGTGGCCCACAAAATACTTAAACATTTAAAAACATTCATAACTTTCTTGCTTTTGATTTCGATTTTATATTATTCTTCAGATATTATAAAGAACCTAAGAAAATTGAAAAAATGTCAAGTTATAAGGTGAAAGAACAAATTAAAATAATGGAATCTTACTATTCAACTCAGTGTTTCATAATTCTAAAAAAAAGAATTTTTGATAGTAGAATAATTTCCAGAAATTAAGAATTCAAATAGCCTCCCCCCCCCCCCCATTCGTCTAATTTGTCAAGCTGGTTTCTTTTTGAGGTCTATCTGAAAGAGTGTGTATATTTGAATAAGCTTAAGATATTGAATAAGCTTAAGATATTGCAACAGCTCAAGAAAAATATTCGTACAGAGATAAGAGGACTGACCCCGGAAATGTTGTTGAAGTTCATATAAAGTGCTCGGATTAAGGTGTAACATTGTATCCGTGAAAATGGAGTCAATCTACAGGACATCAATTCTTGCAAAAATGTATTTAATGGGACTATATTGTATAACCCAAAAGAGTAAATTAATTTTTTATGTGCCAGTTTTTTATGGGCCACCGTATATATATAAATATATATATGGCTTGGTGTTTTGTTATCTAAAAAATTTTGATTGGTTTCTGAGATTCCATACAGATTTTTTGAAGATAGTCAAGTGAAGGAATCACCAAACTGATGGGACGAATAATTGAAAAAATAACGAACACGGGAACATAAAAAAACATACATTTACTATTAAATATTATAGAAGCATTAAAAGATGAATCAAAAGTAAATAGCAAAATGTTGTAGCAAGAAACTTTGTAGTCATTTATTTAGTATAGTCTGGCACAAGGTCGGATATAAGGAGCACCCAGAAAAAATCGTTTACTGTCAATGGTCTAACCCAGGGATTACCAAACTTTTTTTCACGGTGGACCGGATAATTAAAAAAAATAACGAGTGCGGGCCACATTATTATTGTGTTCAATACTTGCTAGTCAGAATGAAAGCTCTGAGAAAAAGATGTAAAACGAAAGTTATCTTTCCATGTTATATTCATGGATGAGTGGCGTAAGATGCACAAAAACAAATTTAACCAATATATTTATTTTCAAAACTTTATTAAAGAACGCAACATTAGCAGAAAGGTTTAGTGAAGATTTGTGAATCTGAATTTTGCCTTTCAAGATATTGTCAATATTTGGTTTGGATTTGTTACATCCAATCAAGAGAATTGCTTTTAAATGTTTATCAGTCAATTTAGTTCGATGGGTTGATTCCGTGATCAAGTCCATGAGGATTTAATAAGCTTAACATGATATTCAAATTTAATTGGTATCAGAACGTCTCGCGATGCGTACGTTTTAACAAATAAATTCAAGTACCTCGGTGGGCCTGATAAAATGCATTCGCGGGTCGGATTCGGCCCGCGGGCTGTAGTTTTGTTACTCCTGATCTAGTGCTAAAAAATCGAATAAAATAGGGATTTCTCATAAAGTGATACCTTAACTTATGAGTGTCCAATCTTAAGAGTTTTCCGAGTTACGAGCTGTCACTCGACCAGTTTTTTGCTTTGTGTTGCGAGCTAAACTTTGAGGTTCGAGTGAGCTTCAGATACATTTATGTTAATAATTTCACTAAAACCATTTAAGATTCCAATTTTATTACGCCAAACACGGAAATACAAAACAAAATTATAACATATTAGAGCGCGTAATCAATTACATTACATTGTATTATATTTTTATACAATTGTAATGGCAAATGATAACACCGATAGACTTTGGAAAGCTTTAATCTACTCAGAATAATTGGTACACTTACTGAGAGTTTATATAGTTTAGTATTCCCTAGAGAGTTCTTCAAAGGGGAGGTATTCATAAAGTAGGGGAGGTAACTCTCAATTACTTATTACAACAATACTGTGCCATTTTTCTTATTTTAGAAAACGTAACAAAAAATCTTCTTTTTTTTTTTAGTGTAGGCTGGAATAGATTAATGGCATTTTATTTTATTTCAATCGGTAAAATTGATTTGATATACGATGAAATTGAGTTATGAGCAGGGTGAATTAACCGCGCAAGTCAAGGTTCCAGTGGGTGGGTTGGAAAGGATTAATAGTATTTCAGTTTATTTCAATGGGGAAAATTGATTTCATATACGAGGAATTTGAGTTACGAGCTGAATGAATGAAACTCGCAAGTCAAGGTTCTACTGGGAGGGTTGGAACGGATTAATGGCATTTCAGTTTATTTCCAAGGGGAAAATTGATTTCATATACGATGAAATTGAATGAAATTCCCGAGAGGGAAGAATTAAATTCGTAAGTCAAAGTACCACTGTACTTGGAAGATCCATCCACTTTAATTTTGCACTTTTCGACAAATGTTTGTAATTAGAGAATATGGAAAAATCAAACAAATCATTAAAAGCTAATAACATTCCCTAATTGCTAGCACAGCTCGCGGCACCCCCACAGGCTGTAATGTTTTGAAAATGATCTGATTTAATAACAAGGCCATTTAATGACGAGTAAATTGGACACTTAATTTTTTTTAAATCACTCAAATCTTTCTTCTTATATTTTCTCATAACAACGGCATTCAATACATAAAAAGAAAAATGATCGAGGCCAGATTTTCTGCCCCAAAAACATTGGCAGTGGATGGCGGATAAATTGTTGATGAATGAGCAGCCCATGACTTGCAACACTCCACTTTGGCTTTTACTTAGGCTAGACGGCTGGTCGGAGACGGGTGGTCGGAGAGATCCCCGCCAATCAATCGGATGGTCATGTCAATCCCTAGTGTTACATAATTATTAGATACCTAATATTTATGTGCAATAGTGTAGAAATCAAAATGACGGTTATAAGTTCAGCCGGCGGCTTTGAGGGATGAGTGACAAGGCTTGACCTCAGTCCTGATCCTTCCTTCCGGTGGATACCGTGAGAATCGGTGGAGGAGACCCTCTTCTGGTTTTAGATTGGAAATAGATTTTAGTCAGATCGGCCAAGACCACGACTGTGGTAAGTCGTGTTATGCACGCGACTGACTCGATCTGCGCAGGTAGTCTGGTGAAGGATTTCGAGAATAAAATACGATCTAAGTAAATCGAAGTCTTGTGTTATTATCTAAAAACTATCAATGACACAGGGCTTCTGATAAAGAGAAATCCCCAATGGAAGACCAGACACGAAGTCCCCAAGAGAAGTCCAGACGCAAGAAGAGACCTAGAAGAACTTAACATATCAAAGACACTAGAAGAAGAATAGAAGAAGAACCTAAGATGTTAGAAGAACAGAAGAAGAATAGAAGTATAGAAGTAATGAAAGAGTTATACAACACTAGCACTATATGACTGTTTCAACCCTATTACCCTAATGATAACCCAAACCCTTTTATCATATACGGGCCTGTAGGTGTAGCTAAATATCTTAGTATCTTGAGTATAAAGGTTTAAGATTTTATCTAGTGATGAAGTTCCAGTCTAGATGAGCGATCGGAGAAACCCTCTCCGATTAATTGGCTGGTCATGTCAAGCCCTAGAACCTATATGATTGTCCGGCCATATTGCTCTTTTTGCAAATCCCAACCCTTTTATCATAATATATATATATATATTATATATATATATATATACTAGAAGACAGTGGGTGAAAGTCTTAGAGTCCTGGTTATGGTGTTAAACTGCATATATATATATATATATATATATATATATGTGTGTGTGTGTGTGTGTGTGTGTGTGTGTGTGTGGAGATGTGAGGAACAAAAGAAGAAAACTCCGACAAAAGTGTGTAGTATATATTTCGCAAGAGCTTTGAGCTCGGCATCACCAGTCGTTTTAATTTAATGGCATTTGAGTTTATTTCAATGGGGAAAATTGATTTCATATACGACATTTCATTAAAACGAGTGATGATGCCGAGCTCAAAGTTCTAGCGAAATATATCCTACTCACTTTTTTCTGAGTTTTCTTCTTTTGTTCCTCGCATCTCCACCACATTCTGTCGGATTCACTCCAATCCTCTTTCCACACGCACGCACACACACACTCACATATATATATATATATATATATATATATATATATATATATATATGTGAGTGTGTGTGTGTGTGTGTGTGTGTTGTTGAAAGAAAAGGAAATAATTCCAACGGTATGTTGATATGTAAATAAAAGGATTCCAAAGGATGAATTTATTAATAGATAGAAAGTTAGTCAACGTTAAAACGATGTCCTGGTAAAGTGGTTGTTTATGAAAAAAGCGAAAACATTTTAAGGCTTACTAACTTTCCATCTATTAATAAATTCTTCTTTTGGAATCCTTTATTTTTTTCTTATTCTGCACACACACACAGACACACGGACACACAGACACATTAAACACACACACACACTTATATATATATATAATATATATATATATATATATATATATATATATGTGTGTGTGTGTGTGTGTGTGTGTGAGTCTGCATGTGTATATATATATATATAAAGGTGTGTTAAAAAAGTATCAAGATTTTTTATACTTTTTGACAGATCTTGTATTCTGAAAAAAAAAACGTTTCGTTCATTAATTTTTTCAAAATACAAGGTGTGTCAAAAAAGTTTAAACGAGTATTACCAAGATAGAAATGAAGAATGAATGAAACGTCATTTTTTTTTCAGAATACAAGTTGAGTCAAAAAGTACAAAAAATATCGATACATTTTTGACACACCTTATATATATATATATATATATATATATATATATATATATATATTTATATATATGAACTCATAAGCGACGTTCATGAGCACATAAGCGACGTTCTCCTGTGAAAGCCATCACATAGACATGCTAACGTAGGACGCCCACTAAGGACCTACATTGAACAACTATGCGAGGACTCGGGATGCTGCACAGAGGATCTCCCAGGGGCCACGAGTAATAGGGAAAGTTGGCGAAAGATTGTCATGGATATTCGTGCTGCGAGCGCGACATGATGATGATGATGATATATATATATATTGTGAAGTCCAAAAATTACCATGCTAATTATAATATATATATATATGTGTGTGTGTGTGTGTGTATGCATGTGTGTATTTAAAAGATTATTTAATCACGAACTATAAGCGACTACCCGGCGTCGCCTGGGTAGTGGAGATTTTTAAGTTAGTCCTGCAGATCCATCATTACTGAATCGTGAGTTAAATCCTCGTGGGATGCCCCATTTAAATCCCTATGTAAAAAATAGGCCTTGCATTGATCCAGCTACTCTGAAAGGAAATGTTATCTAAAATATTAAATGAAAAAAAATCCATGGTGCTATCATTTAAATTTTATTTTTTAATTATCTTCATGAATACAAATCATATCTCTATTACTTTTGCTCAAAAACAAAACCCTGGTGATATTTAATGTGTACGTATATTTACTTTGTCGTTAATTGTTTTATTTTCGAAGTTTCCTCCGAACATACATATACACACAACTGCCCTTTATACAGTTCGTCAATAGCTAACAATTCGTTTGTTTTGTTTTTTGTTTTTTAGGGGGTTTTTTTGTTGGTTTTTTATCAAGCCATTTTCAGGGTAATGTTAAGAAGCGATGTTATTGACACTTCACTCAAAAGTTATTTTCAAATTAAATATAAAACGAAAGACATTTTCGTCTCGATTTTTCAATGGTCTTCAAGTCTGGCTCATTAAATATAATACCACCCCCTCATCCTAAAAAAAAGTTAGCTTAGTTTAGCACCAGGCCATGACGTATGCGGCACTCGATGTGAATTGAACATTTCTCACAACAGACTGTAAGTCTCACTCGTTAACTATTACAGCACACAAGGCACCAACAGATTACCTGTTTTTATTTCTGTTTGTGATTAATTAATGATTTTCTTTTTTTGGACAAAGTGATGAGAGACTGACGCAAACACGTTTCTTGCATTGGTTTGAAATTTACATCGAAAAAAACAAATTATATCATTAACTTGACTAGTAAACAAGAAGAAAAAACAGAGAAAAAATCAGAGAAAGAGAGAGAGGGAGATAGAAGGGGATAGAGAGAGTGTGTTTCTGTGTGAAAAAGAGAGGGTATTTGTATGTGTGTGAGAGAGAGAGAGAGAAGAGGACAGGGAGATAAAGATTGTGTGTGCATAGAGAGAGAGAGAGAGAGAGAGAGAGAGAGAGCAAGAAGTGTGTATGTGCGAGTGTTGGATAAGAGATAAAGGCATTTCTTATATTGTATATTAAGATTGGGGTAATGGGCGAATGAGAGAGAAAGAGAGAGGGAAAGAGGGAGAGAGAGAAAGATGGAGAGAGAAAATATTGTGTTTGTATGAAACAGAGATAGAGGAGTATAGAGAGAGTGTGTGAAAAGAGTATTTGTATGTGTGTGAGAGAGAGAGAGAAGAGGGTGGAGAAAAAGAATGTGTGTAGGTAAAGATAGATAGATAGATAGATAGAGAGAGAGAGAGAGGGGGGGTGAATGTGTGCGAGAGAGGGATAAGGGGTAAAATAATTTGTTACATTGGATATTAAGATTAGGTAAAGGGCGGGAGAGAGAGAGGGGGAAGTGTATGTATTATAAAGAAGAGAAGAGGACAGTGAGAGAGTGCTTGTGCGTAAGAGAGAGAGAGAGAGAGAGAGAGAGGAGAAGAGAGAGTGCGTGTTTGTGTGAGAGAGTGACAGTGTTTGTAAGTGTGTGTGTGAGAGAGAGAAGAGGATAGTGGAGAGTGTTTGTGCGTAAGAGAGAGAGAGAGAAAGAGAGAGGGGAGGGAGGGAGGGAGGGAGAGAGAGAGGAAGAGAGAGAGAGAGATAATGGTTGTATAGTGAACAGAAAACAAGTCAGTTACTTCTCTCGTTGCCTTTGGGGAATTATATTTCTATCGAACACTGATGTTGACAAAGATATTTTCGTTTCTTCATGTATTCAGACAATGTAATTTCGTTTCTAAAATTAAAACTTACCAGACACATTCCATTGGTTTTATTAGCAAAGTTGAAAAAAATATCGAAAAAAATCGTACTTTTAAAAACCCAAATCATATGTTTTATCTTAAACTATTTAACAATACAAAACGTTATTCGATGGATAAAGTGAAAATAAAGTCGCTATTCAATGACAATTGATAAACACGTCTTTAGAAATCAATCACTTTATTCGATCTATTTCAGATTACCAGTCAGAAATTACTTGTGACTCAATAGGTGTTGGTGGTTGGTTGGTTGGTTGGTTGGTTGGTTTTTACAGCATGTCAACCCATTGGGTCATTTGATTTTTTTTTTGTTTCATTCATTCTATACGAGTACACAAATTTTTAAACACATTTTTAGAACTCGTTTTGTTCTAATTAACCCATAGATGGGACCCTAACAGGTACTACCACTTTCATTTTTTTCAATCACACACACACACGCACACACACACACACACACACCACATATATATATATATATATGATTGTATGTATATGCAGTTTAATACCATAACCGGGACTCTAAGGCTCTCACCCACTGTCTTCTA
>CM042148.1:65596622-65638094 GCA_023376005.1 Doryteuthis pealeii
TTTTACCTATAGCTGGAGGGAGAATTGGATTCATACCTTTCCCAAGGGTATTAGCGCTATGTGAAATGCCAACAGCTTCGTCCAGGATTTGAACTTGCGTTGACGAGTCCATTTCCTACGACTCTAACCATTAGACCACGCGCCTCCATTATATATAAATCAATAATAAGTGGCATGTATTTATCAAACCTTGTTTTAAAAACAATATGGACTATTTAATGTTGCATACTTAATTTCTGAGTATATCTAATACAGGGTTGTTCTTTATTCTATATATTAATGATTTTGATAAGTTAAATACTCATCATAAACTCCCATATTGATTCATAAACAATTCCCGGGGGTATTGTGACGTAATCAGTGACGTAGTTGCGGTTTTTGACAGACATACACCGAATCTCCATTATATATAGATAACAATATATCAGTAAGAGATTATTTCCTTTTTTTATATTCTGCAAATGTTTAACGAATAAATCGCTTGGCCGAATTCGTCTTCATTAATTTCTCACTAGTGCTTCAACGAAAATCAACTAAACATCTTCCTCTGTCAATAAGTTGTGTTTAAAAAGTATCCGTATATATCAAGACAGAAATAAACAATGAATCAAATATTCATCCACCCTCTCCCTTCTTTGTACACATCACGTGGTGCAATGATTTTATTCCCATTAGAATGCACATATAGCTGGCTTGGTGTTAAAATAAGCTTTCTTCAACGACAGCCGTATTTATCAATGGAGAAATGTGGACAGCTCACGTAATGTGATGCTTCAACTCTCATTAGGTGACCCATATATCTGTGAGGAGGGGCGTGCTCTAATGGTTGGAGTCGTAAGAAATGGACTCGACCCGAGTTCAAATCCTTGACAAGACTGTTTACATTTCACATATGACTAATCCCCTTGTGAAAGAGATGAATCCATATATTCTCCCTCCAGCTATGGGTAAATAGTAGGGTAGACTGGGCCCTTTAACCTTGGATAGGTGACCAGTCTAGGAGGAAGAAAACTCTGAATTCAAACCTGTTAAACTCCGCTAAAGAAATTGACCTGTATCGCACCTGCTCGTGCGGAGGGTTTGGTATATATATATATATATATATATATATATATATATATATATATATATATATATATATACCAAACTTGTTGGTAAATCCTCGCGGTGAGAAAAAAACCAGCAAATAGTTTGATTGTAAAAAATATACTACCAAACATCAACCGGGAAGAAAAAAATGTTTGTAAAAAAGAAAAGACCAAGATAATTGTACCAACAAAAAATAATCTATTAGTACAATAGTTTCGCCAAAAGAAAAAACAATTTATATGCATATATATATATAAGATATATATATTCATACAAACCCGACAGGAGACTAAAGCTAATAGGTAAAAAGTGCTCAATACCTAAGTAGAGCAAATAATTAAGATAAATCTAATGAGTCAGACGAACCTACTAAAAGTTTCGCTTAATGCTCTTCAGGGCTAAGATCTGACTCTATGAGAGCATTAAACGAAACTTTTAGTAGGTTCGTCTGACTCATTAGATTTATATATATATATATATATATATATATATATATCCGTGAAACTAAGATTTATAACCGACAGCCTATTTTCCCTTTTAACATTCTTTACTTAAACAAAGAATTATTTTTTGTTTCGATTTTTGTGGCCATCCTTTAGGATTCAAGCCAGAGCACTGTCCAGTGGAGTTCCTTGGTGTTAAGCAGAGCGCGATCATTAGTGAAGAATCCTTGCGTTCCTCCTTAGTGTCCTTTTACATTGGGTATAATCCTTTGGTTGTTCCTTGGTGCTCCTTAGTCTGGCAGGTCGTTCGGCAATGAATGCAAATGGTCGTCTATCAATATCAGCCGATTAACTAGTAAACCAACCACATATCCGGGCTATTGATTGGCTGAGGTTTAAACGTCAACCCGAGTTCAATTCCTGTACAAAGCTGTTTGCATTTCACATTGCGCTAATACCCTTGGGAAAAGTATTAATCCAATTCTCTCTCCAGCTATGGGTAAATAGCAGAGAAGACTGGGCTCTTTAACCGTGGCTAGGTAACCAGTCTAGGAGAAGGAAAACTCTGAATTCAAATCTGTTAAACTCCGCTTAAGAAATTGACCTTGTGTCACACCCTGCTCATGCGGATGGGTTGGTAAATATATATACAAATTATTCCAACACACACAAGCGTAAGCTGATGGTCTTTCACTGGAGTTTTAATGACAAGTCTCCTCAGACCCTCGGGACTCTTCTGAGTATTCTAGCCGATTTCAACAATGCTGTTGTTTGGATGGTCTCAATTCTTCTACTGATTTTCAGTTCCTCTTATCTGTTTTCTAAAAAAATTGGGACCGCGCCATATGTACCAACTACAATTGGCCTCACTTTCAGCCTCATACTCCACAGTTTTTCCAATTCTCTAGCAAGGTCCAGGTATTTGTCTGTCTTTTCGTTTTACTTCGTCTTCACCCTGTTGATAAGTTCTCTTTTTCTTGTTAATCAATACTAAGTCTGGTCTTCTGGCTGTGATAATATGAACCGTCTTTATCTGAAAGCCCCAGTGAATTTGGGTGTAAGAATAAACCAACATGTCCCGAAAGGAATAAGAAGTATTCCTCAAACAACATCCGGGCTCTCACAGTCGCAAGACTCGGCCATTGGTGATCACCTGTGCAGTTTAAATAGCTGCATAATTAACTACAGTTGTACTGATAACAATGAAGATGAGGATAATAGTCCGAATAATCCAAATAATATTAATTATCAAGCCTCATCTAAAAAATTCCGAGAAACAAAAAAGAAATGTCTCAGGTGCTTATTCAAATAATGTTTTTGCTTAAAACTTGAAAAAGTTCAGAAAACCTAGAAGTTGTTCAATTATCTTTTCTTTTGTCCCTGAAATTTTGAAATCGCAGTAACTGCTACGAGAGATATGTATTTTTATATCTATATACAATTTATTCTTTATTCTAGAAGGTTGTATTCACAGATAAATTTTTAAAACTAATTATCATTCATTCCCAAATCAAATTTTCAGTGTTTCTTCAGAGACACTCTTGTATATATCTGATCATTTATCTTATTATAATGGAGATTGTGTGTTTTTCTGTCTGTAATCAAAACTATATCACTACTCAAGTCACAATTCCCTTCAGAAATTTAGGACACATTCTCCATGTTTTTATTTTTATTTAAACCTCAATTATTAATTAAATTGTTTTACATTATTAATACTGTTGACCATATCTACATACTAATAACATGAATTAGTATTTATATATACAACAAAATTCACATTGTGAACAGGAAGGCATATTGATATTAAAATTCGATTTTAATGAATATGTGCTTAATATTATTGATTTCTAATTGTTTGGTTTTATCTTAATGAATATGAACAAAGATCTCGTGGATAAATCTTAAAAGATTTCTATTAACAAAACGAAATAACTTAAATTTTATTATTTACTTCCTATTTTAACTAAATAGTTAAATTAGGAAAATTTAGCAATGAAATCTTGTTCGATTATACTCCCCTCTGTTTCAAATACTTTATCTGCATCCTTATTTAGTTTTATTAACCTTTTTAATTTAATATGGTATTTTATTACATTAAAAGTTAAATACGTGCACAGGAGGGGTGCATATATTTGTTAGTAAGTGTAAAATGTAGGCATTTTGAATATACAGAGGTGAGGCAGAAATTCTTATTTTTCCGGAAATCTAAACTCTGAATTATTAGAAATTGGTTTATCGAAAAAATGTTTTAATCTCGCAGACATGTTTGTTATGAGACAACAACAAATCAAACGGGGTGCTCCAGCCTTGAATAGAGGTCTGTCATATTTTTTTTTATTGGTGGGGAGAATAGCAAACCATGTTAAATTTATAGACGAAGGTGTAGTTTGTATGTAAAAAAATGTTTTCAAACGGGCTAGACATGGGTTCGGCCCTACAAACGCTATTAGTGCTGTGTGAAATACTACCAGCATCGTCCAGTATTTAAATTTGTATCGCTGTGTTCATTTCCTATGACGATATCCATTACACAACCGTGGCTCCAACGATAATACATTATAATCCAGATTTTTAAAAAAAGTAAAATGTGGTTTGTATCATTTAGAATTTTCGAACTGTTGTTCTAATCTAATTTGTCATATACACGACGATTCAGTCGATGTACCCTTCGGCCTTCATCAGGTATTTCTTGTCGAACTTGGGATCCTTCTTGTGGAATCCGGCAGTCTTTATGTCGTAATCGGGAGCCTTCACGAAACATCAAATCAAACACTTTATTTTACCCATTAAAGAAGGCTGGAGGGCACATCGGCCAAAACGTTGTGTGTATAACAATAATGATGAGGACAAGAGCCTGAAAAATCTATTAATAATGGAGATTCGCTTACGGTTTTTGTCTGTAACAAAAATTACGTCACTGCTTACGTCACATTTTCTAAAATCGTCATAACATAGAATAAATACACTCAAAATTTGAACATGCAACATTAGACAGTCCTCATTGTTTTTAAAACAAGTTTTAATAAATACATGACTGGTATTATATATCTATATATAGTTTATTTTATTTTAATACATATTTAAAGTTTACATTTCAAATTGTTTTATTTTTAATCCTTTAATGAATTTGATGATTTTACTTACTTAGGGTACAAACTCGCTGACATTGGATTTTTTACTCCACCCCCCAGGCAATATGTCAAAATCTATTTTACATCGCCGGAGGGTGTTTTTTTATTTACTAGTCTAAATAATAGAAATCATTATGCCTTATCTGTAAAATTAAGAAAACTAACGTAAAATTTGGGTAATAAATAATATTCATTTTTTGTCTCGAAGCAAAGCTACTCCCACAAATAACCCCGCAAGATACAAAACCTTTGGACAAAACTTATGCTCATCGTATCCTGAAATGTATTTTCTTGCACATAAGCAAAAACGTATATCGAAAACATTATTTATCTATTTTTCATCAGCCGTATGTTAATGAAAGACTGGTGTTTCATTATACAGTATGTATACGAGATTTTATCAAAATATATCGAGATCGAACATTTACATAAAATGAATAGGTACCAATTTAAGTATACGTACACACACACACTCACACACACACACACACACACACACACATATATATATATATATATAAGTGTACGTATACTTGAATTGAATATATATATATATATATATATATATATATATATATATATATATATATATATATGGACTCGTCGATTCGAGTTCAATTCCTAGACAAAGCTGTTGGCATTTCACATAGCACTAATACCCTTGGGAAAGGTATGAATCCATATATTCTCCCTCCAGTTATGGGTTAAATAGTAGGGCAGATTGGGCCCTTCAGCCTTGGGTAGATAACCAGTCTAGGATAACTCTGAATTCAAAATTCCTGAGGTCGGTCGTTGATTGGGTTTGTGCCAACCCTTGATGCACCGATTCTTTCCTATCGACTGTGCCAAAAAGTGTGGATGGTCCAACACAAGCCTTCACCACTATAAACAAATCACTATGTAGATGTTCATTGTATGAACACTCATACGTCGATCGACGGGAGAGTCCATCATATATATAAGTTAGGGTAGCATGGGTATGAAGACAACGGCGCTTGGTAACTGATATTTTCTTGCCTATGTGATTTTAAAAATCAAAAATCGCATAGGTGAGAAACTGATAGGTTGGTAACAAGATTACGTCCCTAAGCATCACGGGTCACAACCTACAGCCAACAGATGGCCTTATTGTGGGGGATTTTACCCCTCTCTAAAAGGGCAGTCCGTGTATTCTACAAGCCTATCCGACGGGGCAGGCATGTTCATGTGTACAGCTTTCAAATTACACATGCGGGCTGAAGCAACGTACAACGCGTCAACGCACCGACTACTATGATTTTATGTACCACGTGTTGACGAGCTTCGATCATGTGATATACCTACCGCAAACTGGCGCTTACAAAAATATTGCAAAACTTTTGACTCAACCTAGTACTTGTGGGGATAAAGTTCTTTTACTCGACTCATAAATTCTGTTTGATATTGTAAAATATTTGTTGATAAAAGGTTTTTTTTAAGCGTGTTTTTCACGTTGGTGTATACCAGTTATAAGAATAGAAATGTGTAGTTCTTATAATACGATACAAGGCTCTGAGTAATCTTCCAACGTAGGTGAATATATCTATGAATAATTCCGAACAAAGATGTACAACATAACAACAATACAAACTTTATTGTCTGATCATGTGGAACAATGACATACATGACCAGTTACAAAACAGATTGGACGCGACTCCTTCGGAAGTATGAAAGAGTTCATAAAGAATATGAGAATCACTTACTGATAGTTTCTTTTGGAGGGGGGAAAGCACACCCACTTAATAGACAGAGACACAACGAATCTAGTCCATCTTTTGTGGATGCTAGACCAAGAGAAAGAGAGAAAGAAATTCCGGGGCTGCTGTTTAAATATCCAGCTACTAGTGTCACCTAGTGGCGACACAGTCGCGGTAAGGGAAGATAACCCTTCCCAACAGGGGTAGACAATCGCTACAATATTAAACAGGCATTGGCTGACAAGCACTGGTGCCCAGCGCATACATGTTTAATTATGGATCGTTCTGCATTTTTTTATTCGGAATAACATCGATTATGAACCAAACTTTCAGATTATAAACAATCTTTTGGGGGAAATAATGTTCGTTTAATTCTTAGAGACGGTGAATCAGTTCGTTACGTCTATTTTACGTCAAACAGGACACTCATCGGCTATTTTCTTCCATTTTTGTCAACGGTTGTAATGACATACGATAACACCGAGAGACTTGTAAAGCTTTATTCTACTCAGAATAATTGGTACACTAATTGAGGGTTTATATAGTCTAGTATTCACAAGACAGTTCTCCAAAGGGGAGGTAATCATAAAATAGGGGAGGTAACTCTCAGTTACTTATTATATAGGTATTAACCAAACAATCTACTAATTAACCAGTTTGTCAGACTACACACTTGAATTCCTTACATATTGAATAGCGAATTCAATCCTCACAGGATGCCCCATTCTTGCGACTTTGTATCAAATTTTATCTATGAAGAACAAGTTGGGTAAATACCTACAGAGTCTTCAAGGGCGTAAATTGTGAAAAATAGCTATATCAATATTTCACAATATCTTAAAGAGCTGGCTGGAAATACGAACAAAACAGCCATACAATGGTATGAGTACTGGTGGCCTGGAACAAGAAAGTCGGTGGATGTGTACTGTTGGAATACCGCCCGGTGGGTGTCCTGTTAGATCTCAAAGTAACGTAGATAACTGATCCTCACCTCTCAAAATTAAATGTGCATTTTTTCCCTTAAAAATTATTTATAATCTGAAAGTTTAGTTCTTCATTAATGCCATTCCGAAAAAAAAATAGTTCCATATTGTTGTAAATATTTTTTTACAAAACTGTTCCTGAGTTGACCTAAACCGTTGTAAGTCACCGTTCCAACGGTATATGTCCGCCCAGGCACTTGCTCTGTTGTAAAAGTAACGTAGCAAAATGAACCTCACCTCACAATATTAAATGAGCAACTTTTCCCTATAGAATTCTACATAATCTGAAAGTCTGGTTCTTCATCGCACGCATTTGCGTGAAGCAGGCCTTTGTTATTTTGAAGAAAATTAGTCTATATTATTGTGACAATTTTTATTACAAAAATGTTCCTGGGTGGACCTGAACTGTTGGAAGCCACGTGAACCGTTGGAAGCCACGTAGGCACGTGTTTTGTGATAATAGACATACGAATAAGTAGGTAAATTTTATGTCAACGATTCACCCCTACGATAGTGTCTCGGGTATTTTTAAAGCAGACCTTTGTCATTCTGAAGAAAAATATATCTATATTAATATAACAATTTTTATTACAAAAATGTTCCTGCGTGAACCGTGTCAACGGTACAGGTGCGCCTAGATATTTGTTTGTTGTAAAAAGACGTATGAATAAGTAAGTGATTTTTTGCCAGGATTCTCCCCTGCGATATCATCTCGGGTATTTGTATGAAGCAGGTCTTTTTTATTCCAAAGAAAATATTTCTATATTATTGTAATAATATTTTCATAAAATAATTCCTTGGTGGACGTAAACCATCGGAAGCCAGCGTTCCAAAGGTACATAGAACAAGTACTTGTTTTGAGGTAAAAAAAAAAAACGTACGAATAAGTGAGCACAATTTCTGTCTAGGATTTTCCACTATGATAATATCTCGGGTTAGACCTGTTCAAAAATCAACTTTTTCCATTTTTCATACCATGGTCCAGAGTGTCATCTTCTGCTTGACACCGTTGTCATTGAGTCTGACTGGCTTTTGTAACCTGTAGCAACATGTCCAATGAGTGATGACTACAGTAACGCCCAGGAATATGTCAGCAATGTAAAAGTAGTAAATGACATCGCTGAGCGGGGAGTCAAGTTGATGAGTGATTTTGCAAACATCATTACCACAGATTCTCAGCAAAGAAAGTATCTTCTTCACGCTGTGGAATACAACCATGAGCGATTTGATAGCTTCAAGAAGCAAACTCTGAACATATGACTATGGAGGGTCCTTCTGTCATGGACAATAGACTTTTTGCCACTTGAAAATAATTTTTAGGGTCTTTGTCACACATTTTCTGATGTCAAGATTGTAATATTTATGAAATTTTGATATTTTTCAGAATATGATGTGTCTTTTTTTTCTTGAATGTTTACTTGGATTGTTTGTCCAGAAAGAGTATTACAAATGCTTCAATTTGATACCCAGTTTGTTGTTCTATCCAAATTGTAACAAAAGTTACAGGTGAAAAACTGTCTGGCAGAAGACAAAATTTGGCAATTTTCTACTATCGCGGGCTTAATATCTTGAGGTCCAATGAGGCAAAGGTTCCTGACATTTTACCTCAAAATGATTGTGATTTTCGGCTTTTCCAGGTCAAAAAGCATGGGAAACCGTGCAGGAGGGTATGAAAAAAGGAAAAAGTTGATTTTTGAACAGGTCTAATCTCGGGTATTTGTATAAAGCAGACCTTTGTTATTCTGAAGAAAAATAGTGCTATAATAGTGTAACAATTATTTTACAGCTAATGTTCCTAGGTAGACATGAACCGTTGGAAGCATCTATTCCAACGGTACATGTGAGACCAAAGACTTGTTTTGTTGTAAAAAGACGTACGAATAAGTAAGCGAATTTTCTGTCTAGGATTCCCCCTTGCGATATTGTCTCGGGTATTTGTGTGAAGCAGGCCTTTGCATAAAACCTTGATTTGTAGTAAGTCAGTTGCCAATTGATTGCGAATCTTGTAGGCCAGCATTTTTATTCATGGAGATATATGTTTTTGCCAAATTTCAATCGATACCAACCTTTCCTGTCTGAGATAAGTGAAAGAATTCTAATGAATAAATTTCAGACAGATAAACTCTATTATCGATTTTATATGTATGGGAAAATGGTGACAGGCGTTTCACGCTGGCGAGAAATCAAAATTATCTTCTTCTAGCAGAAGGGAAGCATTATTCGTTGAATATTGTTTTGAGATGCGAAAAGGTCAGGAAAATTTTGCCCTACTAAAATAAAATTATTTTGTCATATATGTTGAAGAGCAAATCAATCATGATATATATTTTAACGTAAGTTTCTGCCAAAATTCTTGCCTCTCTTTGTGCCTACCACATATATAGATATTTGGCAAGGTGCTGTCCTCTAAACGATTCCAAGGGTTATGGCTCTGTGACAGATTCTGTTGAAGTTATTAAACTGCTTCTCTTTATATTCCGGATATTCTTATTTAATGCTCGCTACCAGTGGAAGTACGTAGCTGTGATTGACAGGTGGCGGGTCAGGGTTCAATCTCTGCTGGAACAACCCTGGGGAAGTAAAAAAAAAATTGTCCGTGGGCATTCCTTCATAGGCTGGAAACAATCATGTGTGACTTTTAAAGTTTTAACTAGATTTATAAATTAGTCTTCAATATGCTTGAAGAAACAGACGAGAAACTGGGGGTGATGTTTTTTTAAACGAAAGAACGTCTCCTTTCTCCATCGATTAAAAGCAACAAAGAATATAATGTATTTCATTTGATTTTCTTCTTTAAACCAAGTTATTGGCGTTTTAGGCTTCTTCAGTTCAAACGAAATTCACTTTTTAAATTATGAGAATTATATATTACCACATGGGGTGGGGGATATCGATATTTACACTTGATTCACTGGGTCATGGCAAAAACAGGTTGGAAACCCCTGTAGCAGATGAAAAGTAATGGTGATAGTGTACCCATAGCGGAAATGAACCTAATAATACGACTAGATCTCTGAATGTTTGAGTTTAGTATTAGTATTATCTGCGTTATTCGGACTATTGTCCTCATCTTCATTGTTATCTGTACAACGTTTCGGCCGATATGTCCTCTGGACTTCTTCAAGAGATCAGGATACCCCCGTGGACTGAATAAAGGGTTAGGTCCAAAGTTCCGTGATGGCTCCCGATTACGACAAGAAGGTTCCCGACTACGACAAGAAAGTTCCCGAGTTCGAAAGGAAAGTTCCCGAGTCCGAAAAGAAATACCTGAAGAAGGCCGCGTGGCATATCGACGAAACATTTTACAGATAACAATGAAGATGAGGACAATAGTCCGAATAACGCAGATAATACTTATACAACTAGAGTTTTAACTCTCCTACTACGATGCCACAAAGTACTAACACACAGGAACACCCTTCACATAATTAGTATATATATATATATATATATATATATAATAAAGGGAATGACATACCGGTAAAAGATATTGAGTTAATCCCAATATTTGGTTGATACAAGTATTAATCGGATAAGTTAGCGTTATAACAAATATAAAGTACTCAATACGTTGGTAGAGCAGATTTAGAATTACAGTTTGTACGGAAACAACCTACTCGAGTTTCAGTATAAGGATCTTCAGGGTTAATTTCACCAAATTAATCAAGATATATATTGATTAATTCATTGGAAAATATATATATATATATATATATATATATATATATATATATATATATATATATATATATATAGCGCGTGAGTGTAGCAATAACTTTATTTATATGTACATAGAAGTTTGCATACCGGCGCCTAGCTTTGTGTAATGGTCACCGAGATAAGTGAACAGATAAGTGCCTCATACATCCGGTCAAATATTGTAAGTATATTCATAGGAATTATAATGTTAGAGTAGCGTAGACATAAAGTCAACAGTACTTGGTAAAGGTCAGTTTTTCCCTTGTATGTCTTTTAGATATATATGCCCAATCACTAATATTAAGCATTTATTTATGAATATAGTCTAATATATTATATAATTTCTCTCTCTCTCTCTCTCTCTCTCTCTATATAATATATATATATATATATATGTGTGTGTGTGTGTGTGTGTGTGTGTGTGTGTAAAATGAAAATGGAAGTGAATCCGACGCTATGTTGAAAAGAAAACTAAAGGAAAGAAAGTATAGAATGGATAAAATAGGATAGTTTAATTAATTTTACTGACACGTGTTTCGGTCAGGAGTTTAAAAAATATATATCCCTCAGCACGAGCAGGATGTGACACGTGGTTAATTTTTAAGAGTTGTTTAACAGGTTTAAATTCAGAGTTTTCATTCTCCTATATCAGTTGCCATGCCAAGGTTAAATAGCCTAGTCTCCCTTATTATTTACTTATAGCTGAAAGGAGAATAGTTGGATTCATACCTTTCCAAGAGCATTAGCGCTATGGGAAATGCTACCAGCCTGGGCCAAGATTTGAACTATCGTCGCCGTATCAATTTCCGAACATGATAACCATTACACCACGAGTATCTCCCTCTATTCTAATCTGCAATCATACCGGTTTAAGAAGTGGGTATGCTTATGGGGCATCCCATATATATACGATGGTTGGCTGAAAAGTTCATAGGCTGACTAAGATACTTTCATGAAATGGGATCAGATAACGTTTATTGTTCAACATTGTCTAGCTTGCATTACTTAATAAAAGATAATCAACTGAAGGTATGAAGTCATCATATTAATTTCTCAGCACACCCTTGTATATATATATATATATATATATATATATATATATATATATATATATATATATGAGAAGTAGATACACAAGCGATGTATTTATGATATGGCTTTTTTAGCCATATCATAAATACATGTGTATCTACTTCTCATACTGTCGTGTAGAATCACTATAAGTGGAATAGGAACCTACTTCTGAACAAAACAAAAACTATCTAAGAGGGTCCGTTTGGTGTAGGGGTAAGATGCTCGCCTGTCAGCTTGAAAGTCGGGTTTCGAATCACGCACGAGGCGGTCTTTCTATCTATAGCTCTGCTGATGAGGCCTAATAGGCCGAAATGTACATACAGAGATTGATTTTTCTAGATTTGTTTAGCCTTACATTTATTCGGTATTCCCGCCTAATTAATTAATTAATTATTAATTAATTAACTTTCAAAATTAGGTACGACTTCAATTAAGCACATATTCTCCCAATATATATATATATAATATATATATTATTATATTAATGATTTGAAGGCAATTACAATGCATATAGAAAATAAAAACAAAAAGATGTTTTTTTTTTTGTCTTATCGATTTCAAAGTAAACTTTATCTTCAGAGACGATTTTCAGAAAAAATTTATTTCTATTTATTTTTTTTCTGAAGATAAAGTTTACTTTGAAATCGATAAGACAAAAAAACATCTTTTTGTTTTATTTTCTATATGCATTGTAATTGCCTTCAATAATTAATATATAATAACATACATAACAATGCTTCAAGCAAATTCCCAATAACTTATATATATATATATATATATATATATATTATATATATATATTATATATAAGGATATGAAAACAACACATAATGCTGTTAAAGTGAAAACATTTGATAATTTTGCTGATATTGAACAATATTTTATTTTATGAAAATCGTCTTGTGTTGTTTTCATATCTTTTTTATATATTCATACCGTCGGATTCATTTCCTTTCTTTTAACTCTCTTTCTGAATATATATATATATATATATATATATATATATATATATAATCTCTTCTCTCTCTCTCTCTCTCTCTCTCTCTCTCTCTCTCTCTCTCTCTCTCTGAGAAGTAAGTTGCCGCAAACAGATTTTCGTGAGAGATTGCGTGCTGGGTGGTGTCTGAGAATTAATGGCTAATGTTTCTTGCATCCAAGCAGCACCTGTCTCGTCGCCTAAAAGGGTAAAAGGGTGAGGTTGATTGCCCTGTTCCTCAGCACTTTTGGCATCGTCCTTGCAATATAAAACCGACCTTGCGTCACATCTCAACACTCTGTCGTCTGCAAGGTGTTAAATATCGAAATACAGAAAATAAATTAACATCTCGGTTTCTTCGAAGAAAACAACATTGATGTTTTTGTGTGCTGTTCTTTAAAATGACCACTGAATGCTTAAAACACTTGAATCCCAAGAAAAAAATTGTGGATTAAGCACCGACTGTACCTCTGCAGAGGGGTAAGACTCCCCCAATGGGGCCACCTGTTGGCCGTGGGTGGCGACCTGTGATGCTTAATGATAGAACCCAGGTAGATGAGCAGTTCATGACTTGCAATACTCCACTTTGGCCCTATCTTGGGCTAGACGGGCGGTCGGAGAGGCCCCCTCCGATCAATCGGCTGGTCACGTCAAGCACTAGCACCTAATGATTTTCTCAACCCTATTGCCCTTATGGCAAGCCCCAACCCCTTTCTATCATATGGGTGCTAGTAGGCGGTGGCTGAGTGTCTACATGTTCTGAGAATGACGTAAACTCTATCTAATGGTGAGGTTCCAGTTTGGGGAATGTCGAGCACCCCTTCATCACCATTGCTCCCTGGTCCACTCTGACCCGGAGTGGTAGTACCTGTTAGGGTCCCATCTATGGATTAAATAGAAAAAACATGAGTTTATAAACAAAATTGTATTATGCATTAAGAATGAATTTATTTCATTTGTCGGCATTAATAACATAACCTACCGAGGTTGATATGCCGTAAAACAAAAAACAAAACAAAAACAAATTCCTTGTAGGGAAATCAAATGTTGAATGCAATTTTTATACTTTCATTCTT
The DNA here is from genome assembly GCA_023376005.1 of Doryteuthis pealeii. Lineage (NCBI taxonomy): Eukaryota > Metazoa > Mollusca > Cephalopoda > Myopsida > Loliginidae > Doryteuthis > Doryteuthis pealeii. The sequence continues at coordinate 65,610,812 of CM042148.1, forward strand.
TATCGTATATCTATCTATCTATCTATATATATATATATATATCTACATATACACGCACGCGCATACGCACGGACACACAAACACACACACATATATATATATATATATATATATATATATTGTAATCCACAGACACCGTGTTTTGATGTATCACATCTCCTCAGTGTGGCTAGACCTATCAAGGTACTCCCGCCCGGGATAGAAACCCGACTGATTTTCCGTCAGTCCGGCGTTCTAACAACTTGGCCATAAGCCACCTGCAGATAAGGGGTAGATTTTTTAACTGTTAAATACATACATAGGTATATATGTTACAGAGGTTAGAGAGCTCATATATATATATATATATATATATATATATATATATATAGAGAGAGAGAGAGAGAGAGAGAGAGAGAGAGAGACTGGCGAGGGAGAGAGAATGAGTATGTGTGTGTGAGCATGTGTGTGTGTGTGCTTAACAACTGTGACAGTGTAGTTGGAAACATTTAGTGTGCAAGTACCGTTTCAACGTTTTATTTGGACTGAGTAGTGTTATATCCGTAAGTTATACAAGAGTGCTCAATACTTCGTAAGAAGCAGAGCTTTAAACCTCTACTTCTTACGAAGTATTGAGCACTCTTGGATAACTAAGGGACATACCACTACTGCAACGAAAGAATTTAAGCGAGACTCGGACTCTCTCTCTCTCTCTCTCTCTCTCTCTCTCTCTCTCTCTCTCTCTCTCTCTCTCTCTCTCTCTCTCAGAGGGCATTTTGCGTAATATGAATTGCAAACAGCCTCGTCTAGGATCAAACAACATTTTTCTATGGTAGAATTTTACGAGGAATCCAATTGCAGAATTTATATTTTCCTCCCTTAATCGGACATTAAGATAATGAGTATATATATATATATATATTATATATATATATATATATATATATTAATAAGTCATCCACAGACACGTGTTTCGGCGTTTCATGCCTCTTCAGTGTGGCTAGACACAGCAGCTATCCGTGGCTAGGGTCGAAATCAGACCGGCTGTTTGCCTGTCTGATATCTTATCCCCTCGTCCACTGACAACTGTAGTGGGACTGGTGTTTTTAAACTATTAAATACATAGGTTTGTTTATGTATTTTACGGTCACCGAGAGACCGAGTTTCCGGGGAAACGATCATTGCTTATATGCTAGTAGTGAGGGTTAATTTAAATTACAAATTAGAGAGCTCATACCAAATTTTAGGGGAGCATAGCATTATCACCTACACTGTAAATTCGGACACAATTGATAAGTCTACAGCATTTCTTAAACATTAATCTATTTTTACTTGGACATCCACCATTTTCTCATGCTTCAAAATAAGAACCCAGTACTTTTATTTTACTTTATAACACAAATATTCGAAGCATACGCGAAATCTTTACAATAACAAAAAAAAACTTTTAAAAAAACCTGTAAGCTGGATGTTTTTACATTTCGCTCTTAGATATGACATACTCATACACACACACGCGCGCACACACACACACACACACACACACACACACACACACACACACACACAGAGGTAGGTACCGTATGTATTATTTGGCCATTGTCACGTAATAAGTATCAATATGCAAAGATAGAATGGGAGATAAGAAAATGAATGGGGGATAGGTAGAAATAAATCATACAAAGAAGAAAAAAGCCAAAATGTGATAAGATTGTGATGAATATAAAATAATGTGTGCATTAAGAATATTTAGAACAATATTACAACTAGTTATAAAAAGATTAAGACTGATTGATATAAACAACACACGGATAATTAGATAGATAAATAGATAGATAGATAGATAGATAGATAGATATGAACAGATTGAGATAGATAGATAGATAGATTGATTGAGAGATAGATAGATAGATAGATAGATAGATAGATAGATACGAACGTACTAGGATATGTAGGTGTGAAAAGACAGATAGATGGTAAAATAGATGGATATGAAGATAAAAATGGGTAGATAGATATATAGATAGATAATGAACCGACTAGCATGAATAGATTTGAATAGACTGGGATAGATAGATAGATAGATATATAGATATATTGGAATAGACATGGATTAATAAATAGGAACATGCTGAGTTTGGTAGATAGATAGATAGATAGATAGATAGATAGATAATGAACTGACTGGCATAAATAGATTTGAATAGACTGGGATAGATAGACATATAGATAGACAGGAATATGCATAGATTGATAAATAGGAACATGCTGAGTTTGTTAGATAGATAGATAGATAGATAGTGAACTGACTGGCATAAATAGATTTAATTATGCTAGATAGATAGATAGATAGATAGATAGATAGAGAGAGAGAGAGAGAGAGAGAGAGAGAGAGAGAGAGAGAGAGAGAGATGTGAATAAACTAAGATACATAGATAGATTGATGGATTAATCGATAAATGAATTGCTCGGTCCTTTCTGGTGGAGCACCTGATAGTGAGGTTTGCGCTGTTATTCGGTGTTTGAACGCAAAAAGCATTAAACCGACTGAAATACATCACCAATTAAGAGAAATGAATGGCGAGTCGTGTATGGATGTCAAAAATGTATACAACTGGTGTAGGGTGTGTGCAACGACGGTGAAGTTAAACGCTCTCTCAGTGATATGGCGCTGAGTTAGTATGACAGAAAACTGACAAAAACTGACCCAGAAAAATTCATCGGCCGAAATGGCGATTATGTAAAAAAAGATATAAATGTTGAAATTACTGTTGCTGTGATCTCTAGATATTTTGGAGACTTTACATTTGGGATTGTTCTTGTAATAATAATAATAATAATAATAATAATAATAATAATAATAATAATAATACAACAAAATGGTATATGGATAAAGCAGAATCTGTTCTTGAGAATGAAACGCACAAATTTCTCTGGTACTTTGAGATAAAGACGGATGACCATATCCCAGCCAAGAGACCAGACTTAGTGTTGATTAACAAAAAAAAAGAGAACGTGTCAACTGGTGGAATTTGCGGTTCCAGCAGATCACCGGGTGAAGCTGAAGGAAAATGAAAAGATGAATAACTGCCTGGACCTTGCCAGAGAATAAAAAAACTGCGGAATATGAGAGTGAAAGTGATACCAATTGTAATTCGTGCACTTGGAACAGTCCTTATAAACTTGGAAAAGAGACAGGAGGATCTGGAAATCAGTGGAAGAAATGAGACCATCTAGACTACTGCACTGCTGCAATCGGCTTGAATATTCAGAAGATACTTGGACACCAGAGGAGACTGGTTGTCACTCAGCCTCCAGTGAAAACTCAAAACGAGTGAAAATAATCTTATTATAATGGAGATTGTATGGTTTTCTGTCTGGAACCGAAGCTATATTACTACTCAAGTCTCGATTGCCTTATTTATTTACATCACATTCTTCAGGATTTTATTTTTATTTAAACCTCAATTATTAATAAAATAGTTTAATATAATTAGTAGCGTTGACCATATCTACATACGAATTGCATGAAATTGTATTTTATATATACAACAAAATAGCTTTTTACAGTGTGAACGGGAAGCCTAATTTGCATATTGATATTAAAAATTCGATTTTAAGAAATATTTGCTTAGTATTATTGATTTCTTGTAGTTTGGTTTTATTTCGGGGATAAATCTTAAAAGAAATCCATTAACAATAAGAAATAACACTAATTTTATTATTTACTTCCTATTTTAACTAAATAGTTAAATTAGGAAAATTTAGCAATGAAAGACAGGAGTAAAGAAAGAGTAAGTTTCAGTTGTTCTTTTTTTAAAATTATATCCCCTCTGTTTCTTATCTTTTTATCTGCTTTCTCATTTAGTTTCATTAGCCTTTCTAATTTAATATAATATTTTATTACATTAACACTTTAGTACTTGCATTTGAAAAAGCTGTGGAATATGAGGGTGAAAGTGATACCAATTGTAGTTGGTGCACTTGGAACGGTCCCAATAAACTTGGAAAAAAAGACTGGAGGATCTGGAAATCCGAGGAAGAATTGAAACCATCCAGACTACTGCATTGCTGCAATCGGCACAAGGAGTGAAATAATAATAATAATAATAATAATAATAATAATAATAATAATAATAATAATAATAATAATGAAGGTGGTACCAATTGTAATTGGTGCCCTTGAAACAATCCCCAAAGCACTGGAAAAGAATTTGGGTGAACTGGAAATCAGAGGAAGAATCGAGACCATCCAAACTACGTTGCACTGTTGGGATCGGCAAGAATACTCAGAAGAGTCCTGGAGACCTGAGGAGAATTGCTGTCACTCAGCCTCCAGTGAACCACCAGCTACGACAGGTGTGAAAATAATAATAATAATAATAATAATAATAATAATAATAATAATAATAATAATAATAATAATACAAAACTAGACGCGACTGGGTTGGAAAGGTGATCCACTGGGAATTATGCAAAAAAATTAATTTTGACCATACAAAATGCATAATGTTTATATGCATAAAACAGAATCTGTTCTTGAGAAGGAAACGCATAAAATTCTCTGGGACTTTGAAATAAAAACGGATCACCTTATCCCAGCAAGGAGACCAGACCTAGTGTTGATAAACAAAAAAGAAAACTTGTCAACTGGTAGATTTTGCAGTGCCAGCAGATCACAGGGTGAAGCTGAATGAAAATGAAAAAATGGACAAATATCTGGACCTTGCCAGAGAACTGAAAAACTTATGGAATATGGAAGTCAAAGTGATACCAATTGTAGTTGGTGCACTTGGAACAGCCCCAAAAGGATTGGAAAAGGGTCTGGAAAGTTTGGGAATCAGAGGAAGGATTGAAACCATTCAGAACACTGCACTGCTGCAATCTGCCAGAATACTCACAAGAGTCCTGGAGACCTGGGATACTTGCTGTCACTCAGATTCCAGAAAAAGACCATCAGCTAATGCTGATGTGAAAACTCAAAAGGAGTAAATAATAATGATACTTTGAGATACAAACGGTTCACCTTATCCAAGACAGAAGACCAGACTTAGTATTGATTAACAAGAAAAAGAGAACTTGTCAACTAGTAGATGTTGGTGTCCAACCAGATCCCAGGGTGAAAATGAAAGAAAAGGGAGACGTAGACGAATACATAGAACTTGTGAGAGAATTGAAAAAAAAACTGTGGAATATGAGGCGGAAATTGGTACGAATCGTAGTTCGAACCGTCCCCAAGAGTTTAGAAAACAAACTAGATGAACTGTTAATCAGAGGGAGAATCGAGACCCTCAATACAACAAAATTGTTAAGATCGACTCGATTACTCAGAAGAATTTAGGAGACCGGGGAGACTTGTTGTCACCCATACTCCAGTGAAAGTCCACTAGCTAACGCTGGTGTGAGAAACTCGCAAGGAACGAAATAATAAGAGTACGCAACACACGAGTATTATCCCAAAAGTAAGATCTTCAACTGGGAACACATAGAAACTATTCGTTGGCACCACTATTGTGTTTTTTTGTGAATGCACTTGCGCCTATCCCTGTGTTCAGGTTTGTCTTAGCAGTCGTTTCTGATTTAGCTCCTGGCTGATGCTACCGCCAAGTGTGAAGTCTGCACAGTTATTCGCCTTTTTAACGTAAAGGTCTTAAACCCATTGAAATTCATCTCCAATTAATGGAAGTGTATGGCGTGTCGTGCATGTATGTCAAAAACGTCCACATGTTGTGTAGGAGGTTTGCATCAACAACATGGTTCAACGCTTCTTGTTATGACATGGGAATATAAAAACTGCCACAGCGCCTACAAAACCCATCAACCGACGAAATGCCGATTATGTAGAAAATAGATTAAAATGATGTAAACACCATTGACAATAAATGTTTCTGTGAATACTAAATATTTTGAATAGCATACCTTTGGAATTACCCAAATAATAATAATAATAATAATAATAATAATGACGACGACGATGATGATGATGATGATGATGATGACGATAATAGTTCCAGCAGATTACAGGGTGAAGCTGAAGATGGATAAATACCTGGATCTTGCCAGAGAATTGAAAAAGCTGTGAAATATGAGAGTGAAAGAGATACCAATTGTAGTTGGTGCAGTTGGAACGGTCCCAATAAACATGGAAAAAGACTGGAGGAACTGGAAATCAGACTACTGCATTGCTGCAATCGGCTAGAATACTCAGAAGAGTCCTGTAAACCTAAGGAGACTTGTCACTCGGCCTCCAGTGAAATACAATAATAATAATAATAATAATAATAATAATAATATGTCACATATATGCATTAAATAAGTTTGTATGCCTGACCTGTGATCATCCTAAAAATTATCATCATCTTGGCAGCGCGGATATCCATGACAATCTCTCACCATCCTTCCCTATAATTCATCTCCCCTGGGGTGTCCTCGGCGCAACATCCAGTATCCGCGCAGAGTTGATCTATGTACGTCTTTGCTGAGCGAATCACTCTGGGACGTCCCTGTGTTGGCTTCCACTGACAAATTAAAGAGAAAATTCTTCCAAGCCGTAGTTGTATCAGTGTTGCTGTACGGCTGCACTACCTGGATTCTAACGAAGCGCCTGGAGAATAAGCTAGTTGGGACTTGCATGAAAATACTGCGTGCAATATTAAACGAAACGTGGAAACATCCTACGAGAAAACAACTGTATGGCCACCTGCCCTATATCACACTCAATCCGAGTAAGCTGAACAAGACACGCTGGGCAGTTCAAGGATGAACTTATCCTAACAATACTTACTGGAAACTTGAGGTGAAAAACAAGAGACTTTTATAAGTCTTATCATAGAATTAAAGTATTTTTCTCCTTTATCAGAACGGAAACACAAGACAATTCTATATTTCTTTTTAATTTAATTCTCAATTTCTATAGATTTGCCTTGTTTTTGTTTTTTGTTTTTTTTTCTTTTCCTTTTTGATTTATTTTACTTCGCAGACAAATTCTGCTTTGATTTTTGCGATCCATTTTAAGATTTTCAAAATAATTTGATAATCTTCGCCTCTGTTTTTTTTAAATATTTTCAATTGTCTCTTATTTGGTCTATCAATACGCTTAATTAATTGCAAGTGATCTAGTAAATAAACAAAAAAAATTAGTGATTAAAAATCAAATAACAAAACAAAACAAACAGTCGGCTGATTTTCTCCGAGCAATGTCACGTGGTAAAGAAACGAAAAGTTCTTGTTGCTGTGCTTCGTTAGTCATGACCTTTATCAGATATCCTGACGCCTAGACAAACCCATTTCAAAACTTTACTGATTTATCTTCTTTGCAATAATTCATTTAATGAATATCTTTTAATCGAAAACCGTAATTCACTATTGTTATTTTTCTTCTTCTTCTTCTTCTTCTTCTTCTTATTATTATTATTATTATTATTATTATTATTATTATTATTATTATTATCTTCATCAGTGTCATTGCATTCTGAAATAGTATTTTTTTCTCTCTTTTGCTTGAAGTAAAAAAATATATCTCGAATAATCGATACAGACTGTTATTATTTACCGGTGTCAACATTATTATCATTATTATCATTCTGCCTTTGTTGTGACCTACATCAGGTACACTCAAGGGCGTCCCATTGTGGTGTAATGGTTAGCAAGCTAGTCTCGCAGATCCATTACAGACTGTTATTATTTACCGGTGTCAACATTATTATCCTTATTATCATTCTGCCTTTGTTGTGACCTACATCAGGTACACTCAAGGGCGTCCCATTGTGGTGTAATGGTTAGCAAGCTAGTCTCGCAGATCCATTACAGACTGTTATTATTTACCCGTGTCAACATTATTATCATTATTATCATTCTGCCTTTGTTGTGACCTACATCAGGTATACCCATTGTGGTGTAATGCTTAGAAAGCTAGTTTCGTAGATCCATTATTACTGAATAGCGAGTTCGATTTTCGCTGTATGGCCCATACTTGAGGCCTTGTGAAGTAGTGTTAATAAAAACCCTGTTAATTTTCCATGGGTTCTCCCAAAATCTTTTTGAATTTTAATTATTTTACACTACAATACAAAATACCCGTTCATTATGTAACATAGACTTATGCACTAAAACATATTTTCAGACCAGACTTAGCATCTAAAACCAACGGTTTGTTAGGATTACTGTCCTTACTTGCTACGGTTCTACTATTTGATCCCAGGAGACACAAAAAGTAATTACATCCTGTATCTGCCAATAATCACAAGGTGGTATGGCCTACAGCCTTATAAAAGACGACGTGGCAAGTAAAAACTATCTCTCTTGGTGGTTTCTGGCTCGACAAGCAACAAGCAAATTAACTACCTTCTCACTGTTCACCAAGTAAACAGGGGAGTTTGACGCCCCACTGGCCTCGTGTGCACTGCATATGCTTTCCATGTAGGTTTTTTTAAACTTTCATTCTGTATCAGCCACCTATCAAGGACTCAACACTTTCTCTACTAAAGACTCCTTTTCATATCAAGACATTTCACTCATACAACTCTGTATAAATTCTTGCTGATATCTATTGTCATGTTTGTATCCTATTCTATTAAGTTTGTTCAGTCAATAAAATATTCTTATTATTACTTCGTCGTGAATTACTCGCGCCTTTATTCTGTACAAAGAAACGATATGCAACAAACCATCTTTCTTCTTTAGTGTTGTTCATTGTTTGAGATATGTTGTTAAAACATTGAAACTTACATTGTTTCTAGGCCTCACCTAATTGCATGACAAATGCAAGGACACCAAATTAGCTAATGACAAATGCAAGACACCAAATCAGCTAATGACAAAAGCAAGACACCAAATTAGCCAATGACAAATGCAAGACACCAAATAAGCTATTGACAAAAGCAAGACACCAAATTAGCCAATGACAAATGCAAGATACCAAATCAGATAATGACAAAAGCAAGACACCAAATCAGCCAATGACAAATGCAATATACCAAATTAGTGCTTGACAAATGCAAGGACACCAAATTAGCTAATGACAAATGCAAGACACCAAATAAGCTAATGGCAAAAGCAAGACACCAAATTAGACAATGACAAATGCAAGACACCAAATAAGCTATTGACAAAAGCAAGACACCAAATCAGCTAATGACAAATGCAAGACACCAAATAAGCCAATAGACCTTAAATTAGCCAATGATAAATGCAATATACCAAATTAGTGCTTGACAAATGCCGGACACCAAATTAGTGCTTGCAAGAGAAACCAGTCTTCCCTAATATTTTCTCGTAGCTGGTGGAAGAAGAAACGTATTAATGCCTTTCCTAAAGGCCTTAGCGTAAAGTGAAATGGAAACAGCCTCATCCAAGAACTGGGGTTCCCAATTCCATTTACTTCGATGATAACAATTACGCCTTATTATATCAAGGATATCAAACCTATTTGTCATTGCTTGATAGGGACTATATATCCCCTACTTCACAAGCCTTTTTGATAAGTTGGCAAAAAAGTAACTGTGTCTTGATATTGCGCACCGTCAACAGTAGGCAACATTTGACTTGGGCCATTATTTGGACTAGATGGGCGTCAGAGTGGCCATCTCCGATCAATCGGCTGGCTATGTCAAGCCCTATCACCTATAAGATTGTCCCAACACTATTGCTCCTATGACAAGCCCCAACCCTTTTTATCATATGGATGCAAGAAGGCGGTGGCTGATAGTCTTTATTTCCTGGGCATGACGTTAAATTCTAACTGATGGTGAGGTTCCAGTTCTGGAGGTCTGGGGAATGTGGAGCACACCTTCATCAACATTGCTCCCACGTCCACTCTGACCCGGAGTGGTAGTACCTCTTGGGGTCCTATCTATTTAAATAGAAAAATGTGTTTATAAAAATATTGAGTATCCATTAAGAACGAATTTATTTCAAATCTTTGTCGGGATTAAATGACCCACTGAGATTGATATGCCGTAAAACAAAACAAATCAAACCAATAAACAGTAGGCGTTACACAATCGAGACTGCCGGTAATAATTTGCAAATAATAGGCAGACTACAAAAGGCCGGCTCAGTCAGCAGAGCGTTCGATAGAGCGTTCGGCTAGGAATCACAAGGTTCCTGGTTCGATAGCGACCCTCGCCAACTCAGCGTATGAGTAGCACAGGGATATGTGCGGTAAATGGAAGAGCTGATGGTAGGTGTGGCGCTCCACTTCAGACAGTAAAAACAATCTCCTTGGTCTAGCGCTAGAGAAAAGGGGATAGACTTCCTCGATGTATGGCCGATACCGACATTTGGCCGCCCCGGCTACGACGATAGTAGTCCGAACCTCTAGTAACACAGCAAACATCACAATCAATTCTGATAGCGCAAAAAGTAAAAGTTATATGCGTATTTGATATTGCGCATCTTCAACAGCAGGCATTACGAAAAGCGAAGCTGGCGGTAAAAAAAAATGTTTAAATGATGGGCAGACGTCGATAGCAATTACGACGAAAGTAAATCAGAGAAAGATACGTGGGACAAATTTCAAGTGCGGTTGATTCTGCTGCCGACTATTTGCGTAAACTACGGGGGTGTTAAAGATTAACGGGCAGGAACCAGGCCGTATTTCTGTGTTCTAGAATACGACTTTTTTGTTTGTTTGCTCGTTTTTGTTTTCATTTGTTTGCTCGTTTTTTTTGTGTGTGTTTTTTTATCATTTTCACAAGTTTCGGCTTCTTTAGACGAAATATTTTTGTCAACATCCGCGTCTCCAGCGTTGCGTTCACACTTCGCGGAATTAGCAAATTACACAGTGTATTTAAAGAGCACGGTGTCTTTTTTTTTCTTACTATGAGTTAAATAGTACTTCCACTGTTCTTCTACCAGGATGTCGTTGGCATCAAATAACGAAGGCTGATATATATATATATATATATATATATATATATATATATATATATATATATATATATATATATATATATATATATATATATTATTATTATTATTATTATTATTATTATTTACTCCTTTTGAGTTTTCACATCAGCGTTAGCTGATGGTCTTTCACTGGAGTCTGAGTGACAGCAAGTCTCCTCAGGTCTCCAGGATTCTTCTGAGTATTTTGGCAGATTGCAGCAGTGCAGTGTTCTGAATGGTGTCAATCCTTCTCTGATATCCAAACTTTCCAAACCCTTTTCCAATCCTTTTGGGACTGTTCCAAGTGCACCAACTACAATTGGTATCACATTCACTTTCATATTCCATAACGTTTTGAGTTCTCTGGCAGGTCCAGATATTTGTCCATTTTTTCATTTTTCTTTAGCTTCACCCTGTGATCTGCTGGCACTGCAAAATCCACCAGTTGACAAGTTCTTTCTTTTTTGTTTTATTATTATTATTATTATTATTATTATTATTATTATTATTATTATTATTTTGCTTGAAGGCAATTACAATGCGTATATCGCATAAAATTCGATAATTATAGTAAATAAACATGATAAGTGAATTTCGGCAAAGGATCGTTCGGTCTGTAGAACATCGTACAGACTGTTTCGACTTTATTAAGTCTCATCAGCGATGTATACGGTCTGTACCGTGGCGGAGACAGTGTGGTTTCTGACTATGCCTGTTGAGGTCCCGGTTTCGATTTCTGTCGGAGGGAAATCGTTAGTATACATCGCTAATAAGACTTAATAAAGTTTTTCCACTCACTTCCAGGAGTTTCTTTGGTAGCGTATTTTTCAAGACAATATATTCAGCAATATTTTGTATTGGATACGCCGATACGACTTTTTTACTTAATTAATTTTGGATATTATTATTTATGTTTCTTACTTAATTACGATAAATAAAATTCAAAAACAGAAAGAAAAACCGAAAAAAAAACGAACAAAAGAATTACAGCGGGAAAGTTCCACTGAAGCAAATAGTTTTCCCAAAATACACAGATTAATTTGATCGATTGGTTTTAATGGCATGTCAACACATATAGGGCTATTTTATGCTTATAGTTTAAAATGCAATTATGGTACTTTTTGAGCAATTTTTACTTAAGCATTTTTGGCAACATACCCACATTGACATTGAGCACACATTTGGTGAAAGTGAGACTTCAGAGAGAAGAGATGTTAGAGAGAGAGATTAGAGAGAGAGAGAGAGACAGATTAGAGACTTACTTGGAGAGGAGTTCTTATTTGCTTCTTGCTGTTCCTTCTACCATCTCCTCCGGCTGCCATCTTGTTGTCTAGTTGGATACTTCTATTTAGCTTCTTCTTAACTAAGGACTGTTTCTTTTGGCTAGTTGGTCATTGCAATTGAATTAACAAGACATTTTTGTTACTTGATCAAGTTTTTATTTTATCTAGCCCATGATTCTTATTCGCCGCGCAAGAAGACTAGCCTCAGCACGTCTGAACTCTTTGACGGCCTGGCTAAATCTCTAAACTATCACCTCTCATTCCTCCTTTCTCCCCTTTGCCACGTATCATTCCACGTCCAATCAAAACAATGCCACGCATCTATGCTGACATCATCATTCAAATTTTTCTATTACAACACACACACCACCAGTCAAAATTTTCCATAAATAATCACTCAGACCACCCTTATGGTTCCACGTCATGTCCCTTGTGTCACACAGCTACATGATATCAAGTAATTTGTACAGTTGTATGGTTTTAAGAATTGCTATTGAATACGAATCATTTTTTAAACAGATCTGTTTTACTCATAGATGGAACCTGATTGTAATGTCAATGATGGGGTATTTCACACTACTCATATCTACAGAACTGGAGCCTCACCATCAGATGTTGTTAAGTGTCATATCCAGGACACCCCTCGTTTTAGAGGGAGTTTTTACCCCTCTGCAGCGTATTCTAAGCCCCACCAACAGGGCTGGAATATATTGCGATGAAGTGCAGAAAAGATGGTCCTTTACCAAGCAACCATGTCTATTAATGATGACTTAACAAAAAAAACTGTTGTAAAAGAATGCAATTCCTGGACCCCTTAGCACTAGGCATACGATAACTCAAAACCGGTGTTGTGTAGGGGCCAAGGACGAGTTGTAGTAGTAGTCGTTAGTCGTAGTAGCCGTCGTTAGTTCTGAGTAACAACATACGAAAGTCGTTTAGTAAAAAATGGTTTGTTTATTTATTTCTAGGCTCATGGGTTTTTTTTCAGAGAGAGAGGGAGAGAGAGAGAGAGAGAGAGAGAGAGAGAGTAAGGTCAACCTATTCTAACGTAAATCATGTTCGGTACTACTATGCGAAACACATCACGGGGGTAACCCAGGAAGCCCCGCCTGCCCCTTACGAAGGCCCAGCCGAAAAAAAGACCGATTTTTCTCTTCTTCCGTTTGTGGTCCCGGGGGTGGGGGAAGGGATACTTCCGTTTTTATTTTTCAATCTAGTTCCGAGGTCACTGATCGGTCAATGGCTGGCACCCGTTCAGTGTTTACCCTTCCAAATATTAACCTATTTTGTTCTTATTTCTTTTTCTTCTCTTTCTCCAGAAATCCGTTTACCGTTTTCTTTTCAATCCGCCAAATTTTCCGTCGACCATAATGATTACGCTACACTGGTTGATATCCCATTAAACTTCATCAACCAACCAAACAAACCATTAACTTCTGAATTCTAAAAAGAACTTGTTCAGTAGCCAAGAAGAAGAAAAAAAGATAATATAAAAAAAGGCGGTGTTATTCCATTGATAGCGTCAGTCTATTCATGAAAATGCTTTTATTGACTAACCGGTAACTTCTCACTGCCATCTTTTCTTCTCGGTCGGTGGTCGCTTCTTGCTGTTCCATCTTTCATCGTGAAAACTTGCAGGAGATTCCGAAGTCGTCTTGAAGCCATGGTTGAAACCAAGGGTGATGTCTTGGAATAAATTCAATCTATAGTATCTCAAGATATTTTCATCTAATTTTGGTAAATATATCTGATAAAGTGATATGCCAGTGCAGGACCGTAGCAGAGATAAAAGATGGTTTGATTTGTTTGTGGCATTGGGGTTGGGCCGGGAGGTAACAACATTTAGAATCTGGCTTTAAGTTATCAAAAGCCGCCAACATGGTGAACGGCAAGTACATTTAAAATTTCCAATACGTATAGAAAATAGCATTTTCGTACATTCCAATTTCAGTATAATAAAGGATCCTCTATCAGTTAACTAATATTTTAACACGGGGTTATTTATAATAAAAACGCAGCTGACCTAATGACAAAATATTCTGTTATTGGAGTTTTATGAAAATTATATTATATTATATATTATTATATTATATCATTATAGCTTCTTCTTTGTTGTATACTTTCTATTGTTAAAATAATTTTACAAGCGGTAATTTTTTGTGGGGCAAGGCCCACCCCGGCTGCTATGGCCCTATAGTATCATTTTCATTTTTGGGTAATTTAGACAATATCGCACACTGAATATGTATTTATTCTAGATTATTATTATTATTATTATTATTATTATTATTATTATTATTATTATATTTCACTCCATTCATGGTTTTCACACCTGCAGAGTGACAGCAAGTCTCCTCAGGTCTCCAGGACTCTTCTGAGTATTCCAGCCGATCTCAATAATGCTGTAGTCTGGATGGTCTCGATTCTTCCTCCGATTTTTAATCCAGACTCCTTTTCAACCCCTTGGGGATTGTTCCAAGGGCCCCAATCACGATCGGCACGACCTTAACCCCATGTTCCACAGTTTTCTCAGTTATCTGGCAAGGTCCAAGTATTGGTCGATCTTTTCGTCTTCTTTCATTTTCACTCTGTGATTGGCCGGGACGGCAAAGTTCACGAGATGACAAGTTTTCCTCTTCTTGTCAATCAAATCTAGATCCGGTCTCCTGGCCGGGATTAGGTGATCCGTCTGTACCTCAAAGTCCCAGAGAATTTTGTGTGTCTCATTCTCCAGGAGAGATTTAGGTTTTAGTTGAATGGTGAAAATTGAATTTCTTGCACATATTATTATTATTATTATTATTATTATGTTTTCACACCTATCGTAGCAGGTTGTTAACAGGAAGCTAAGTGACAACAAGTTTTCTTAGGTCTCCTGGACTCTTCTGAGTATTCTAGCTGATCCCACCAGTGCTGTTGTTTGGATGGTCTTGATTCTTCCTCTGATTTCCAATTCACCCAAATTATTTTCTAGAGCTTTTGGGGCCGTTTGAAGGGCACCAATTACAATTGGTACGACCTTTACCTTCATGTTCCACAGTTTCTTCAGTTCTCTAGCAAGGTCTAATTATTTGTCTAACTTTTAGCTCTCTTTCACTTTAATTCGGTGGTCGACCGGGACGGCAAAATCCACGAGATGACAGGTTCTCTTAGTCTTGTCGATCAATACTAGGTCCGGTCTTTTGGCCAGTATTAGGTGATCCGTCTGTACCTCGAAGTCCCAGAGAATCTTATGTGTCTGATTCTCTAGGGCAGGATCAGGCTTGTGCATATACCATTTAGTTGTATGTTGAAACTTGAATTTCTTGCACAATTCCCAGTGGATTACCTTTCCCACAGAGTCGTAAAGATTCTCGTATTCTATTTGTGCTAGTTTGCTGCATTTGCTAATTATGTGATCAATGGTTTCGTCTCTGTCTCCACACATTCTGCACTTGCTATTCTGCTGTGTCTTATCTATTTTGTCTTTATATAGTTTGTTCTTATAGCATTGTCTTGTGCAGCGATTATACGTTATTCGGTTTCTCTCAAGGTTTCCTTTTCTTAGCCAAGTCCATGAATTCTGATGTGATATCTATTGAGTTTGACACTTGAAGTACCCATGTAGTTGTTTTTCTTCCCATTTCTCTTTTTTAGTTGTTGGTGTATTTGTGCTTGTTAAAATGTTTCAATTGCTTTTCCTGACCCCTGCAATTAATTGTTCCTTATTCTTTATCAATGTATTCGTCAAGAGCTCGGATTGTCTTATCTACACTATCTTCAATGTTGGCGAGACCTCTTCCCCCTTCTTTGCTTGGAACATATAGTCTGTCTATGTCGTCTCTTATAATTATAATTATAATTATAATAATAATAGTTATTATTATTATTATTATTATTATTATTATTATTATTATTATTATATCATATTCTAATATATATATATACATATATATATATATATATAATGATCATTTCTCCGGAAATTTGATCTCTCAGTGACCGTAAAATACATGTACTTAATAGTTTAAAAACACTAGTCCCCGCAAAAAAGCTGTCAGTGGGCGAGGGGATATGATATCGGACTACCATGTGGTCAGTCTGAGTTCGACCCTACCCAAGGAGAGTTGTGTCTAGCCACACTGAAGAGGCATGAAACGCCGAAACACGTGTCTGTGGATGACTTATTAATATATGCTCCCATAAATTTGGTAATGAGCTCTCCAATTGGTAATTTAAATTAACTCTCACTACTAAGCAAATAAGCAATGATCATTTCTCCGCAAATTTGATCTCTCAGTGACCGTAAAATACATTCCTATGTACTTAATAGTTTAAAAACACCAATGCGGTAAAGTAAGGAGCTGGTGGTAGGTGTGGCGTACCACCTC
Organism: Doryteuthis pealeii; assembly: GCA_023376005.1. Lineage (NCBI taxonomy): Eukaryota > Metazoa > Mollusca > Cephalopoda > Myopsida > Loliginidae > Doryteuthis > Doryteuthis pealeii. The sequence continues at coordinate 65,627,334 of CM042148.1, forward strand.
AGACGCTAAAATATTCTCCTTGAACTAGCGCTAGTGAAAAGAGGATATACTCCCTCGCTGCATGGCTGATACTGACATTAGACCGCCCTGACGACTTTAATTTTTTTTTTACTTACAGATATATATATATATATATTCAGTGCCAAACTAAAGTTCTCAGCCATACCAAGAAGAGAATGATTTGACATTAAATAAACAAGAAGAGCCTACATATCGTTAAACACAAAACCGACCAACCAACCAATTAAGTATGCTACATATTAGGAATAGCATGAATTCTTTGTCTGGTCAAGAACTTTTCAGCACCCTGTTGTGTATAATATTCTGATAGAATATAATACAATAAAAGCGTATATTTTCTCCCTCCCCTATTCAACTCTTCTGCTTATTTATATGAATATGAGGATTCGCATCGAGCAACGTTTGATAAACAAACAGCTGTTTTTGCAAAACAGAAAATAAAATCACGACATTATCAGCCATTTCGAAATCACTGGTTAAATAGGGCACCTGCCAAGACTAGGAAAATCAAATTCTAACACTACTGAAGATAATCCAATTATTAATATATAAGAAAGAAAGAAAGAAAGAAAGCAAAGAAGAAAATGAGGTAAGAGAAAACAACGAAAACAGAAAGTGAGCCAGAAAGAAAGAAGTTGGAAAGAAAGAAAGAAAGAAAAAAAAAAAAAGAAAGAAATGAGGTAAGAGAAAACCACGAAAACAGAAAGTGAGCCAGAAAAAAAGAAGTTGGACAAGAAAGAAAGAAAGAAAGAAAGAAAGAAAGAAAGAAAGAAGAAATGAGGTAAGAGAAAAACCACGAAAGTGAGCAGAAAGAAAGAAGTGGACAAGAAAGAAAGAAAGAAAGAAGAAAGAAAGAAATGGATAAGGAAAAAGAAAGAAAGAAATGAAAGAACAAAAGAAGGAAGAAATGAGATAAGAGAAAAGCCAAGAAAACAGAAAGAAATATATATATTATATATATATATATATATGTGTGTGTGTGTGTGTGTGTGTGTGTGTGTGTGTGTGTGTGTGTGTGTGTGTTTAGCATGAAATAAATGAAAAATATTACGGAATCTTTACAAGACGAAATTGTTCGTCGTTATGTCTGGCGAATGTTGCGCGTATTGAATACAGCATCTTTGTCCAATTATTTTGCCCCAAATAATATCGGGAATGATAAAGAAAAAGGGGAAGTACTCCAGTTTGTTGATAATAAAATTCATTTTATCAGCTATACAAAAAAGGTATTTACAACAGATAATTGGATTTTTTTATTTATTTATTACTGATAAAACTTCGCTTAACTGAATATGAAGAAACCGGTGAGTAACGTAACGCAAACGAAGTTTTTATTTTATTTTATTTTATTTTATTTATTTTATGAAACAGATAATAAAAGAGAGATATGCACACCTTTTAGAGAATGCTTTATTTGATAATAGAACCAGATATTGTAGCCGGTCTAATCACCGATATTGAAGCCAGTCGTTCAATTGAAGACTTGCCAAGACATGGTAAACTAAATATTATCACCACTGAAAAAAAACAAGTGTACTATATGTTTATGTTTAACATAAAATAGACGGTAAATAAGATGGAGTCAAGGAATTGAACAATAATTTTCTGTCCACATCTAGTGAAGCTAAAAATAATATCATTTCTTTTGTCACTTTATTCATAATTTTGTTGTATAATAATGTTACACACACCAGTTCGTATTTTTAAAAAGTCTTCTTTATAACATTATTATATTAAGCAAGTGCAACTTTTTGTTCTGATATATATATATATATATATATATATATATATATATATATATAAATGGACTCTCATCCAGTGAACAAGCAACACAGTGATTTGTTTATAGGGAGGCGCGTGGGCTATTGGTTAGAGTCGTGGAAAACATAGCGCTAATATCCTTGGGAAAGGTATGGATCCATATATTCTCCCTCCAGCTATGGGTTAAATAGTAGGACTGACTGGGCTCTTTAACCTTGGGTAGGTAACCAGTCTAGGAGAGTGATAACTCTGAATTCAAAATTCCTGAGGTCAGTCGTTGATTGGGTTCGTGGCATTCCTTGATGCACCAATTCTTTCCTATCGACTGTGCCAAAAAGTGTGGAATGGTCCTACACAAGCCTTCACCAATATAAACATATATATATATATATATATTATATATATATATGTTGAAAAAAATGAATAAAGGAAAGAAAGTATAAAATGGATAATATAGGATATTTTAATCAATATTACTTACACGTGTTTCGGTCAGAAGTTTATCCATGTGTACATTATTTAAACTATTATTATTTTTAAATAATCAAATGAAATGAAATAATAATAATAGAAAAAATGTAGAAATGTTACGCACACAAGGAAAATTCGATCTTCATCAGAGTAAATCCTTATTTGAAATTAAATACGTTGGAATATATATATATATATATATATATATATTATATATATAATATATATTATATATATATACGATGGTGGCTGTAAAGTTTATTAGCTAATATGTTGACATCATATCAGGTGTTGATTTTATACGCGCTAAATCAATGATGGAAAAAGTGAAGAATATTGAAATATATATATATATATGTGTGTGTGTGTGTGTGTGTGTGTGTGTGTGTGTGTGTGTGTGAGCCGCTTGAATATTGTATAGGGTGATCAAGATACTCCCATGGAATGTGACCAGATGAAGCTTATTTTTCAATATTCTTCACTTTTCCATCATGACTTAATATTTATCCATTGCTGGAGAGAAAGAGTAGAATTCATCCCTTTCCCAAGTGTATTAGCGCTAAGTGAAATGCAATTACCACATCCAGGATTTGAACTCGGACAACGAGTCCATTTCCCATGACTTTAAGCATTACACCACACGCGCCCATTATATATATATTTAAACTGTACAGAGGATATATTCATTTCAGTGTGTTTATTTTAAAGGGATGCTATGAGGCTTTAACAAAATGTTAATGAAAAGCATCATAATATTGCCCTGAAGATGGTTTAATGAAAGAAAAAAACTTGAACGTTGGCATACTATTATTCATAAACAAGTAAATCCTCTGAATATTTGCTTTTCATATTTTGTTACATACAGTTGGATTAATTCCATTATATTATATATATATATATATATATTATATATATATATATATATATATATATATATATATATATATATATATATATATATATAATTTCAAAACATTTGTTTACAGCTTGACTTTTAATCGATTCCGGGTGTATAACTTGACAAGCACCGGACGAATGGGCCTTGTTTTACTAATAAACATTTTTTCCTTTCATTTCATCCATTGAAGTGGTGATCACTATGATAACCCTCAATATATTATATATATATATATTATATATATATAATATATGTGTGTGTGTGTGGTGTGTGTGTGCCTTTCCTATACATATAGGTTGATATCGAAAGGCGCGTGGTCTAATGGTTAGAGTCGTAGGAAGTGGACTCGTCGATCCGAATAATTCCTATACGAAGCTATGTATTTCACATGGCGCTAATACCCTTGGGAAAGGTATGAATACAATTCTCTTTCCAGCTATGGGTATAGACATTTACAGATGAAATTGCTTAAAAATCTTATAATTTCAATCGAGAAAGTTAGTCAATTTATTTTATTCAAATAGAATAGATAAAATATATATGAAAAGAAACATTTAAAGTACAATTATAACCCACACCCCACCCTAAAATCTCAGACAAGCTACATTTTACCTCAATAATTGTGATACGTCACATAAGATATTGTTTAGCGTTATTTTTTCTGTTATTAATAGATCAAAAGCAAACAAATAAGTTAGGAACAAATGTATGGATGATTATTTTTATAAGCTACCATTATAATTTGAACATCTTATTATAATGGAGATTGTGGGTGTGTATGTCTGTAACCGAAACTATATTACCATTCAAGTCACAATTCCCTTTGTTATTTACATCACATTCTCCATGATTTTAATTTTATTTAAACCTCAATTATTAATAAAATTGTTTTACATCATTAAGACTGTTGACCATATCTACATACTAATAACATGCAATTGTATTTATATATACAAGAAAATAGCGGTTTACAGTGTGAATTGGAAGGCTTATTTGCATATTGATATTAAAAATGTGATTTTAATAAATATATGCTTGGTATTATTGATTTCTAATTGTTTGGTTTTATATTAATGAATATGAGCAAAAATCTCGTGGATAAATCTTAAAAGAAATCCATTAACAAGAAGAAATAACTGTAATATTATTCTTTACTTCCTATTTTAACTAAATAGTTAAATTAGGAAAATTTACCAATGAAAGACGGGAGTAAGGGAAAATTATGGAAGAGTTAGTTTCAAAGTTGTTCTATTTTTCAATCATACCCCCTCTGTTCCAAATATTTTTATCTGAATTCTTATTCAGTTTCATTAGCCTTTCTAATTTAACATGATATTTTATTATATCAAAACTTAAATACTTGCACCCGGAGGGTGCATATATTTGCTAGTTCATCTAAATATCTACTGGTTACAAATAGTGGGTCTTTTAAGTTTCTATTTTTATAATAATTGTAAGGCATAAAGTGATAAATGTCCTGACAATAATACATGATATTGTGAGAAATAATAGCAACTTTTATCATGCAATCATATCAAACTGCTCTACATGCGAATGCCCCATTTCATGGTATAAAACTTTTGTAACGATATACCTATGCCTTGCTTCAATTCCATAGACCGAACGGGAATCTGCAGTTGTTAATTTTACTACCCTTTTGACACTTTGTGTGTGTGAAGGAAAATCAGGCAACTTAATATTGCCCCAGTTTTTATGATTCCCAGAAGTTCATAATCTTAAAATTCTTCTGTGAACCCAGGCTCACAAACTCCATTTTGGGACAGGTCGATTAATTGAGACCAATGTGTGGCATCGAAATTTATAACAATTAATATCCAACTTTCTCTGGTTGTGTCATTTTGATATTAAAAAAGCTGTAAATCGACCTACCCTAATGTGTATTTTCCTGAAGCGCTAGATTATCCACACGTGTTTATCAGTAATAATTTTCCTGTTAGTTAGTTTCGTACCATTTTTTTGGCTGATGCTGTTTTCTTTCATTTGATCTATCAATGCATTACATACAACGAGCACTCTTAGCGGTAGTGAGGGAATGGTTTCAGCTACAAAACAGTAACTATGAATAGGAGCTTGCATGCTGGGCTCATTAAAAAAATGTGCACAAGCGGAAACGATTAATTTAATAAGGAGATGGCACCATCTGTTGTATCTGAGTTCACGTTGAGACCGATGCCTCTTGCTGCCTGCTCCAGGCTAAGCAGCTGTGATTCGGCTTGAGCTGTTGTATTTACAAGAGGCGTAAAGTATAGGCTGGAAAAAAATGAAGATAATTCACAAAGCTGGCTATAGAATTGGCTCGCTGGAATCTAAAGAGGATTAAGAATTGGCAGAGTCCAAAAGAAGAAGAAGGAGAAGATGAAAAGCCAGGAGAATCGTTTTGTATGGCATTGTTAAATTGTAGTTCGTTATGGTGAAGCTGCGGGCTTTTTGGATTTCTTCTTACACAGAAAAGTGGATGGAGCAGTAGACTGAAAATGAGAATAAAGATTGCCTCTTTAGATAATAATTGCAGTATTTCTAACAATAAGAATGGTGGAAAAAATTCAAGCCAACTAAAAAAAAAAAAATGTCTGCAAAGTCAAGAAAATGGAGAAAATGAAAAAAAAAAAAAAAAGAAAAAAAAATGAAAAGAGAAAAGGACATTGGGATTAACTCGAATTATTTTTCGATTCTTATTTCCTGCGAGGAATTGCAGAGTTGAAAAATTTGGTGGCGCCAACAAAAGTAATGGCAATTTGAAGTTTGTCTGGCGGGAAAAAAATGAAAGAAAATATCGATGTAACCGGAAGTAGTTTGAGGTTAAATGAAGCACTGATCTGGGAAATAGTAGTGAAATGAATACACATTGTTAAAGAAATATATTAATAATATATATATATATATATATATATATATATATATATATATATATATATATATGATCATAAAAATAACGAAGTTGTTTATGCATGAATTGGACTATATATAATATATATATATTATATATATATAATATATATATATATATATTATATATATTTATGCGTAAACAAGCTCGTTATTTTAATGGACAGTATACTAGAGTATATATATATATATATATATATATATATATATATATATATATATATATATTATAGTTTACAATACATTTAAGGTGCAATTGTTACCATTGGTTTCTAGGCAGCATGCTTGCGATACTACCCTTCATCACGACAACGTACTTATGAAACCAATGGTAACAATTGCACCTTAAATGTATTGTAAACTATAATAAATAAATACAGCTCTTACAAAAATAATCGAGCACTTTATTCTCATTTGTCCAATACTAACAAAGTAGTAACTATATATATATATATATATATATATATATATATAATATATATATATAAAGATAATCTACTGAGTCAGACGAACCTACTATTAGTTTCGCATAAAGCTCTTCAGGGCTAAAATCTGACTGAGATTTAGCCTGAAGAGCTTTATGCGAAACTAATAGTAGGTTCGTCTGACTCAGTAGATTATCTTTATTACTTGGCTCTACTTAGGTATCGAGCACTTTTTACAAATTAGCTTCTCCTAGCGGTTATTTGAATATATATATATCTTATATACATATATATACATATAAATTGTTTTTCTTTGGCCAAATACTATACCAATAGATTATTTTTTGTTGGTACGAATATCTTGCTCTTTTCTTTTTTTCAAAAATTTTTTTTCTCCTGGTTGATGTTTGGTAGTATATTTTTACAATCAACTCTCTGCCGGGTTTTTTCTCTCCGCAAGGATCTACCAACACGCTTGGTATATTCTATATATATATATATATATATATATTATATATATATATATATAGCACTGTTAATGCACGCAAAGGGAAAGCATGGGCTACTATGAACAGATTATCAATCATATGGAAATCTGATCTCAATGACAAATTAACGCGACGATTCTTCCAGGCCGTAGTCGTATCAGTGCAACTGTATGGTTGCACCACGTGGACTCTAATAAAACACCAAGAAAATAAGCTAGATGGTAGCTCCACAAGAATGCTACGTGCGATCATAAACAAATCGTGGAAATAACACCCAACAAGAAACCTGCTGTACGGCTACTTGTCCCCTTTAACACAAACCATTCGAGTGAGACGAACAAGAGATGCCGGATACTGCTGGAGAAGCAAGGACGAACTCATAAGCAACGTTCTCCAGTGGACGCCAGCACATGCTAATTCCAGTGCGGATCACGCAGCAAAGACTTATGTTGACCAACTCTGTGCAGATACTGGATGCTGCGCGGAGGATCCGCTCGGGGCTATGGATGATAGGGACGGTTGGCGAGATTGTCATGTATATCCGTGCTGCTAGCTCAACACGATGATGACTTGTCTTGAGATTGATATAGAGTATCAATGTGGCGTCTTCAACAGTGATATTCGAGAGATGGGTTTTCAACTAGTTTTTATTTTTAAACCTCGCTGTTTACACTGTGGAAATTTGAACATTGTTGACTTTTGTAGCGTAGTCAGCGGCAAACCACCGTGTCGTTGATGGCAGGTCATTGGCTGGCGAAGGAAATACAAAAACACAACTAGCTTTTAGCGCTAAAACCTTTCGTAGGTTTAATCTCTCTCTCTCTCTCTCTCTCTCTCTCTCTCTCTCTCTCTCTCTCTCTCTCTCTCTCTGTGTGTGTGTTTAGTCTCTGTAGATATGAACCGTTGGGCTACCTACAATTATGCAAAAGAAAGACTCATCGCAGTATGAAAAAAAGAAAGAACGAAAGAAACAAAGTGAGAGTGAAATAAGAAAGACAATTGAGAAACTTACAAAGAAAAGAAAGACAGAAGAAAGAAGAAAGAAAGAAAGAAGCGGTAAGGAATTCGGTAAAAATTGTTAGGAATTCGGAATCAATGAAATAGAAAAAAAAATCACAGATGGAAATAACTCACTCTTAACGCTCAAAACTTTCTATTTGCTCTCGGAGATGTCTTTAAACTATATTAGGAAGTGGGTAATAAAGATATATACATAGAGTGGGGTAAAGTATAGGGAGAATATAAAGTAAGAGACGGGTCAGTTTTTGACATAATTGCAAATTACGACTTATTAGAAACAATTGAAATGGAATTTTTCCAAACATAACTCAATTCCAGAACTAAGAATATATATATAATAATATTATATATATATAATATTATATATATAATCCTACTAGCCAAGATTCAACTTAGGTGGGCTGGTCACGTTGTCTGAATGAATGAGAACAGGCTTCCAATGAAGATTTTATACGGGGCAACTACCAAATACTAAGCGTTCTATTTGGACGTCCTCTCTTACGCTACACGGACAAATTGAAGGACAATTTGAAACGCCTCGATATTGACCTGAGTGCTTGGGAAGATCTAGCATCGGATCGGAAGGAAATGGCGTAAGACCTGTTTCGCTAAACTAAAGAGCTTTGAACAAAATGACTGAAGAATAGAGATCGACTCCGCCTAACTTTAAAAGAAAAACATTTAACTCCTGTCTTGGATCATTTCGTTTGTCAGTGTGGCTTCATGGCTCGCAGCAGGGCTGGGCTGCCTGTCACACTCGAGGAACATAAAATGTCTTCTTGACAGCATGCACAACATAGGAGGAATCAAATCACTCACTGTTGACACTCTCTATCGTTCTCGATAGGAGAGTCCACCATATATATATATATATATATATATATAAGTAAACTACAGACCATGTTTCGAGGTATAACCTCTCATCAGTGCCGCTTAACCATTTTTAGCAGCTGCCTATGGCCGGGTTCGAGACCCGAACGAACTTAAGCTCGCCGAACCTTCTTACCCATACGGCCACACAGCGGCAGTATAACAGGCTATTTAATCGCTATATTTCTAAGCGGAAATGAATTCACCAAGAGTTCTCAAACTTTGTAAACAAAGTGAGATTTAGCTTTAACGCCGAATACGGTGAATTTTGCAATTAAATTCCTCCTAAATAGAGTGCTCAACTGAAATTAGGAGCGTATAATATTAAACTACAGACACGTGTTTCGAGGTATCACCTCTCATCAGTGCAGGTATACCATTTTTAGCAGCTATATATATATATATATATATCAATGTACCCTTTGCAACACTCTTCCAGAGTACGGACCTTGTTTAACATTTAAGATAGTATACAGTGCAGTAATATGATACTAATTCATGCTCATTACCTCTTACTTCGTAACATGTACACAACCTCTACATGTACATGCCAATCATCTAATATTGTTACATAATCTATGCGGTTGCATAAGCTTATTGTTAATCCCCGTAATTCTGAGGGGATGACCCCTTTCATACCAGGGCCGGGTCCTTTTATGGAAAATTACAGAAGCCCGCCAAATATGTGAAGTCACGTGGGACATTTTTTCAGAGTCCCCAGTTTGCAGTTAGACGTCAGGCAGAGCAGCGGCATTTTATGGCTCTGCCTGAAACTGGAACTCACGCGCGCTATGTTAGTCAGATATTAGTTAAGTGAAATGTATAGTTAAGGAAACAAAAGTTTAATTAGTAAAATGTTCTTGTGGTTTGATGAATGTCTTGGTAACAAGACTTAAGAATGAATCCAGGACGACCCAGCCGGCGCACATAAGCAACAGAAGACCTTAGAAGATTCCAGACCCAAAGACGATCAAAGAATAGAACCAAAGCGACCAGAAAAGAAAATGACCAGAAGTAAGAAGTAAGAGTAAGAAAGGGAATATAACATTATATCGATTTGGTACCGTGAAAACCTCAGATGTAACAATATTACTTCTATATTCTCTATACGCTATACATATACATGTACCTAAACTCAACATGTTTAATCATTTAATTATCCAGTAATATTCTCTTGACGCTATACCTGTGCTTTACCAAACCTGTATATGTCCAAACCTCTAATATGATCCAGCTATATTCTTGCGCTTAATCTTTAAATAAACTGAAAAGCATATTCAGAGTGGAGTAATTTTTATTTCCCGTCATTGTATACGGCTATGTAGGTATTCTATTGTTTACCTACAGATTGCACTGCAAAACTATATTAGCTTGTTTGGACAGTCTTTTAGCTGAAAGTCTCGTTTGGTTGTCATTCAAGAATGAACTAAAGAAAGTGACATATTACCAGTGGCAATTATGTCTTCGACTGAGAAAGTACCTAAAAGCTTCTATCATGGATTCATTTGTAAGGTTAGTAGGACTATACAATGCGAGAATGTGGGGTACTTATTGATTTAGAGTGCATAGAATTCCCTAAAGAAGTAATGCTCTGTATAAACCTATTCCATTCGCATGACATACTGCTTATCAAGGCATATATACACATATATACATGTATATGAGGCGCGTGGTGTAATGGTTAGAGTTCGTAGGAAATGGACTGGTCGACCCAAGTTTCAATCTCCTGGACGAAGCTGCTGGCATTTTAACATGGCGCTAATACCCTAGGAAAGGTATACTCAATTCTCCTCCAGCATGGGTAGATAGCAGGGCAGACGGGGCTCTTTAACCAGGGCTAGGTAACAGTCTAGAAGGAAAACTCTGAATTCAAACCTGTTAAACTCCACTTAAGAAATTG
>CM042148.1:65638194-65666521 GCA_023376005.1 Doryteuthis pealeii
TCCTTCTAGGTTTCCCAGGACTCTTCTGAGTTTTCCAGCCGGATCTCAATAATGCTTTTAGTCTGATGGATTCTCATTCCTTCCTCCGAATTTTTTAATTCCAGACTTCCTTTTCTAAACCCCTTGTGGATTGTTCCAAGGGCCCAATCACGATTCGGCACGACCTTAACCCGTTTCCAAGTTTTCCTTCAGTTAATCTGGCAAGGTCCGAAGTATTGTCGGATCTTTTGTCTTCTTTCATTTTCACCTTGTGACGCCGGGACGCCAAATGCTTTCACGAGGATGACAAGTTTCCTCTTCTTGTCAATCAAATCTAATCCCTGGTTCTCCTGGCCGGAATTTAGATGATCCGTTCTTACCTCAAGATCCCAGAGAATTTTGGTTGTCTCATTCCCAGGAGAGATTCAGTTTGTGGCATATACAATTTAGTTGAAGTGTGTGAATTGGTGAAAATTGAATTTCTCTGCACTATAATATTATTATTATTATTTTCATTATTTTTTCACACCTTATCCGTAGCAGGTTGGTTAACAGGAATGAATGTGCAACGCCAAGTTTTCTAGGTTCCTGACTCTTCTGATATTCTAGCCGATCCACCGAGTGCTGTTGTTTGATGGTCTTGATTCTCTCCTCTGATTCTGGCAATTCACAACCAAATTTCTCGAAGAGTTTTTGGAGCCGTTTGAAGGGCACCAATTTTACAATTGGTACGACCTTACCTTCATGTTCACAAGTTTCCTCAGTCTCTAGCAAGGTCTAAATATTGTCTAACGTATAGCTTCCTCTTCGCTATTTAATTCGGTGGTCTCGCCGGGACGGCAAATCACGAGATGACAGGTTTTCTCTTAGTCTTGTCGATCAATACTAGGTCCGCGGTCTTTTGGACCAGTATGTAGAATCCGTCGTGTACCTCGAAAGTGTCCCAGAGAAGTGTTATGTGCCTGATTAACTCGGCAGCAGATTCAGGCTTGATATTACCTATTTAGTTTATTATTGAAACTTGTTAAATTTCCTTCGTACAATTTCCCAGTGATTACCTTTCCACCGAGTCGTAAAGATTCTCGCTATTTATGTGCTAGTTTGCTGCATTTTGCTAATTATGTGATCAATTGCGTTTCGTCATCCTGTTCCCACACATTCTGCCATTGCTATTTCTGCTGGTGTCTTAACTTTGTCTTTTATAATATTTGTTCTATAGCCCTGTGTCTTGTGCAGGCGAATTATACGTGTATTCGGTTTTCTCTCCTAAGTTCCCTTTTCCTTTAGCCAAGATCATGAATTTCTGATGATATCTCTAGAGTTTGACACTTGAAATACCCATGTAGTTGTTTTTCTTCCATTCTCTTTTTATAGTTGTTATTTGTATCTGATCTTCCTTGCTTGTTAATATGTTTCAATTGCTTTTCCTGGCTGCTGCCAATTAATTGTTCCTTATTCTTTACTCAATGTATTTCGTCCCAAGAGGCTGATTGTCTTATATACACTATCTTCAATTGTTGTGCGAGACCTCCCTCTTCTTTTCTTGGAACTTTATAAGTTCCGTCAATGTCGTTTTATATTATAATTAATGATCATAATATAATAATATAATTCAATAGTATTTTAATTATTATAATCATATTAAAATATATATATATATAAATATAATATATAATAATATATATATACTAAATATATAATTTAAAAATATGATATAATATTAATAATAACCTATTATAATCATGATTATAACCTATAATAATATATATAATATATATTATATATATTATTATATATACTATATATATATATATAGAGCTTAGAATATTACTACCTTGGCACAGCACTAGTGGAAAAACGGATATTACATCCCTCATCTCTGCATGGTTTTTGATACGACATTAGACCGCCCCGACGACTTTAATTTTTTTTTACTTACAGATATTATATAGTATATTATATATATATATAAGTAATATAATAATATATATGTCAGTGCCCCAAACTTAAAGTTCTTCAGCCATTACTAAGAAGGAGAATGATTGGCATTAAATAACCAGGGAAGGAGCCGCATATCAGTTAAACACCAACAGGAAACCAACCCAAACCAACCAACTAAGTATGCTCATATTAGTAATAGCATGAATTCTTGTGTCTGGTCAAGAATATCGAGCAACCCTGCTGCCGTTATAATTATTCTGATAGAATATAATACAATAAAAAGGCATATATCTTTCTCCCTCCTCCCTAGTTCAACTTCGTCTGCTTATTTCATATGAATCATGAGGATTCGCATCGAGCAACGTTCTGATAAACAAACAGCTGGTTTTTGCCAAAACAGAAAATAAATCACACATTATCTCAGCCATTTCGAAATCATGGTAAATAGGGCAACCTGCCAAAGACTAGAAAATCAAATGTCTAACACTACTGAAATAATCAATTTACTTAATATATAAGAAAGAAAGGAAAGAAAAAGAAAAGAAAGAAAAAGAAAGAAAGAAAGCAAAGGAAGAAACGACGGTGGCAGGGGGGTAAGGAAAAACCACGAAACAGAAAGTGAGCCAGAAAGAAAGAAGTTTGGACAAGAAAGAAAGAAAGAAAGAAAGAAAGAAGAAAGAAAGAAGGAAAGAAATGAGCGGGGGGTAAGAGAAAAACCGAAAACAGAAATGTGAGCCAGAAAGAAAAGAAGTTGGACAGAAAGAAGAAAAGAAAAGAAAGGAAAGAAAAGAAAGGAAAGAAAAAGAAATGGGATAAGGAAAAAGAAAGCAAGAAGAAATGAAAGAACAAAGAAGGAATAAACGAGATAGAAAAAGCCAAGAAAAACAGAAAAAGATATATATTAATAATATCATATTATAATATTTAATATATATATGTTGTGTGTGTGTGTGTCACTGTGTGTGTTTTAGCAATGAAATAAATGAAAATATTACTGGAATCTTACAAGACGAAATTGTTCGTCATTTGTCTGGCGAATGTTGCGCGTATTGAATACAGCATCTTTGTTCCAATTATTTTGCCGCCCAAATAATATCGGAATGATTAAAGAAAAAGGGGGGCGGGGAAGTACTCCCAGTTTGTTGATAATAAATTCATTTTATCAGCCTATAAAAAAAGGTATTTATACAACAGATAATTGGATTTTTTATTTTATTATTTACTGATTAAAACTTCCCGCCTTAACTGAATATGAAGAAAAAACCGGTGAAGATAGAGTAAGTTGATACAGTAAATAAGTTGTCGAGTTTTTGACAAGTTAACCCGTAACGCAAAACGAAGTTTTTATTTTATTTTATTTTAATTTTTATTATTTTCATGAAACAGATAATAAAAGAGAGATATGCACACCTTTTAGAGAGAATGCTTTATTTGATAATAGAACCAGATATTGTAGCCGTCTAATCACCGATATTGAAGGCCAGTCGTTCAATTGAAGACTTGCCAAGACATGGGTAAACTAAATATTATCACCACTGAAAAAAAACAAAGTGTACTATATGTTTATGTTTAACCAATAAAATAGACGGTAAATAAGATGGAGTCAAGGAATTGAACAATAATTTTCTGTCCACATCTCTAGTGAAGCTAAAATATATCATTTCTTTTGTCACTTTATTCATAATTTTGTTTGTATAATAAATGTTTACACACACCAGTTCGTATTTTTAAAAAGTCTTCTTTATAACATTATTATATTAAGCAAGTTTGCAACTTTTTGTTTCTGATATATATATATATAATATATATATATATAATATATATATTATAAAATGGACTCTCATCCAGTGAACAAGCAACACAAAGTGATTTTTTTTGTTTATAGGGAGGCGCGTGGGCTATTGGTTAGAGTCGTGGAAAACAAATAGCGCTAATATCCTTGGGAAAGGTATATGGATCCATATATTCTCCCCTCAGCTATGGGTTAAATAGTAGGACTGACTGGGCTCTTTAACCTTGGGTAGGTAACCAGTCTAGGAGAGTGATAACTCTGAATTCAAAATTCCTGAGGTCAGTCGTTGATTGGGTTCGTGGCTTCCTTGATGCCACCAATTCTTTCCTATCGACTGTGCCAAAAAGTGTGGAATGGTCCTACACAAGCCTTCACCAATATAAACATATATATATAATATATATATAATATATATATATGTTGAAAAAAATGAATAAAGGAAAGAAAGTATAAATGGATAATTATAGGATTTTTAATCAATATTACTTACACGTGTTTCGGTCAGAAGTTTATCCATGTGTACATTATTTAAACTATTATTATTTTTAAATAATCAAATGAAATGAAATAATAATAATAGAAAAAAATGTAGAAATGTTACGCACACAAGGAAAATTCGATCTTCATCAGAGTAAATCCTTATTTGAAATTAAATACGTTGGAATATATATATATATATATATATATATATATATATATATATATATATATATATATACGATGGTGGACTGTAAAAGTTTATTAGCTAATATGTTGACATCATATCAGGTGTTGATTTTATACGCGCTAAATCAATGATGGAAAAAGTGAAGAATATTGAAATATATATATATATATGTGTGTGTGTGTGTGTGTGTGTGTGTGTGTGTGTGTGTGTGTGAGCCGCTTGAATATTGTATAGGGTGATCAAGATACTCCCATGGAATGTGACCAGATGAAGCTTATTTTTCAATATTCTTCACTTTTCCATCATGACTTAATATTTATCCATTGCTGGAGAGAAAGAGTAGAATTCATCCCTTTCCCAAGTGTATTAGCGCTAAGTGAAATGCAATTACCACATCCAGGATTTGAACTCGGGACAACGAGTCCATTTCCCATGACTTTAAGCATTACACCACACGCGCCCATTATATATATATTTAAACTGTACAGAGGATATATTCATTTCAGTGTGTTATTTTAAAGGGATGCTATGAGGCTTTAACAAAATGTTAATGAAAAGCATCATAATATTGCCCTGAAGATGGTTTAATGAAAGAAAAAAACTTGAACGTTGGCATACTATTATTCATAAACAAGTAAATCCTCTGAATATTTGCTTTTCATATTTTGTTACATACAGTTGGATTAATTCCATTATATATATATATATATAATATATATATATATATATATATATTATATATAATATATATATATATATATTATATATATTATAATTTCAAAACATTTGTTTACAGCTTGACTTTTTAATCGATTCCGGGTGTATAACTTGACAAGCACCGGACGAATGGCCCTTGTTTTACTAATAAACATTTTTTCCTTTCATTTCATCCATTGAAGTGGTGATCACTATGATAACCCTCAATATATTATATATATATATATATATATATATATATATGTGTGTGTGTGTGTGTGTGTGTGTGCCTTTCCTATACATATAGGTTGATATCGAAGGCGCGTGGTCTAATGGTTAGAGTCGTAGGAAGTGGACTCGTCGATCCGAATAATTCCTATACGAAGCTATTGTATTTCACATGGCGCTAATACCCTTGGGAAAGGTATGAATACAATTCTCTTTCCAGCTATGGGTATAGACATTTACAGATGAAATTGCTTAAAAATCTTATAATTTCAATCGAGAAAAGTTAGTCAATTTATTTTATTCAAATAGAATAGATAAAATATATATGAAAAGAAACATTTAAAGTACAATTATAACCCACACCCCACCCTAAAATCTCAGACAAGCTACATTTTACCTCAATAATTGTGATACGTCACATAAGATATTGTTTAGCGTTATTTTTTCTGTTATTAATAGATCAAAAGCAAACAAATAAGTTAGGAACAAATGTATGGATGATTATTTTAATATAAGCTACCATTATAATTTGAACATCTTATTATAATGGAGATTGTGGGTGTGTATGTCTGTAACCGAAACTATATTACCATTCAAGTCACAATTCCCTTTGTTATTTACATCACATTCTCCATGATTTTAATTTTATTTAAACCTCAATTATTAATAAAATTGTTTTACATCATTAAGACTGTTGACCATATCTACATACTAATAACATGCAATTGTATTTATATATACAAGAAAATAGCGGTTTACAGTGTGAATTGAAAGGCTTATTTGCATATTGATATTAAAAATGTGATTTTAATAAATATATGCTTGGTATTATTGATTCTAATTGTTTGGTTTTATATTAATGAATATGAGCAAAATCTCGTGGATAAATCTTAAAAGAAATCCATTAACAAGAAGAAATAACTGTAATATTATTCTTTACTTCCTATTTTAACTAAATAGTTAAATTAGGAAAATTTACCAATGAAAGACGGAGTAAGGGAAAATTATGGAAGAGTTAGTTCAAAGTTGTTCTATTTTTCAATCATACCCCCTCTGTTCCAAATATTTTATCTGAATTCTTATTCAGTTTCATTAGCCTTTCTAATTTAACATGATATTTTATTATATCAAAACTTAAATACTTGCACCCGGAGGGTGCATATATTTGCTAGTTCATCTAAATATCTACTGGTTACAAATAGTGGGTCTTTTAAGTTTCTATTTTTTATAATAATTGTAAGGCATAAAGTGATAAATGTCCTGACAATAATACATGAATATTGTGAGAATAATAGCAACTTTTATCATGCAATCATATCAAACTGCTCTACATGCGAATGCCCCATTTCATGGTATAAAACTTTTGTAACGATATACCTATGCCTTGCTTCAATTCCATAGACCGAACGGGAATCTGCAGTTGTTAATTTTACTACCCTTTTGACACTTTGTGTGTGTGAAGGAAAATCAGGCAACTCTAATATTGCCCCAGTTTTTATGATTCCAGAAGTTCATAATCTTAAAATTCTTCTGTGAACCCAGGCTCACAAACTCCATTTTGGGACAGGTCGATTAATTGAGACCAATGTGTGGCATCGAAATTTATAACAATTAATATCCAACTTTCTCTGGTTGTGTCATTTTGATATTAAAAAAGCTGTAAATCGACCTACCCTAATGTGTATTTTCCTGAAGCGCTAGATTATCCACACGTGTTTATCAGTAATAATTTTCCTGTTAGTTTCGTACCATTTTTTGGCTGATGCTGTTTTCGTTCATTAGATCTATCAATGCATTACATACAACGAGCACTCTTAGCGGTAGTGAGGGAATGGTTTCAGCTACAAAACAGTAACTATGAATAGGAGCTTGCATGCTGGGCTCATTAAAAAAAATGTGCACAAGCGGAAACGATTAATTTAATAAGGAGATGGCACCATCTGTTGTATCTGAGTTCACGTTGAGACCGATGCCTCTTGCTGCCTGCTCCAGGCTAAGCAGCTGTGATTCGGCTTGAGCTGTTGTATTTACAAGAGGCGTAAAGTATAGGCTGGAAAAAAATGAAGATAATTCACAAAGCTGGCTATAGAATTGGCTCGCTGGAATCTAAAGAGGATTAAGAATTGGCAGAGTCCAAAAGAAGAAGAAGGAGAAGATGAAAAGCCAGGAGAATCGTTTTGTATGGCATTGTATAATTGTAGTTCGTTATGGTGAAGCTGCGGGCTTTTTGGATTTCTTCTTACACAGAAAAGTGGATGGAGCAGTAGACTGAAAATGAGAATAAAGATTGCCTCTTTAGATAATAATTGCAGTATTTCTAACAATAAGAATGGTGGAAAAATTCAAGCCAACTAAAAAAAAAAAATGTCTGCAAAGTCAAGAAAATGGAGAAAATGAAAAAAAAAAAAAAAAGAAAAGAGAAAAGGACATTGGGGATTAACTCGAATTATTTTCGATTCTTATTTCCTGCGAGGAATTGCAGAGTTGAAAAATTTGGGTGGCGCCAACAAAAGTAATGGCAATTTGAAGTTTGTCTGGCGGGAAAAAAATGAAAGAAAATATCGATGTAACCGGAAGTAGTTTGAGGTTAAATGAAGCACTGATCTGGGAAATAGTAGTGAAATGAATACACATTGTTAAAGTATATATATATATATATATATATATATATATATATATATATATGATCATAAAAATAACGAAGTTGTTTATGCATGAATTGGACATATATATATATATATATATATATATATATATATATATATATATATATATATATATTTATGCGTAAACAAGCTCGTTATTTTAATGGACAGTATACTAGAGTATATATATATATATATATATATATATATATATAGTTTACAATACATTTAAGGTGCAATTGTTACCATTGGTTTCTAGGCAGCATGCTTGCGATACTACCCTTCATCACGACAACGTACTTATGAAACCAATGGTAACAATTGCACCTTAAATGTATTGTAAACTATAATAAATAAATACAGCTCTTACAAAAATAATCGAGCACTTTATTCTCATTTGTCCAATACTAACAAAGTAGTAACTATATATATATATATATATATATATATATATATATATATATATATATATATGAAGTATAATGAATAGGACTATAGATAGACAAGAATGATTCAATCAAAGGAATACTTTATTGATTTTCATTTCTTGATACTATCTACAACATATATATATATATATATATATATATATATATATATAAGCACTGTTAATGCGCAAAGGGAAAGCATGGGCTACTATGAACAGATTATCAATCATATGGAAATCTGATCTCAATGACAAATTAACGCGACGATTCTTCCACGCCGTAGTTGTATCAGTGCAACTGTATGGTTGCACCCCAGTGACTCTAATAAAACGCCAAGAGAATAAGCTGGATGGTAGCTGAACAAGAATGCTACGTGCGATCTTAAACAAATCGTGGAAATAACACCCAACAAGAAACCTGCTGTACGGCTACTTGTCCCCTTTAACACAAACCATCCGAGTGAGACGAACAAGAGATGCCAGATACTGCTGGAGAAGCAAGGACGAACTCATAAGCAACGTTCTCCAGTGGACGCCAGCACATGCTAATTCCAGTGCGGGTCACGCAGCAAAGACTTACGTTGACCAACTCTGTGCAGATACTGGATGCTGCGCGGAGGATCTGCTCGGGGCTATGAATGATAGGGACGGTTGGCGAGATTGTCATGTATATCCGTGCTGCTAGCTCAACACGATGATGACTTATCTTGACATTAATATAGTGTATCAATGTGGTGTCTTCAACAGTGACCTTCGAGAGACGGGTTTTCAACTAGTTTTTATTTTTAAAGCTCGCTGTTTACACTGTGGAAATTTGAACATTGTTGACTTTTGTAGCTTAGTCAGCGGCAAACCACCGTGTCGTTGATGACAGGTCATTGGCTGGCGAAGGAAATACAAAAACACAACTAGCTTTTAGCGCTAAAACCTTTCGTAGGTTTTCTCTCTCTCTCTCTCTCTCTCTCTCTCTCTCTCTCTCTCTCTCTCTCTCTCTCTCTCTCTGTGTGTGTTTAGTCTCTTGTAGATATGAACCGTTGGGCTACCTACAATTATGCAAAAAGAAAGACTCATCGCAGTATGAAAAAAGAAAGAACGAAAGAAACAAAGTGAGAGTGAAATAAAGAAAGACAATTGAGAAACTTACAAAGAAAGAAAGACAGAAAGAAAGAAAGAAAGAAAGAAAGAAGGAAGCGGTAAGGAATTCGGTAAAAAATTGTTAGGAATTCGGGAATCAATGAAATAGAAAAAAAAATCACAGATGGAAATAACTCACTCTTAACGCTCAAAACTTTCTATTTGCTCTCGGAGATGTCTTAAACTATATTAGGAAGTGGGTAATAAAGATATATACATAGAGTGGGGTAAAGTTATAGGAGAATATAAAGTAAGAGACGGGTCAGTTTTTGACATAATTGCAAATTACGACTTATTAGAAACAATTGAAATGGAATTTTTCCAAACATAACTCAATTCCAGAACTAAGATATATATATATATATATATATATATATATATATATATATATATATATATATCCTACTAGCCAAGATTCAACTTAGGTGGGCTGGTCACGTTGTCTGAATGAATGAGAACAGGCTTCCAATGAAGATTTTATACGGGCAACTACCAAATACTAAGCGTTCTATTGGACGTCCTCTCTTACGCTACACGGACAAATTGAAGGACAATTTGAAACGCCTCGATATTGACCTGAGTGCTTGGGAAGATCTAGCATCGGATCGGAAGGAATGGCGTAAGACCTGTTTCGCTAAACTAAAGAGCTTTGAACAAAATAGACTGAAGAATAGAGATCGACTCCGCCTAACTTTAAAAGAAAAACATTTAACTCCTGTCTTGGATCATTTCGTTTGTCAGTGTGGCTTCATGGCTCGCAGCAGGGCTGGGCTGCTGTCACACTCGAGGAACCATAAAATGTCTTCTTGACAGCATGCACAACATAGGAGGAATCAAATCACTCACTGTTGACACTCATCTATCGTTCTCGATAGGAGAGTCCACCATATATATATATATATATATAAAGTAAACTACAGACACATGTTTCGAGGTATAACCTCTCATCAGTGCAGTTATACCATTTTTAGCAGCTGCCTATGGCCGGGTTCGAGACCCGAACGAACTTAAGCTCGCCGAACCTTCTTACCCATACGGCCACAATCAGCGGCCAAGTATAACAGGCTATTTAATCGCTATATTTCTAAGCGGAAATGAATTCACCAAGAGTTCTCAAACTTTGTAAACAAAGTGAGATTTAGCTTTAACGCCGAATACGGTGAATTTTGCAATTAAATTCCTCCTAAATAGAGTGCTCAACTGAAATTAGGAGCGTATAATAAAATTAAACTACAGACACGTGTTTCGAGGTATCACCTCTCATCAGTGCAGGTATACCATTTTTAGCAGATATATATATATATATATATATATATATAATACTTTGCAAAAAACTCTTCCAGAGTACGGACCTTGTTTAACATTTAAGATATACAGTGCAGTAATATGATACCTAATTCATGCTCATTTACCTCTTACTTCGTAACATGTACACAACCTCTACATGTACATGCCAATCATCTAATATTGTTACATAATCTATGCGGTTGCATAAGCTTATTGTTAATCCCCTGTAATTCTGAGGGGATGACCCCTTTCATACCAGGGCCGGGTCCTTTTATGGAAAATTACAGAAGCCCGCCAAATATGTGAAGTCACGTGGGACATTTTTCAGAGTCCCCAGTTTGCAGTTAGACGTCAGGCAGAGCAGCGGCCATTTTATGCTCTGCCTGAAACTGGAACTCACGCGCGCTATGTTAGTCAGATATTTAGTTAAGTGAAATGTATAGTTAAGGAAACAAAAGTTTATATAAGTAAAATGTTCTTGTGGTTGATGAATGTCTTGGTAACAAGACTTAAGAAATGAAATCCAGGACGACCAGCCGGCAGCAACATAGCAACAGAAGACCTTAGAAGATTCCAGACCAAAGACGATCAGAATAGAACCAAAGCCGACCAGAAGAAAATACGACCAGAAGTAAGAAGTAAGAAGTAAGAAAGGGTATATAACATTATATCGATTTGGTACCGTGAAAACCTCAGTATGTAACAATATAATCTATATTCTCTATACGCTATACATATACATGTACCTAAACTCAACATGTTAATCATTTAATATAATCCAGTAATATTCTCTTGACGCTATACCTGTGCATTTACCAAACCTGTATATGTCAAACCTCTAATATGATCCAGCTATATTCTCTATGCGCTTAATCTTTAATAAACTGAAAAGCATATTCAGAGTGGAGTAATTTTATTTCCCGTCATTGTATACGGCTATGTAGGTATTCTATTGTTTACCTACAGATCTGCACATGCAAAACTATATTAGCTTGTTGGACAGTCTTTTAGCTGAAAGGTCTCGTTTGGTTGTCATGATAGAATGAACTAAAGAAAGTGACATATTACCAGTGGCAATTATGTCTTCGACTGAGAAAGTACCTAAAAGCTTCTATCATGGATTCATTTGTTAAGGTTAGCTAGGACTCATACAATGCGAGAATTGTGGGGTACTTATTGATTTAGAGTGCATAGAATTCACTAAAGAAGTAATGCTCTGTATAAAACCTATTCCATTCGCATGACATACTGCTTATCAAGGCATATACACATATATACATGTATATGGAGGCGCGTGGTGTAATGGTTAGAGTCGTAGGAAATGGACTGGTCGACCCAAGTTCAATTCCTGGACGAAGCTGCTGGCATTTTACATGGCGCTAATACCCTTAGGAAAGGTATAAACCCAATTCTCCCTCCAGCTATGGGTAGATAGCAGGGCAGACGGGGCTCTTTAACCAGGGCTAGGTAACCAGTCTAGAAGGAAAACTCTGAATTCAAACCTGTTAAACTCCACTTAAGAAATTGACCTTGTGTCCTGCTTGTACGGCGGAGGGGTTGGTAAATATATATATATATATATATATATATATATATATATGTGTGTGTGTGTGTGTGTGTGTGTGTGTGTGTGTGTGTTTGTGTTGTGTTTGTGCTTACACATGTTTATATTCATATTATATGTGTTGGGTGAATTTTATGGCATATAAGTCGTGGGTGTAGCCTAAAATCGGTATCAACCAAACAACGAGGGAGTCTATCCACTTTACCCTAGCGCTAGACCAAGGAGATTGTTTTTTAGTGTCTGATGTTGTGCGCCACACTTACCATCAGCTCCGCACTTTACCGCACATATCCCTGTGCTAGTCATACGCTGAGTTGGCGAGGATTGGTATCGAACCAGGAACTTTCAGGTTCCATGCCTATCAATCTACAGACTGAGCTAAACCGGCCCTAAACATATAAACATGCTAAACATGGCATGCCGACCCTTGTTGGGTTATTAGATTCCGAGGACGTTTTTGTTTTATCTATTCTTGTTGGGTATTAAAATCTTTTTTAAACACATTTTTGATCGGGTACTACGACTCCGGGCCTACGTGAACCTTAGAGTAATAGTAATTACGAGGTACTCGGCTCAGTCGGTAGAACGTCAGCCAAGGAATCACAAGGTTCATGGTTTGATACCTGCCCTCGCCAACTCAGCGTATGAGTAGCTAGGACTCATACAATGATCTGACGGTAAAATAAAGAGCTGATTGTAGGTGTTGTGCTCTACCTCATGTGCTAAAAGAATCTCCTTTGTCTAGCGCTAGAGAAAAGGGGATAGACTCCCTCGCTGACTGGCTGATACCGACATTAGGGCGCCCCACCTATTTATTTGCCACACTCCCAAGAGCTCTAGAACGGGAAGTTCACCACTAAATGCAGTTTCACATCATACTCAGAACACTAAGACACTTAGCTACTACCTTCTATCACATATATGATAAAAAGGGTTGGGGGTTACCATGAGGGTAATAGGGTTGGGACAATCATATAGGTGCTAGGACTTGAAGCGACTTGCCGATTGTTTGGAGGTGGTCTTCGACAACCGTCTAACCTACGTAAGAGCCAAAGTGGAGTGTTGCAAGACATGGATTGCTCAGCCACCAGGATTCTATCCTTAACCATCACAGGGGGCCTCTCACGACCAATCTCATTTGGGGGATTTTACCCCTCTGTAGAGGTGCAGTCGGTGTATTCTACAGCCCTAGCCAATAATACCTAGTGGTATACTCAGTGAGTTCGCTATTAAGATTGATAGAAAATTTAAAAAAAAACGCAATAGACCAGATATAGTGGCTAATGAGTAAAAAACATGCCTTCTAATTGATATGTCAGTGACAGCATATAATGCTACATAATGTTGTCATAAATTGTTAGCAGACCCTGTAGGTAAGAATAAGGGCCGTTAACTTTGAGATCAGGGAGTGGAAATTTACCAGTGACGGTTATGATCTCTGGAAAACACACCATGTGAAACACATTATTAGTTTTAGTTTTTAGATTTGAGCTTACTTGGAAGCAGAGTAGACGTGCCGATATGGGCTAGATAAAATAAAAGCTTGATCAAACAACAAAAATGTCTTGTAAACAAGTAAAGCCCAGAAGAGGAAGAAACCAGCCCGTAGTTAAGAAGAAGCAGAAGAATCAACACATAAACAAGTTATAAAGAAGACCATCTCCACTCCACGTAAGGCTCTAATCTCTCTCTCTCTCTCTCTCTCTCTCTCTCTCTCTCTCTCTCTCTCTCTCTCTCTCTCTCTCTCTCTCTGATATGTCTCTATATCATCTCTTTGAACTTTCTCTATCATCCGAGAACTCTCTCTGAAGTCTCCCTCTCACCAATTATACACCCGATGTCAATGTGGGTATGTAACAATAATAGCATAAAAATCAAAGAGTATACCAAAATAAGTAAATACTAAGAGTTGGCAATGAAATTACAAAAAAATGTGACATCTTAAAGTAATAGTGGGAATCTTGGGAATGATCACGATAGGAGCAGAAAGAATACATTAACAAGATACTTGGCAGTCCCTAGCCAGTATGAAATACACAAAATTGTACTTTGCAGAACTGCTCATCTCCTTATCAATGTCATTGGAAAAGACCCCTCTCCTCAAAAGGGAACAAAAACATAAATACACAGAATGTATATGTTCACTTCCTTCCCTCACTGTAGGTCTTGGGTGCAGTACCGGTGAAGGATTGTAATGAACCGAATGTAAAGCTAAAAAGTGAATGTTGCCCTTGTAGCAGACCACAAAGGGAAAATTAAAGAAAACGATAATATAGATATATACGTGGGGCTTTCTAAAAAACATTGTGGAACATGAGGGTGAATGAGCAGACTCTGTTCTTTAGCTGTGGTTAAGCAACCTGTCTCGGAGGAGAAAATCTCTGAATTCAAACCACCTGAACTCTGCTTCAAGATTGACCTTATGCCAGGTACTACCCGTAGAGGAAGGAGGGATTGAGTAAAATCTACAAACTCATGAACCTACTCCACAGTTTGGAAATTGCAAGTAGGTTGGAAATAATATAGAATTGTCCTTATTGACCTGGAATGTGTGTTGGATAAAACAAATACCTAAAGAAAGCCAATAAAATTGTGTAATACAAGAAATAACAGAATTAGAGAAACAATATTGATAGACTAACACTTTTACACACACACACACACACACACACACACACACATATATATATATATATATATTATATATATATATATATATATATAAGAAAACACCAAAACTTTATAATTGTCGTCCGTCACCTTTTCACTACTTCGGACGGTGTTACCAGTCATCTAATCTATTTAGACGTGCGAAAACTTAAAAACACTTAAAGGATAACATTATTACTGGTGTCGATATATAAAGAAACAATGAGTAAATGTTTATTCATATATTATTACCTACGTACTTATATAGACAAATACATACACAGAAATTGACAGCCAGACAGACAGAGAATATCCGAAAAGTAAGGCAAAACTATTTATCTAATACTATAAGAATAAAACTGTGTATATGTTACCAACACTTATATGTTACTTCTTTAGGTAAACACCAGCTTAGTAAAAAATACAGTTAACAAAAGTAAGATATTAAAAAAATAAGAATGAAATGGGTAAAAAAGAGAGGAAAAAAGCCGCCACAGAAAAGAGAGCCAGAAAGAAGGAGAGACAACAGCAACTCCAGCAAGCATCACGGTTTGTTTGCAGTCACTACACCTGAGATTGCCATTCAAAAATTGATCTGTTCAGCTACTCACGTAGTTGTAGGTAAAAATAAATATAAAAGGTGGACACTACGCCATCGTCTTTAGTAGACAGAAGGATGCCAACAATATATAGTATGTGTTTAACGTGCAGTGGCGGAATATAGTAAATCATCAAAAAGCATCATTGATACTTTTATTTATATATTAATATGCTAAAAAGACAACATAAACTACGTCATGAATGCTTCCACAAAGTGTTGGAAATTATTAAATACAAATAGAAATCTACAGCGATTTATTTCAGATGTAATTTCCATAAAATAGATAAATAAATTGACGAGTGAAGGAAAATGATGTGACCTCAGATCAATAATGGACCATTCCATAAAAGAAAGAACAACATAAACGTGAAAGAGAGAAGAGAAGAATGAAAAGAAGAGTGAAAGAAAGAATAAAGAGGAACAGAGTGAAAGAAAGAGAAAAGAAGATAAAAGCTGAAAGAAAGGGAAGATATGAAAAAAAGAGAAAAACAGAAATCAACAACAGGAGAACGCCAACTACGCCACAAAAGGCTTACGCGAAGAGTTAAAAATTGTTAAATACAAATAGAAATCTACAACAATTTATCTCAGATGTTATTTCAGTTAAATAAGTAAATAAATCGAAGAGAGAAAGAAAATGATGAGATTAATTTTTTTTTAAATCCTTATATTTTCTCGGGGTAGAAGGAATAGAAGAGAAATAAGCTGGCAGATAATCTTCATTATCAACTACCATGGAATTTCTATGGATTCAGCTAGTTTATACAAATGTACTTCCGTTTCTGGCAATGTCCTGTAGATATCTCAGACGTAAAATCTGACTGAGAAGGAATCTATTTGTTGATCCAGACAGTAATGATCTCATTTATTATTAATAATCCTGAAAGGAATTATTTTAATCCCTACTTACGTCTCTTCTAATATAAACAGCGCTTAAGATTCAGCTGCTTTGAAAATAAATGATATTTGCTTTCGTTTCGTTTCGTTTCATTTGGTTCATTTGTTTAACGGCATATCAACTCCCGATGGGTTATTTAATACCAAAATTTGATAAATTAGTAGTTGTTTTATTATAATCATTTATATTTTCAACGTTATTTTGAAAATATATTTTGCAAATATTTTGGACACTTTAGAAATATAGAAGTAATACTGATAGCTTTTTTATTTAGTGCGTCCTGGGACGCACATATTTGCTTTGAACGAGTCTCGGGGAAATTTGATGGGTCCCAACTAAAGTTTCTTAATAAATTGTAGGATTTTTGTTTATGATCTGGGGAAACAACTAAAGCCGTCTAACTCCTACCTTGTAACCTACCCTGTGTATTTCGTTTAAGAATCTGTTGGAATGTATTTACAGTTAGCTTGAAATGGTAAGGGTAGATTGCGAGAATATACCCAGAGGACAAGATATAATTTCCATGAAAAGAAAAGGACTGGAGAGGCGACTTACAGACTTTTATCCTCCGAAAGAAAGAATTCAGAAGACAACTGGAACTAATGAGATCCAAACGACGCGTGTTGAGTCGAGTTGAAACTGATGTTATTCTTGAGAGAAGTGATCCCACCTCGGTAAGTGGAGATGCAAGTTCTCTAAGCATCAAAAAACACTAATGGGCTCGGACTTAAACTCAGTTTAAAGCCCTTAGATGTCGGCAGTAACAGTTCTAGCGGTTCTGGCGCTACTCCCGATGCAGAAGAGGACGGAGAAGACGCACCCAAGAAAATAAGGAAGATGTACAAGTACCAGCTATTAATATCGGTGTTACCAAGAAAACGGCTAAACTTCACGAGAAACTGGATGCTAGGAAAATTTAAAATTGTTTGTAGGACTCTTGTTTGTAGTTTTTCTTTGACGGAAAAAAAAAGAGAAGAAAAACTTACTTAAAAAAGCCAGTTAAAAGACCAAATAACAAAAACAAAACAAAAACACTTTTAGATTTAATGTTTACATACGTTTATCTCTGTGTTGAAAAAATAATTATTATTACTAGCAAATATATGCCCACTCCGGGTGAAAGTATTTAAGTTTTGATGTAATAGAATACTATATTAAATTAGAAAGGCTAATGAAACTAAATAAGAATCCAGATAAAAAGATTTGAAACAGAGAGGGGTATAATCGAAAAATAGAACTACTGAAACTTACTTTATCATCACTCCCATCTTTCATTGCTAAATTTTCCTAATTCAAATATTTAGTTAAAATAGTAAGTAAAGAATAAAATGACAGTTATTTTGTCTTGTTAATGGATTTTTTTAAAGATTTATCCCCGAGATTTTTGCTCATATTCATTAAGATAAAATCAAACAATTAGAAATCGATAATACTAAACACATATTTATTAAAATCAAATTTTTAAGATCAATATGCAAATTAGCCTTCCTGTTCACACTGTAAATCGGTATTTTGTTTTACATATAAATACACTTGCATGTTATTAGCATGTAAATATAGTCAACAGTATTAATAATGTAAAACAATTTAATTAAATAAAAATGAAACCATGGCGAATGTGACATTAATAACTAAGCGACTTGTGACTTGAGTAGTAATATAGTTTCGGTTACAGACAGAAAACCACACAGTTTTCATTATAATAAGATTTTGATAAAGAAAATAATTATTTATACTCATTTCCAATTTTTCTTCATTTAAACTTTTTTTAAAACTTTACCTTCAATATATTTCATGTTTCCCTGGATATTCCTGTTTTGTCGGAAAATACGTGCCTTTCAAAACCACTTGGACTGACAGACACGTTTTGGATTTTATTTTAAACAAAAAATCTATTAATATTTCGTGACACAAGGAAACGATACTAAGTCATACCATTGTTCCTCAACATTGGTGATGCCTTGATGTAATATTTTAATACGAGGGAATAAGACCTCAACAATCAGACATTCGGATTCATATTTGAATGATACAAAGCCTTCAATGATATGATGACTTCAAATAAACTTTCCAACGAAAGATGAAAGATTTTCCCAAGTATAATATTTTTCTACACTCTGAAAAAATATGTATTTACCAACACTTCCACACGAGCAGGATGCGACACGTGGTCAATTTATTAAACGGAGTTTAACAGGTTTGAATTCTCTTTAGTTTTTTTTTCTCCTCGAGACCGGTTACCTAAATAAGGTTCAAAAAACAGTCGCCCTACTATTTACCAAGAGCAGGAAGGAGAATAGATGGATTCATACCTTTCCCAAGAGTATGCACTTTTTGCACTGAGCTCTGCGTGAAGTTCGTTTTTTTCCGGATTCTCCCCGTAAAAACGACTTTGTGTTAATCTGGCTTTGTTGACTTCCAACAGAAATAACAAACTTAATTAGTGCTATATAAAATGCAAACAGCCTCGTTCGGTATTTGAATTCGTCTCGTCGAGTCTATTTCCTTCTACGATAACCATTACACAACATGCTCCCATATATATACATTAACTATTACCAGAGCTTGTGCAAAAATATTGAAGATTTTATACATATTTGGGGAAAAAATTCCTGACGGTTTACCCTGTCATTTTTACATGAGTATTTTATAGGGCATTCAGCGAGGATCAAACTAGAGATTAGTAATAATGAATCGGCGAGACTAATTTCCACCTCTTTACCCAGGCGATGTCGGGTAGCCGTTTTTAGTAAACAATAACGACAGAATTTATTTCATCACACAAGATTTCAGCATGGCAAGAATTACAAGAATTTTCTATATTTTCTGTCCTCTCTTTTCCTCTTGACCAGAGACTTTTACGCCTTAACCTTTCTTGGAGCTTTTCTCTCTTAACTATTTTTAACTGCTGATAATGAACAAGCTCTTTCGCTCACACTGACGAACGTTTCTAGTATAAATGAAATACAAAAGTACAACACTAAAAAAGTACCAACTTTACGACCACAGTGATAATTTTGTCACACACAAAGTACATACCTAAACATAAAATGTTCTTATTACTTGGACGTGAATTGTTCTTCTGCGTTTATTATATACCAAGAAACTGTATTTCTTGGGGCTTATCTCCCTTAACCATTTTTCACTGTTGATGATGAACAATCTCCTTCTCTCACACTGGCGAACGTTTCTAGTATAAATGAAACATTCCTGACTACAAAAGTACAATGAAAAAGTACAAACTTTACGACCACAGTGATAATTTTGTCACACACAAAGTACATACCTAAACATAAAATGTTCTTATTACTTGGACGTGAATTGTTCTTCTGCGTTTATTATATACCAAGAAACTGTATTTCTTGGGGATTATCTCCCTTAACCATTTTTCACTGTTGAAGATGAACAAGCCCTTTCTTTCACACTGGCGAACGTTGCTAGTATAAATGAAACATTCCAAAAGTATAACACTGAAAAAGTACAAACTTTACGACCACAGTGATAATTTTGTCACACACAAAGTACATACCTAAACATAAAATGTTCTTACTACTTCGACGTGAATTGTTCTTCCACATTTATTATATACGACGAAGCTGTATTCAAGCTAGTATCTTTCTAACAAAAAGAATTTCCCGACGTGACATGAACTCTCAATCAAAGAACGGGATATAATTACTACACTTTTATTTAAAGCACTGAATTATTTTTTTAAACTCTAAAATACTTGTTAAAAGGGGGAGGTTGCCCCAGTGTGCCCAACATGCAAAGTACAACTTACAACCAAACATACCATTCTAAATTGTAACAGCCTTAAACATATCCGCACTAATTACTATCAAGCAAGAAACCTGAGTGACATCTTTAAGAATACAAACCCTGAAAACATTTTTAATTTTCTAAAAAAAAAGGAATCTTTTCAACAAGATATAACAAAACATAACCGAATATCTCCATAGAACCACTACTTTAAAGACTGAATTCCAAAATAACCTTTTTGACATTAAATCACCCACAGAGGTTGAACAAAACTCAAACTAAAACTAAAACTAAAATGGCCCTGTCAGTAGGCTTGTGTTCAGAATAACTGAGTGTATGATTTTTGTATACACACATATACATGTTCGTGTGTTTATATGTGGGTGTGTTTAATCTCTCTCTCTCTCTCTATATATATATATATATATATATATTATAATATATATAGAGAGAGAGAGAGAGAGAGAGAGAGAGATTCAACACACACACACATACACACACGAAACACACATTCACACTCACACACAGACGCACACACAGACGCACACACACAGATATATTTGGTAATGAGGATAATTCCATATGGGATTCAACTATAATATACAGGTCATCCGAAGTGAGATCTCCATATGTCTTGTTCCCTGTGTATGAACGGACAGAACAATACGGATGATTAAATGAAGGAAAAAAGCTTTAAATTTGCTTCATGTAATAATTTATTTCAATTGTACGTCATTGATTTCATCAATTAGATTTTCACCTATGATTGTAATGACCAGCCATAAATCACCAGCATGGAGACCTGCCTATCCTTAGATATTCTTAATCACCCCACCCCAATTCCGTTATCTATTCCTCCACTCACTCATTTCCCCTACCTCCTCCAGCCCCAGCCTCTTTTCTCTCCCAAGTCAAAAAAACGCCTCCCAAAAAACCATGGCTATATATATGCCCAAAACATTCCGGACTAAAACAGCGTTTTGTCTGAAGATACACCGACTTGCGGTTAAAATAAATTATTACTTGAAGCAAATTTCAAGTTTTACCTTCATTTATTCACTATATATATATATATATATATATATATATGTGTGTGTGTGTGTGTGTGTGTGTGTTGAGGCGCGTGGCGTAATGGTTAGAGTCGAAGGAAATGGACTCGTCGACCAGAGTTTAAATCCTAGACGAGACTGTTTGCATTTCAAATAACAACTAGTACCCTTGGGAAATGTATGAATCCAACTATACTCCTTCCAGCTATGGATAAATAGTAGGGCAGACTGGGCTCTTCAGCCTTGGTAAGGCAACCTGTCTAGAAGAATGAAAACTCTGAAGTGAAATTGTTAAACTCCGCTTGATAAATTTACCTTATGTCGCATCCTGCTCGTGCGGAGGGGTTGGTAAATATATATACATATATATATATATGTATATATATATATATATATACATATATATATATATATATATATATATAGAGAGAGAGAGAGAGAGAGAGAGAGAGAGAGAGATTTATATAAGTATATGTGTGTTTGTACGTGTGTGTGTGCGTGTTTGTGTGCGTGTGAGCTAGTACTTAAAGAGCTTAAATATGGAGCTTCTACTCCTGATGCACCGACTAAATACAAATAATTGGCACACAATTTCATGTATTACAAATAATTCATAACGAGAACATTTAATAATGCACATTATGCAGAAATAATTCCGTGTTCAATGGGTTTGTCAGTGAATGTTACAAAAAAATACGACGATTTGAAGTACGAATGTGAAGAAAAAATGTCTTTTATTTAGCAGATGAAAAATGACTTTATTCAAGTGTAAGAACTTTAAAAGAAACGTGATCTTACTTTAAAAAGAGGTACACTTTCATTCAACCCCCCAAAAGAAAAAGTTTTGAAAAAGAAAGCAGTAAACAGCAAATTACACACACACACACACACACACACACACTGATACATACACACACACACACACACTGATACATACACAGATACAAATTAAAAAAGGGACCAATGCACATCAATACGTGTTGTAGCGTTACTAAATAATAATCTTAATGTTTTTAACATTTAAGACTAAGCTACTAAATTATTAGAGTCCATATATATATATATATTATATATATATTATATATATTGAACGGTAAAATGGATATGAATTCGACAATATGTGTAGAAAGTTTGTAGAAAAAACAACAAGATGTTAAAAATTTTGCTGACAGAAATCTGTTTCGACCAATATGAAGAGGTCTTTATCAAAGCAACATTGTAAACGGAAAGACGAAATAAATATATCATTAATCACGAGGCACAGAACGCTCTCCATGTGTGTGTGTGTGTGTGTGTGTGTGTGTGTGTGTGTGTGTGTGTGTGTAAACAACTATATATGTGTGTATGTGTGTCTATGAATATTATCAAAATGTTTCCGTGAAAGGTTTCAACAAAAATTGAGAACTCAAACGTTTAATATAAATATCAAGCATATATATATATATATAATATATATTATATATATATATATATAGAGAGAGAGAGAGAGAGAGAGAGAGAGAGATTAGTGTAAGTGCCTAGGCAATTTTCAAACCAAGTTTCCTTTGAAAATCGGATAGGCGAGAAACTGTCCGTAAACAAGCACCGTTGACCTCATGTCCACGCTAACCTAACTTAGGTATAAACACTCTAGCCACGATATTGAGCACTATTTACTTATAAATAATGCACTCTATATTATCAATATATATATATATATATATATATATATATATATATATATATATATATATATGGTGCCTGTGCCTATGTTTGCGTATGTGCCTTTGGAAGTTTCATAATTACAAAAATAATTACTTATGTAAAATCTAAAAAGAAGAAGAAAGTTGAAAATGTCTTTATTTAAAATGAATGAAAAATATCATTCAAACACTTAAAAAGGTACCAGGGCTTTAGTATACGCCGACTATATATCTGCAGACCTGCCAATGGGGCTACCTGTTGTCTGTGAATAGCGACCCATATTGTCTAATGAAGGCATCCTGGTGGGTGAGCAGTCCATGACACGGGTACTTACGTGTTCCCGTGACACGCAACACTCCACTTCGGCCTTTACTTGTGCCCTTACTTGGGTGGTGAGAGAGGCCCGAATCGATAAATCGGCTGGCCAGGTCAAGACCTAGCAACTATATGATTGTCCCGACCGTATTCTTTAAACTGCTCTTATAGCAACCCTTGTTAGCCGTGGGTGGTGACCCGTTATGCTCAAAGATAGAATCCTGATAGCTGAGCGGTCCATGAGATGCAATACTCCACTTTAGCCCTTATTTGGGTTAGACGGGTGGTCGGATATACCCCTATCCAATCAATCTGCTCGTTAAGACAAGCCCTAGCACATATATGATTGTCCCAACCCTATTGCCTCTTTTTATCACATAGGTACTAGAAGGTGGTGGTTGAGAGTCTTATTTTCTGGGTTATAATGTTAAACTGCATCTAATAGTGAAATTCCAATCTTGGTGTTCTGGGGAACGTGTAGAACCCGTTTATTGCCATTACTCCCAGTTCCACCCTGATCCGGGCTGGTTGTACATGTTAGGGTCTTATGTATGCATTAAATAGACTAAATATGAGTATAAAATTCGTTTAACAATTGAGTTTGGAAAAAGAATTGAAGGATGAATAAAACAAAACGTCTTCGGCATAAAATAACCCAACAAGGGTCGAGATGCCAATAAACCCAACCAACCAACCGGCCAGCCCAAGCAAACAAATCAAAAAGTGATATCAAAGCAATACACCAAGTTTTAGCATTCATGACTAACCTTATCTTGAGAAAAAATATGATTATGAAAAAAATGATGTAACAGCAGTAATATATAAGAATGTAAAAAAGTATGTAACAGCAGTAATATATAAATGTAACACGTGGTAATTAAACAATTAAAAATTAAAAGTATGTAACAGCAGTAATATATAAATGATAGTAATATATAAATGATAGTAATTGAACAAATAATGATGTAACAGCAGTAATATATAAATATTCTATTCATCAACATTTAATTCGGCATAAAATAACCCAACAAGGGTCGAGATGCCATCAAACCTAACCAACCAGCCAGCCAGCCAGCCCAAGCAAACAAACCAAAAAATTATATCAAGCAATGCACCAAGTTTTAGCATTCATGACTAACTTATCTGAGAAAAAACAAAACCTAAAGAAAAATTGTGGAACTGGAATCACAGAATTGATAAATAAAATAAAATAAATCCTCCAAAAACTATCCAGTTAGTCTACTGATAATTCAATAAAAATTGTTTTTACGCTTTCGTCTGAAGGAGTTCTTAGAAATATTGTTTATGTTGATAATTCTTGAAATTCCATTATTTTTTACATATACAAATGAAATAAGACGTTCCTTAATTTGGCTGTCTTCTCAGAAAGTTAAATAATAACGAAACATAAGATCAGATAATATACTAGCAGAGCTATCCGGTCTTAAAAAATAAATCTCTTGTCAATATTTTATACATATATACGACCGCATCTAAAGTCAACATACGACCTCTTAACTGTTGTTTCCGACGGAGTAGGGGCAGGGTTAGCTCAGTCGGTAGAGCGTTCGGCTAGAAACCACAAGGTTTCTAGTTCGATACCGGTCCTCGTCAACTCAGCGTTATGAGTAGCACAGGGATCTGTGCGGTAAAGTAAGGAGCTGATGGTAGGTGTTGCGCTCCACCTCAGATGCTAAAACAATCTCCTTGGTCTAGCGCTATTGAAAAGGGGATAGACTCCCTCGCTGACTGGCTGATACCGACTTTAGGCCGCCCTGTCGACTTTACTTACTTTACTTTAGAGTCCGAATAACACTTATCAAGCTATTGCTTTGACTAAACTGTATTTTTCCCCTCAGAAAGCATGCTTTATCAACACTAGAAATTCAGATTTTTCCATTGTTTTGAAAATCTGCAACAGTAAGTGTTGTGATGTTAGTCCCAACAGTAAAAAGAAGTCAAGTCGAGATAGGGTAAAATAAGACAAGTGTATTTACAATCATGGTACATGTACGACTAGCTTGTCGTTAACGGGAACAGTGCTACCTTTCCACTCGGTGTCTCACTATTTATAGTGAGAACCGGTGCATGTTCTCCACTGTAGGAACGGCCGG
Organism: Doryteuthis pealeii; assembly: GCA_023376005.1. NCBI lineage: Eukaryota > Metazoa > Mollusca > Cephalopoda > Myopsida > Loliginidae > Doryteuthis > Doryteuthis pealeii. Next base: position 65,663,623 of record CM042148.1, read on the forward strand.
TACAACAGTAAGTAAAGTAAAATCATCAGGGTGGCCTAAAGTCGGTATCAGCGAGAGCGATGGAGTCTATCCCTTTTTCACTAGCGCTAAACCAAGGAGACTGTTTGTGAGTCACACCTACCATCAGTTCCTTACTTTACCGCACAGATCCCTTTGCTACTCATACGCTGAGTTAGTGAAGGCCGGTAGCGAACCAGGAACCTTGTGATTCCTAGTCGGACACTCTACCGATTGAGCACTTAAATAACTGTAATTTATAAACTAATAATCCAACTGGGCTCAGATTTTGACACGTGCCATTTGAAGGTTTGTACTTTATAAAAATTATATGGTGTCATCTATATGTCAGACTCAGGACTTATTGAGTGTAATATGGAGGCACCTGGTGTGATGGTCGTCATCGTAAAATAAATAGACTCGGCGAGACGAGTTAGAACCCTGGGCGATGCTGTTTGCATTCCACATAACGCTAATACCCTTGGATATGATATGCATCAGCTATTCTCCATCAGGCTATGGGTAATAGTAGAGCAGACTGAGCTTTTTAAATTTAGTATGGCAACCAGTCTCGGAAGGAAACGTCTAAATTCAAACTTGTTAAGCTCCGTTTAAGAATAGACCTTGTGCAACATCTTGCTCGTGTGTGATGTTGCTTAATACATACACGCCGATCATTTAATATTATTGTTATGCTATTGTGCATTATTATCATGTTATTGTTATATTATTTTATACTATTTTAATGTTATTGGTATTGTGTGATATAATTATGTTACTGTGTTAATGTTGTGTTATTATTGTTATTGTTATGTTATTGTTATATGATATTATACTATTGTAATGTTATTGGTATTGTGTGATATAGTTATGTTACTGTGTTAATGTTGTGTTATTATTGTTATTGTTATGTTATTGTTATAGTATATTATACTATGGTAATGTTATTGGAATTGTTATGTTATTGTTATATTATACTATTGTAATATTATTGGAATTCTGTGATACAGTTATGTTACTGTGTTAATGTTGTGTTATTATTGTTATGTTATTGTTATGTTATTGTTATAGTATATTATACTATGGTAATGATATTGGAATTGCGTGATATAGTTATGTTACTGTGTTAATGTTGTGTTATCATTGTTATTGTTATTGTTATGTTATTGTTATAGTATATTATACTATGGTAATGTTATGGAATTGTGTGATATAGTTATGTTACTGTGTTAATGTTGTGTTATCATTGTTATTGTTATTGTTATGTTATTGTTATATAATATTATACTATTGTAATATTATTGGAATTGTGTGATACTGTTATGTTACTCTGTTAATGTTGTGTTTATTGTTATTGTTATTGTTATGTTATGTTATATGATATTATACTATTGTAATGTTATTGGTATTGTTGATATAATTATGTACTGTGTAATTTTGTGTTTATAATTGTTATTGTTATTGTTATGTTATTGTTATAGTATAATTATAATATGATAATTTTATTGGTATTGTGTGATATAGTTATGTTACTGTGTTAATGTTGTGTTATTATTGTTATTGTTGTTATTGTTATCGTGTGTTATTGTTATGCCATTGTTATGTTATTGCTATGTTATTTCATGTTATTGTTATAAGTGTGATGTTATATGTATTTGTTCGAACCTTCTGTCACAAGCAGGATGTGATACAATGTCAATTTCTAAACAGAATATAGTTAGTATGCCCTAATATTTTCCCATATATGGAAAGGGGCGGTTTATGCTTTTTTTTCCCTAGAGCATTAGTGCAATGTGAAATGCAAACAGTTGTATCCAGGATTTGAACTCGGGTCGCTGATTCCACTTTTTATGATGATCAGCACATCTCCAGTGTTATTATAGCCACTTTCTTACAGTTATTCCTAGCATTATTACCTTTTTCCGCTGATCCGTATGATCTGAATGTATCTTCTTGGGATTTTTTGTAGATTTCTACGCTTCCCATTCATACATCATGTCTGGCATACAATCATTGTAGACAAAAAACAAGAACCACAACAACAACAACAACAACAAATAAGTGCAAAAAAGCAAAAAAAAAATGGCCGGCCTGCCAGGTCGACAGAAAATCAAATTGAATGAAGACGTATTTTTTTTATCAAAGGATTGATGTGATGAAGAGAAATGAAAGTGGAACGATAGTTGAGCTTTTATAGTCTCTACGGGAGGTGCCTATGCCCGAATACAGTCCATTGATAAATTGATTAAGACACATAGACGAATACGTTGAGAAATGTGTCAGAATGTATATGAGAAAGCAGAGAAATATTTGAGTAAATGAGAATTCGATCGATCCACAAAGAGGTAAATATAAAGTCATACTTCTTTCATTTGTAATGAAAATGACTTTGAAAGAAATTGCAAGTTTAACAGAAACTGAATAGAAAAAATCATTGGAATAACCGAATATTTTGGCCTTATATTTCAATATACAGATTTCTTTAGATATCCCCCAAAACGAAAAAAATCGTTGGAATAACCGAAGTATTTTGACTTTGTATTTCAATATACTGATTTCTTCGGATATTCCCAAAACAGAAAAAAATTGTTGGAATAATCGAAGTATTTTGGCCTTATATTTCAATATACAAATTTCTTTAGATACACCCAAAAAGGAAAAAATCGTTGGAATAACAGAAATATTTTCGCCTTATATTTCAATATACAGATTTCTTTAGACATCCCTAAAAAGGAAAAACCGTTGGAATAACCGAAGTGTTTTCGCCTTATATTTGAATATACAGATTTCTTTAGATATCCCCAAAAAGGAATATATCGTTGGAATAACCGAAATATTTTGATCTTATATTTGAATATACAGATTTCTTTAGATATCCCAAAAAGAAAATATCGTTGAATAG